>JAYEVB010000065.1:0-300000 GCA_036346415.1 Raddia guianensis
ATGGGTTAATTGAGTTAATTAATTAGGGTTCTCGGCAAGTAGCATGTATAGATATATATATATACATCTTGTGGAGTCGACACTCACAAACACCAGCAGGTCATGAAGGACACGTTGACGGCGTCTGCATGGTACACATTGTACCAGTCTTCAAAATCAAGATTTATCAATTGATCATTCTCTCGAAACAAATGTTCTTCTTGAAACGAGACGCAACAATGAGCATATCCCCTGGCGGACTTGTGTTCGTACCATTCATGGGCGTGTCGCATCTTGACCGGTAGTTTCCGTATGTCCTTAGGGTCTAACAACGGCTGGCCCAGCTTAAATGGCCACCTGACTTGTGCCGTTGGAAGATCATCAGTTATTCCACGGGCGGCATCTATGTTATCAAGGCCAGCTTTCCTCATGAAGTCATACTCCATCTGTAGACGTTTTGCCTCCTCTTGTTCTTCCTTACTCATGTATGTGCCCGGAGGTTGTTTACTCTTGAAGACGTGCTTTCGATAGTTCTTTGGTAGTGATGCAGAGGCGGTCGGTCTTGACTAGTTGTCGCGAAGAAGTCCGCGATCTTTGAATCAATTCGTTCCTTTGGAGGTGGATTTGTTTTAGCTTTATATCCCTCTATCCATGCGTCCACAGCTTTCTTCGACTCGCTCTTTAGCTCCTCAGACGTCATCTCATAAGGTATTTTTTCAGGTTCCTTCATTCCCGTCTGAATGGGAAACCGGCCGCCTCGCCGCTTGTTGTCGTTCTAGGCGCAGAATGCTCCTTTGCTAGCAAGCTTCTTCTTGGGGAGATGCGGCTCGTTGTTTCTCTCGGAGGCTGCTGCTTCCTTTTACTTTGAGGGGCTGGCGGCGGTGTTGGGCTTCTGCGCATAGCACTAGCGGGTGGTGGAGTGCTTTGTCTCACCGGCGAGGCGTTGCGTGGTGGCGTGGCCTGTCTTAGTGGAGGAGGTGAGCTCCGTCTCGGTGGAGTGTTCTGTCTCGGTATAGATGTCACCTCCGCACCATCAGGAAACACGATGTACTTCTTCCGCCAGAGGATGATGTTATGGACGGCCCCTCCAAGCTTGGTCACATCGTCTCCACCAGCAATATCGAGCTCCATATCCTCAAATCCGGCCACCACCTCGTCCACCGTGACCTTGGAGTATCCCGCGGGTATAGGGTTACAGTGGAATGTTTGGCCCGACTCCACGGGGAAGGCCAAAGCGTAAGCCACCTTGAGGGTGAGGTTGTGCAGTTGGACGCGTAGCTCACATTGGTGGGGCACGGTGATGTCGTCCACGGGATAACGGGCCTGCAATTCGTCGGCCGACACGTTGTTTGCGCGATAGTCGTTTGGCCGACCGGAGGTCGGGACTAACCACGTTGTTCGGAGGCATGGCGACAACCCCACTGGTCTTTGAAGATCGGCGATTGCAAAGCATGCACTTCCGCTTTAGCATTTCGCCATGTTTTCCTTATGCTCCTTGAGTTCTGTTCGATTTCTTGACTCTGTTGTGTTCTCTTACTTTCCTTCTTTCCCGACTCGGTATGTGGCTTGATCATTTGAGAAGCCACCATCATGACACACGCTTGCCAAGTCCTCGTGTCCTTCCTGGATGCTCTGCGTTCCCGAGTGCGTACGTAAGCTTATCATTCTCCCTGTCTACCACCAAAGATCCTGCACGTTGCTTCTCGATGGCTTCCACAATTCTTTCTTTCACGGGTTGCACTTGTGGTGCCATCTCCAGCTTGCCATCATCCTTCAGCCTCCTTCCGTGGCCCAAGGTCTAGTTGCGTGGGCGGAGCTCCCAGTTTTCTGTTTCTGGTACTATACCCTTTTTTCTAAGCTCATCTTCCTGCTTCTCCCATTTTGGCATAGCCTTGATGTAACCACCGGACCGAGATGGTGGTGGTATTTTTTTCGTGCATTGGCCTTGTTACGCTCACTCATTGCCTTGCCTTGGTAAGCGGCTTGTACTCCTCGAATGCTTGCGGTGATCCGCTAACCGGATACTTATTGAAGTCTGGGTTGTTCCGGTCTCCACGTACTTCTTACTGAGCTCGTTCTTCCACGACTGAAAGCATAACGCCATCTTGCTCAGAGTAAATTTCTTGCACTTGTTTTCGTAAACCGTCGAAATCGTGAAGTTTTCTTTTATATCCTTCGAGCGGCTCTTTCGTAGCCAGGAACCTTGGGCCATGTCTTGATGCTAATAGGGCGTGATCCTCACAATGACTCATGCAGCGTTGTTGAAGGGGCAAGTGCCGACATAGGGGCTTCGGGCTTCCGATGGCGAAACTTGAGTAATCACGTACTTTGTCGACGGCTTTTTGTTAGGCCCTCGTATTTGTTTGGATTGGCTGTTGGACGTTTCCGGCTTAAAAAAAACAGGAACACGTGTCAGAGGCTTATTGCTATGAGACGTGTAAGAAACGGTCATTTTAGTGTTCAGGCTATATATACCTCACAGCCGTCGACATTAGTTTTCAACTGGCGGTTGGATCACCGGCTTGAGCATGGATTGCGTGATCACCGGCTTGAGCCGAGGCGGCCTGGTCACCGGCTTGAGCCGGGGCAGCCTGATCACCCATTGGATCTACCGGGTTGGCCTCATCGTAGCTTATGAGAGTGCCCATCGCGATTTCGTTAAGTAGAAAATCATTTCCCGCATCGAAATCAAGATCATCGTGTCCGGAGTGCGCCATCTATCACTGTGCATGCACGCGAAATAATAGAATATTTAATACAACATATATATCTCTTTTTATTTGAATACAACATTTCAATACAATATTTGAATACAACATATACATCTCTTAGATGTCATCCATCTCGACACCCATCAAAACGTACAATATTTGAATACAATATTTGAATACAATATTTCTCGACACCTAATGTTGTTGCAAAATTAGCTTGTGCATCCAGATTAGGACAATGGCCTCTAGCTCGAAGGCTAGTCCCCCAGAAATCGGTCCACTGGACAAAGAGGGAAAGAATTTTGCGAGGGGGAGCGTCCGGGAAGGGGCCGCGGCGCGAAGCTCAACTTATGATCACCGACTTACTTGAAAAACATGGCAGCCACTAATCCAACCAAATCAGCTTGTGGTGTGGTTGTGCTGTGTCTACGATTGATTAGTGTGTTGAACATATTGTGATATAAGTATAATAAATTGACCAAATATAAATAGAATGAGCAAACACATAACAATGCCATGGAATAGATTATTTATCATGTACTCTATAGAAATGGACTGTAAAGCACCAAGTAACATGATAATCCAATTAAATAACATGGCAGCCAACATATCAAGCGAATAAATCACCATTGACATGATTAGGGAGCTCTCAGATTTAACCAATAAATGGTTGCTGTAAAACAGCCTTCCTAGTTATAGTTCTAGTGATTTCACAGGCAAATACATTCTGAGATTAATATCAAGGTTTAGACAATCAATCTTGCCTTTGTTTTGGAAAGGAATTAAGTTGTAACATCCCAATTTAGCCAATCAGGCTCGCTGATCTACAATTATTCAAGCCACATGCCATGGACCCAAATCTATTTATTACGAACCAACCGAACAGCACAAAGTGCTAAGCAAAGGTACCGAAATAAGCAGATCATCGAGCAATCTGAACAAAGACACTAAAACAGCCGTATGCACCAATACAGATCAAGATAACAAGCGTCCGATGACCAATTAACAACAGTTCATGGCATGAATTGGGATGAACACAATATAAATCCTAACGGGCAGAAATTAATTGAATCTACCACAAGATATAATCAACAAATGTATTTATATATGCCTCAACCAGATTATCATCACGAGCAATAAGGGTAAAGCACACGACCACGGATAAGTGCTTCCAAACCGAGATTTAGCCTCTAATTCAAGAATTAGATCCCCAAAATCTCTAATTGGTACCTTGCACAACCAACCACAAGGGGGAAAGCCACAGAAATTCTTACTTAGCGTATAGGAGCATGACAGAGGGGAGCAATAGGAGCATCTACACCGCACGAGCATTCCGTCGAACACTACAAGTGCATCACAGAGCAATGGGGGCAGGGGAAGGAAGGGGGCTCGATACCTCGGCCCTTCGTCCTCAAAGTGGCGGGGAGGAGGTCCACAGCGAACGGGAGCGAGGGGGCTCACCGGCGAAGGTGCTCGCCGGCAGGGTGGCGGAGGCGGCGCCCGGCGCCTGATGGTCGATGTCGCGAGTCTGCGCAGTGCTCGGCGACGGTGAGGTGGAGTGTCGAGGCGGCCGCCGTGCGGTGCTCGACGACAGCGAGGTACGGCCGTCTTGGTAGTAGACGGCGGCGAGGTGGTGGCGGTGGTAGCGGCGAGATTGCGGCAGAACGGTTGAGGGAGCGAGGGCAAAGGACTTAGAAAATTTGACGCGAACCCTCTACCTTATATAGGAAGGGCTCAAGCGGTTAGTATTACAAACCGCTTGTGAAAATATCTCTACAAGCGGTTCGTAATTTTAACGCTGAGAATACTTTTACAAGCGGTTTGTAGAACGAACCGCTTGTAGAAACCGGTAGCGATATTTAAACTTTCGAATTTCGCACTTTGAAGCGATAAAGGGCCTCTTCAAGCGGTTGGTGATAAAAACGCTTGAGGTCACTTCTAGCGGTTGGTAGGACGAACCGCTTGTAGTAGTAGAACCGTCTGCGTGGCGAGGCTTGGGACGTACCACTCTATCGATAATGTTTAAGAAGGTATTGCGCCTTCTAAAGTTGAAATAAAACTTCCTCGACTTGGCTAGCGTGGCGTTTAAGTCGGGCTCCCGTCTTTGGTCGTGGGTTCGAGCCCGCTTGCCCCCTTACCGTTTATTTTTTAGAAATATTCTTGAGCCCATTATTTTGTTCCAAAATACTAAAAACTATTTTTTATATTACTTTCATTTCTAAATATGTGCTTAACCCATTATTCTTTACAAAATACTAAAAAACTTTTTGGCATTACTTTCATTTCTAAATATGTACTTAGCCCATTATTTTTCCAAAAACTAAAAATCTTTTTTTCATTACTTTCATTTCTAATATTTACTTAGCCCATTATTCTTTTCAAAAATAGTAAAAAATATTTTTTGGCATTACCTTCATTTCGAAATATGTGGCCATTATTCTTTCCACAAATACTAAAAATAATTTTTTGGCTTTACTTTCATTTCTAAATATGTACTTAGCCCATTATTTTTCCAAAAACTAAAAATCTTTTTTACATTACTTTCATTTCTAATATTTACTTAGGCCATTATTCTTTTCAAAATACTAAAATTATTTTTGGCTTTACTTTTATTTCTAAATATGTGGCCATTATTCTTTCCAAAAATATTGCTTCCATCTTATAAATTCTTAAAAATGCAATTACATGATAACATAGTTGAATCTACCACATAATATATTTAATATGACCACATAATAAGGGTCATCCTAATCATTTACATTTTTGTCTTTACAATTCTACCTTCATCGTGATCATGGCGTATGCGGAGCATCCATACTGTGTCATCCGGGATGCTTATGTCGACATCTCGCAAATGGAGATCTCATCGAGTGATCGTACTCTTCCTCGTCGATGCGTCCTCTACTCGACAATCCTTCGTTTGCCTTGGAGAACCACGTGTCGCTTTATTGTTCCTTCTTCTTGTCTTTGATTTGATTCTTCTTTGGTGCGCTTAACATGTCCAATACGTAGAAGACCTGTCTCACCTCGTTCGCGAGAACAAATGGTTCTCTCAAGTAGCCGACTTCTTGGAGGTCGACGGTAGTCATGCCGATTTGTCGACATTCACGCCGTCTGCGTTTAGTTTTACCATTGGCACTTAAACAATGGGACCTTCAAAGGCCCATAGTCGAGCTCCCATATCTCTTCTATGAATCCATAATATGTGTCCATACCGCCTCTATTGTCGGCGGCTTCTATCTGACACCATTGTTACGATTTGTGCTATTGTTATCTTGTGATCTCGTGTAGAATGTGTAACCATTTATCTCGTACCCTGCCATCTCACTATTTCAGCGGATGGTCCCGAGGCAGGCGTTGCAAGCTGCTCATTGTTAGACTTGCTCTTGAGAATATGGTTTTGTAACCATGCGCGAAAAGAATCCATGTGTCTCAAGTGTTATCCACGTATCATTCTTCTCTCGAACCGGAGGCGTAGAGCATTCTTGTGTCGGAGGACATACAGGCGGCCACCGCCGATTGCTTCAATCTGATGAAATGTGCTTGCTTAAATGTCGAAGATCGTTGCATGCAACTACTTTTCTTCAAGTGTTCCTTTACCTCGTAGCTTTGCCCTCATGGCGTGATATAGGGACGCCGATGGGGTCTAGATCATCAATGTAGTCCATGCGAACTCCACCACCTCCTCGTCACATAACCCTCGGCAATGCATGCTTCGGCGAGAACGTTTCGTACATACTTCTTTAATGCGCTCATGTACCTCTCGAAAGGGAACATCTTGTGGAGATAAGCGGCCCAAGAATACCTATCTCTTTGCTTAGATGAGCAGTGAGATGAACCATGGTATCAAAAAGGCGGGAGGAAAGATCATCTCGAGGCTAACCACACTTTGTACCACGTCCACTGCATTTCACCCGCTTTTTTGGATCGATGACCTTCGGGAAGCAGTGTTGAAAAGCGAACACGACTTTGTGGATGTCCCCTTACCCACTCGGGCGTTACACCTCTTAAGACCACCGGAGCTCTTGTGTCATCAAGACAAGACGGTCATGGGATTTTATATGTACAATTTTGTTCTCTTTCATATTTACGAATCTCTTTACGTTCGACGAGTATCCGAAGGACCTTCACACCGCTAAGACACTCTATCACGCTTTTTTCTCTTCTTTGCTTGGAGTATAACTTCGTGGCCAGAAATACAGTTGTTCCGTACCTCTTTTTCGTGGTGTAGGTCCTTCCCGATGCCCAGACTTCAAGGTCGTTCGAGCACTCTTTGTATCTTCGATTTCCGTCTGATCTATATATCCTAGGAAGCTCACACAGACGTTCTTGGTGATGTGCATGAAGTCCGATGAGTGGCGAACATCCAAATCTTCCCGAGAAGGCAAGTCCCAAAATATTAACTTCTTCTTTCATATGGGTGCATGGCCATCCTCATCATTCGCATGATTTGCTTCCGGACCCTTTCCAAAACTATCTTGAGATCCTTCACCATAGCAAACACACGCTTGCCACTTGATGCCTCGGCTCGGAGCGATGTTCTTCCTCCCTGTTAAATTCCCTGCGTTTCTTCCGCAACGCGTGGCTCCGAACAAGAAACCTGCGATGCCCCATGTATACCATCTTTCGAGAGCCTTTCATGTACGTGCCATCGGTTTGATCCAAACACTGCACACACGCTTTGAAGCCTTTGCCAGTTAGGCCAGACAGGTTACCAAGCGCTGCCCAGTCGTTGATTGTTACAAATAACATTGCACGCAGGTTGAAATACTCCATTTTGTATTCATCCCAGACCTTTACACCGTTCCATAACGTTTGAAGATCTTCTACCGAAGGTTTCAGGTAGACATCGATATCATTTTCGGGTTGCTTGGGGCCTTAGATCAACAACGGCATCATTATGTACTTTCTCTTCATGCATAACCATGGAGGAATATTATACACACATAGTGTGGTGGCAGTGCTATGGCTGCTGCTCATGTCTCCGAAAGGATTCATCCCATCGGTACTCAAACCGAACCTTATGTTTCGACCTCGTCTGCGAAGTCTTTGTACTTCGATCGACCATCCTCCATCTGCGAGCCATCTGCGGATGCCTAAGCATTCCGTCGACCTTACGCTCTTCTTTGTGCTAACGCATCATCTTCGCATGCGCTTTGTTTGCAAACATACGCCCAAACCTTAGAATCGAGGAAAATACCACAACGCTTTTGCGGTGCTCTCTTCTTCACGCACCCCATCTACTTCACCTGGATCGTCACGCTTCGTCTTATACCGGGGTTCCTTGCACACTGGTCCAGGTCATCATCCACACCAAACTGATCACCTTGTGTATCTTCTACGTCCTCGTATGTCGTCGCGTCCGGCTTACCATCATATGTCACTTCCTCTTCATCGGCTTCTTCTTCGTCTTCTATCCTTGGTATGCTCTACTTCGTCGTGGTGAGTCCAACATGTATAGTTGGGCATGAAACCTCTCATCAACAAGTGGCCTGTATCCGTTCTCGCATTGAGTGCTCTTTCTCGTTCTCGCAATCTCGCGACGGACACCGTCTGAAGCTTCCTCGAGGCAAATCTCAAATACGACATCAAGAAAAGCATTCACGCCATCGATGAACTCCCTTGTCCGACGATCCGCATACATCCATTGCGGTTCATCTCGCACCAATTAAATTAATAAGAACACTTATTATATTTTTCAAATTAAAATATTTAACTCGAAATAACTAATTGTTATATTTTTAATTACCTCTAAACTTTCTTGATTTTTATAGCTAAACCAACTAAATCTCACAAATTTAAAAACTTTTTTCAAAAATATTTTTAATTACATTTCATACACAAAAAAAATTATTACCAACCTAGCAAAAAACCTACATCTATTTAGCTCTATAGCAATTGAAATAATCACCCTACCTACTATTTTAAACTAATGTGATACTAAAACCATCCAATAGATCACCACATTGCCTCAAAAGATCTAAAAGGGAGAGCTAGCTAAGGCAGCAAGAGCTAGATCTTGCTCTCTAAAACAAATAATCACCCCTACCAACTAATTTCAACATCTTATACATCATAAAAAAAAGATACAAAACTAATATGAGACTTAAAACCCCCAATAGATCTACATCTTACCTCAAATTATCAAGAGAGAGAGAGCTATAGCAAAACAAACACCCTTCAATTCAAACAAGATTATTTAATATTTCTCCACATCCAATGCAAAAAGATAAGCAATGTCCATATGAAAATGATGTTGAGACCATGTTTACTTACCTTGAAACCTTAATTTGGAGCTAGTAGCCTCAATTAAAAATTTTAAAGACACCTCCCTGCATGAACATTTCGACTGTCGATTACTCTTCTGCGAGCTCGCTCGGGAGGAAGAAGGGTTAAATGCCTTTGGGCGGGAAGGAAAAAGCATATGCAAGCGGCCAGTGATACAAACCGCTTGCAGATATAACCTGTAAGCGGTTCAGTATCACCAACCGCCATAGAGTATTCAAGCGGTTGGTGATACGAACCGCCACAATGTGCTATCTCTCGCAAGCGGTTTGTATCACTAACCGCTTGCATATGCCCTTTCCCGCCACCTCCCACCCGTTGCCCACGAACCGCTTGTGGCGATCGGTCATAGCGAGTTAAAGCGAGCCGCTTGTGATGGGCCGCTTGTGAAGCCCCGATCCGCAGTAGTGTGAATCGTAGCTTGTCCTTTATTATTCAGGAGCCCCCCTATTTATAGTGCGGGGGCATTTTTTACATTTACAAAACAATCCCTCAATTCGGGGATAAAGCAAGGGCAAAAGGGGTCTTTGTTGGAAAAAGACTTCTTGGCCCTTGGCCGGCTCCCTTTGTCGAGGGTACTGAGGGAAAAACATCCCCAGGCCTGGGGCAATGACCTAAACGCCCTTTTTTTCTGGCTAAAGTAGGGTCACAAAGGGGATTACAGGGGGACCCGGTCGTTACGGCCAGCTCGCATATCCTTTTTGCCACGCGATATTGGTTGTTACGGTCAGCTTGCATATTCTTCTATCCCGCGATATGATTCCTAACACCTGTTGCATGCCGTACTTGTTGTCCCTTTGCCCTCTCTTGGCGCCTACAGAACCGCCTTCCCCTCGCAGCTTATACTTCAGCGCATCTGGTCCCTTGCCAGGCTCTCACGAGCCACTCCTCCCTCGTCAATCCTCCCTCCGAGGCGAGGCTTCCTCAGGGTAGGCACTTCGCTCCGCCTTTGCCTTGCGCCAGGGGGGGCGAAGCTTCCTCCGAGTGGGCACCTCCTTTGCCCCACCTTTGCCCCGCGCCAGGGGGGCAAGGCTTCCTTCGAGTGGGCACCTCCTTTGCTTCGCCTTTGCCCCGCATCAGAGGGGCGAGAGGCTTCTTCGTGTGGGCATCTCCTGTGCCCCTTCAGCCAAGAGCTGTTTTGCTGCTTCCTAATTCGCAAGGGGTGGGTCTCCCCTGCCAACATGTGTGATTTACGAGAGAACAACCGTTGGAACTCACGACCGTAATCATCAGCTCAATATATTGCTCCCTTGCTTCAAGTTTATGAGACCACCAAGGGGTCTAGCGTTCGAATAGCGCGTGAATCTCAATAAAAAAAAGTGTTATAAAAGTCACTCCATGTGATCCTCTTTTGATCTTGCTCCCAATTATCGAGCACCTGCTGTGCCTCCCCGCGAAGAGCCGAAGATGCAGCCCTGCCATGGTGACATATTCCTGTTCCGGTGCGCGAGCATAAGCTCACACTATCGGAGCCATAACAGCGGGTCCTCCGTGCCATCGTACTCTGATAATTCATATATACCGAGAAGTTTGGACTGTCCATCGTTTATCGCCTAGGTTGCGATGGTTTCTCCAGTCTTCATCGTGGCGCCAAGGACGCCATGAATCCAACACCTCCTGTGCCGAATTCTTGTTTTGGTGACGCTGGTTGCTCGTCCCTGAAGCTGTCGGTCCATCCGATGCGGGGATCTTCTCCTTCCCTCTATCCAGCCAACACCTTCTGGATGTTGTCCAATGATGCCAGCAGCTTGTCCCGACTCATGTAGCGTGTCGATGATAGACTCCACCCTTCCGAGTCACTCTTCGCTCGTCACCATATGAGAATCATCGGGCTCTGATACCAATTGATATGAATGTTCTCGATCGTAGGCTCATGTTCATCATCGGAGACTAGATCGTGAAGGGTTGGTTGATGCCGCGGAAGCACATCGACGACCTATGATATATAGCGGTTGTATATTGAGCCACCGACCGTTTATCGTCGGCGACGCCTTAGACTGAATTTAATGGCAACAAAATGTGATGTTTTCTCTCTTCTTCTCCCTTTTTGTTATCTCAGCATATCCTAAACATGAAACAACTTAATATGGGAAAACATAATTGGAAAGAAAACAACGAGTAAAATAGGAAAGATAAAGAGGAACTCCTCTTCCAAACCAACTGGTGTCTGGCTTTGGGCGAGCCCTAGGGCTGCTGCTGCGCCAGATATGCTGATGCGCCGGCTGCATTTGGTGGGACCTGGCCCACGTCCTCCTCCCGCTGCTGGGTTCCTGCCCACAGCCTCCTGACCTCCTCCTCCTGCTGCTGGACCTCAGCATCTCTAGCCTCCCGTCCTGCCTACTTTTACGATAATAGACTCTATCGGGAAGAGTCCTAGCAGTTAATGATACACCAGGCTATGCTCTTGGCTACGCTATACAATTGATGGTACCAGGCTACGCTATACAATTTGCTCGATTTAAGTGTACTTCTTATCTTCCCATCCAAGATGCGATGTCTTGATTGCATGCATTTTGCTGGCTACTTGCTTCATGTTCAATCGATCAGATGGTAATGGGCGAGTGCAAGAAAGTGCTACTTGTAGAAGAGATAACAAACACTGGTAGGTCACATTCTCTGGTATCATCTTTTCTTGAGCCAATTTCTTGCATTCTTCCACGACATGAGCGTCAATGACATGAAGTATTTGATCTGGAATACTGTTATCCACAAAATTGACAATGTCCAACGCGTCCAAGAATATAGGATCTGTCGGCCTTTTGCCCGTACCGTAAATATTTCCATCAACACTACACCAAAACTATAAACATCGCCAGAAGTTGAAGCATGACCACTGACGCCGTACTCTGAATCAAAAGAACACAATATTTGTTGCACTTGAATAAAAAAAATAAAGGTATGCACGTAAGGTAGCCATAAATACCTGGAGGAATATATCCTATTGGAGGAATATAAGGTAGCCGAAAGAACAACCTTCCCAATCAAATACCTCGGGATCCCTCTATCCATAAAGCGCCCGCGTCACGTGCACTTTCAACCCCTAATCGACAAGATCTCCTCCAGGCTTGCAGGGGTGGCGGGGGCCGCTGATGTCAAAAGGGGGCAGACTACCTCTACTCAAGGCGGTTCTCTCTGCTCTACCAGCTTACTTATTGTCCGTCATCACCCCTCCCTCCTCCGTCATTAAGAAGATAGACTCCATCAGGAGGGGCTGGCTTTGGAAGGGCTCCATCACCATAGGGGGTGGCAGAGTAAATTGGAGCATCGTGTGCTCCCCAACCTCCCTTGGGGGCCTTGGGGTGCTCAATCTCTCACGGTTCTCAAGAGCGCTTCGGCTACGCCGGCACTTCGGACCCTACATCAATCCAGGCGACCTAGTCAACGTTGCGGCAACTGACTTAGCCCTACTGCGCACTGGATACTCCGCCACCTTACGGAGCGGTTCCTCCCTTTCCTTCTGGGAGGATCATTGGCTATTTGGCTACGCCCCAAGACACATAGCCCCATCTCTCTACCAGGCGACTACAAGGAAAAACAGAACGGTGCTCCAGGCCCTCACCAACAACAACTGGATCGCAGACCTGCGCCAAAACATCACACCGCTTATGATCCCAGAATTGATCGCCATCCTTCTCCGCCTCGCTCATACGAATCTTACCGCGGGAGAGTCTGATCAGTTAACTTGGCGTCTAACGGTGAATGGAGAGTTCTCCGTCAAATCGGCCTACCTCCTGCAGTTCGAGGGCCATTGAAGGGATCTAAGTTCGAGAGGAGGGGTGAATCGGACTGTTTTCAATTTTATTCGCTTGTTGAACTTGGTTAATTAGTCAAGTTAAGCACCTAACTAGCGAATGAGCCCTACACAAGTCTAGTAGCGGAAGTAATTATAAGTGCAAGTAATAACGGAGAAACGAGGGCAAACCGATCTTTTTACCGAATTCGGTGCAAGCACCTACTCTCGTTGAGGGAGCTCGCCACACAGGAAAGCCCGGGACTCTCTCGTCCCTAATCCTCAATCCATTAGAAGAAGTTCGTTTTCAAACACATCGGAAGGGAACTCCAACTCGTACAAGAATCAGCAGCCTTCACACACGAAGGACCCTGAAACACCCGACTTCATAGGCGACGTCGACCTCGAGCACACCGAGGATTTAGCACATCTTTGACGCAATGGAGAAGAGGATGCACCGGCTACGCCTAGCCGATGACCACCTCGTTGGTGGGTTTGCTTGCGATACACTTGTCGATGACGATGAAGCTTGTGGTGGAGTTGAATCCCGGTGACAAGAAGCCTACGAGCACAATGCCGAAAACACAACTAGACCACCACCTCTCCCACCAAAGAGCTAGGCCAAGAACTCATGGGAAGGCACACGAACTTCGGGGATGACCGGAGGAGGCTTGGGTATGTGCTCTTCTCACTCCTCACACCTTTTCCCTCTCTCTCTAGATCATATGAAACCCTAGGTGGAAGGCCAAACCATGGGAGGAGCTCTCATGGGTGGCTAGGGCAAGGTGAGGCTACTAAAAGTGACTCTCAAGTTTTCCCGTGTTGGTGGCTCCTATTTATAGGTACAAGGCGAAACCCTAAAGATGGACGGCTCAGATCAAATTTGCCGAGATTCAGATCGATCGGTCGGACCCGGTCCGATGACCGTCGGACCCGGTCCGATGAGGCCCTTAGACACTGAGCTAGGTTGGCGGCTAGGGTTTGACACGTCAGTCGGACCCAGTCCGACGGTGGTCGGACCCAGTCCGACAGGGAGGTTGCATTTGGGACTTAGTCGATTTTCTGCTTTTCTCATCCGTCGGACCCAGTCCGAAGGGCGTCGGACCCAGTCCGACAGAGGCTATGTTTTCTGGGACTTAGTCTCTGGAGCTCACCCATCCATCGGACCCAGTCCGATGGCGGTCGGACCCAGTCTGACAGTACCAAAAATGCGCTGAATTCAGGACTTAGCCACTCACGCAAACCCCGACCACCGAACCCAGTCCGATGTCCGTCGGACCTAGTCCGACAGGGCATATTTCCACAGCCCAATAGGTTTTGGCTATTTCTCTCTCTCCCCTTAGCTCTAACACCTCAACCTAGGAGTCCTTAGACATGTCCTGGGTACTGAAATGGGATTCTTTGGCCACTAAGTAAAGCGAATTGAGCTTGGGCAAATGGCTAGGCTTGGGACTAGTGTGCTCCGGCACATGTGCTCGTTAGAACCTTTGAGCCTTGAGGTCGATGAAAAAAAAACACAATAGCCTTAATCTTGAAGTCCCTGTTGTCATCAATACCAAAACTTGATCTTACAATCTCCCCCTTTTTGGTAATTGATGACAACACCTGTAAATCTCCTGCATAGCTAACTTAACAAGCAAATGTGTGTCTCGTGCAGTGGGTTAGTTCCAACAAGTGTATATGAATAAGAATTTTAGCCCCACTTGGGTGATATCAATTGAGATTACTTCACTTGAAATTACAATTAGGCATAAGATCAATTGAAGTGCAATACAATGCATACCTAACACCTAGCTCCTCCTAGATCATAAGCTTGAAAGCACAAAACAGGCATAGATTTGCAATTTCTCCCCCTTTGTCATCAATAACCACAAAGAGCAAGCAACAAGCACATGAAAGGAAGACAATACTCAAGAGCTTTGTAGATTATACAAGTTCTAACATGCCAAGTTATCCACCATATTACAAATTCAAGAGTATTTCTAGATCAAATATCACCATACACAATAGATACTCATGTTTGAGTGAAGTGTAAGTAGAATTAAGACCTAGAGCCGAATTTAGAGGAATCAAAGCCAATGAGTATCTAGTAAGCTCATGCACTAGGAGAAATCACTTGATGCAAGTTAGCAACTAGAACAAGCATGTTCAAATATGCACAAGTGCTACACCAAGTCAGAATTTGAGTCTAAACATATACTTTTGTTGAGCAAATTTTTTTTAAGAGTTTCATTTTATGTTTCTTTTTAAGTTCCATGTCTCAAACCGTAGGCGACACTGCCCAGCATTACACTGGAGGATTCAGTGTCTTGGCATCCAAAACTCCCCTAAGTTCATGTCTAGTGCAATGGCAAGCCGTCTCAGCTGGGAAGACATTGGTGAGAACAAAGATGACATTTTTAGATTTCTCAACATTTTCATAGCAAAGGTGCCCATATCTAGTCATGGTATTGAACAAAATACATAATGAATAGCAAGACCAGAACTAGAAGCACAAGGTCATTCACATAGAGATGAGCTAAAAAGATACCCATGGCTTTAACTCATCTAGCACACGCTCAAGTGAAGAATTATTAGCATGTGTTACTTAGAGCACCTATTGAGCACGATGACAGTCAATTTGAGATTTAGCTATCAAGTGCAAATGGAGATGCATTGAACAAAATATGAATCAAGTAGAATTTGCAAAACTTCAAAATTGTCTCAAGTTCATATGATTTTGCCAGGTTCACACACCACAGCCCCACGGCCAACTCAGGCGACATTTGACCTATCTAGCATGTTCAGTTCATTTCTTAATTTACAAAAGTGTTCCTCATCTAGTGGCTTGGTGAAGATATCAGCAGGCTGGTCCTCGGTACGCACAAATCCAACCACGATGTCGCCCTTCATCACATGATCCCGAAGGAAATGATGTCGGACGTCAATATGTTTTATGCGCGAGTGTTGAACCGGGTTGCTAGTTATCTTCACAGCACTCTCATTATCACACAGAAGAGGCACGTGGTCAAGTTTTACGCCAAAGTCAAGTAAGGATTGTGTTAGGAATAGAATTTGCGTACAGCTACTTCATGCCGCTGTATACTCAGCCTCAGCAGTAGATAGCGCCACAGAGTTCTGTTTCTTTGATACCCACGACACAAGACATCTACCAAGTAGGTGACAGCCCCCTGAAGTACTCTTGCGATCAATCTTGCATCTGGCATAATCTGAGTCAGAATATCCAAGGAGCTTAAATCGCGCACCCTTAGGGAACCAGAGACCTATGCTAGGAGTGTATTTTAGATATCTGAAAATTCTTTTGACAACTTTCAAATGCATTTCTCTAGGGGAGGCCTGGTATCTAGCACACATGCATACACTAAACATGATATCCGGCCTAGATGCTGTCAAGTAAAGCAATGCACCGATCATGGAACGGTAAAGTTTGGGATTCACAGGGTTACCTTCTATGTCGAGGTCGAGGTGGCTGCTTGTACCTATTGGAGTCCGGATTGGCTTGCATCTGTCTATGTCGAAGCGCTTCAGGAGATGCAGAGTGTACTTCTCTTGGCTTATAAACACCCCAGTCTTGAGTTGCTTGATTTGAAATCCTAAGAAGAAGTTCAACTCACCCATCATTGACATTTCAAACTCGGCTGCCATCATCTCACTGAAGTCTTGCACCATCTTGCTGCTTGAGCTCTCAAATATGATGTCATCGACATAGACTTGACACAAGAATAAGTGTCTACCATCCACCTTGGTAAAGAGAGTAGAGTCTACTCGTCCAACACTGAAGCCCTTGGACATGAGAAAGTCTCTAAGTCTTTCATACCAAGCCCTGGGAGCTTTCTTGAGCCCATATAAAGCCTTTGATAGCTTGAACACATGGTTGGAGTGCTTTGGATCCTCAATCCCTGGAGGTTGCTCAACATACACCAGCTCCTCGATGTAGCCATTCAAGAAGATACTCTTTACGTCCATCTGCTTAAGTGTGATGTTGTGACATGTAGAGAACACCATAAGCAGCCTAATTGCATCATGTCTGGCCATAGGAGCATAAGTATCTTCATAGTCCACACCCTCAATCTGTGTGAAGCCTTAAACCACAAGTCTTGCCTTGTTCCTAACAATCACTCCAAACTCATCTATCTTGTTCTTGAAGATCCATTTGGTACCAATCACATTGCAATCCTTGGGTCGCTCCACAAGTGTCCAGACTTGACTCCTTTCAAAATTGTTCAGCTCTTCATGCATGGCATTTATCCAATCAGGATTAGCCAATGCCTCTTCCACCTTCTTTGGCTCCAAGTCAGATACAAAAGCATTATACTCACAGAAGTTAGCCATGCCACTGACCTCACTTAACCCAGCTGTTCTTAACCTTATTTGCACACCTTGAGTTAAATCCCCAATGACTTGATCAGATGGATGATCACGAGCAATTGAATGATGGATTCTGATCAAACGAGAAGGTTGTCCACTTGACTGCCCCACTGTCTCTCCATCTTGCTCATCAGCTGTCTCTGTCATTGAAGATGGCTCCTCACTTGAGTTGTCTTGAGGCGCAGCTCCCCCTGATTCTAGCACAAGCTCAGGTCTGAGCGGTGGTGTAACTGTCTCACTCACCCTAGGAGCTTCCATTGGCCTCACATCTTCAGCTTGTATTTCTCCCATTGCTCTTTCCAATTGCTCTCCATCAGCATCATCCAGATTGTCATGCTGACCTTGGCTGCCATTTGATTCATCAAACTTCACATCACAAGATTGTTCAATCTGACCACTTCCTTTATTGAATACCCTGTAGAAAGTCCCTCTGGAAGAGTATCCCAAGAGAATCCCTGTGTCCACCCTGCTTTGGAATTTACCCAAGTGCTCCCTCTTCTTCTTGATATAGACCTTGCATCCAAAGACCCTGAAGTAGGAGACATTGGGTCGTCTTCCCACAAGCAGCTCATATGAGGTCTTTTTGAGAAGCTTGTGAATATACAACCTGTTGATGCAATGACAGGCTGTGCTGATTGCCTTAGCCCAGAACACTTCAGAGGTTCCAAACTCATTGAGCATTGTTCTTGCCATCTCGATGAGTGTCCTGTTTTTTCTCTCAACTACACCATTCTGCTCAGGTGTGTATGTGGCTGAGAACTGATGATCAACCCCTAGCTCATTACAAAACAACTCAACAGAAGTGTTAGTGAATTCAGTTCCATTGTCACTTCTCACCTTTTTGAGGGTACAATCAAAAATATTTTGGGCTTTCTTTACAAACTTTTTGAAAGTGTCCCCAGTTGGGGTTTTGTCAGATAGAAAGAAAACCCAAGTGTATCGGGAAAAGTCATCAACAATGACTAAGCAATAGAGATTTCCCTGATACTCACATATTTTGTTGGCCCGAAAAGATCCATGTGTAAAAGCTCGAGAGGTCGAGATGTAGACATGACATTTTTGGCAGGATGTGAGCTAGCCACTTGCTTGCCGGCCTGGTAGGCGCTACATAGTTTGTCTTTCTCAAATGTCACATCTTGCACCCCAAGAACCAACTCGTTTTTAAAAAGTTTCTTCAAATTAGCCATGCCCACATGCCCAAGACGCCTATGCCAAAGCCAACCAAGAGAGACTTTGGAAATAAGGCAAGTCGAGATGGATGCGGCAGGCTCATTAAAGTTCACAAGAAACAAGTTTTCAAAACGAAAGCTTTTGAACACAGTTTTCTCATTTTTATCCAAAACCATCATTCCCTCAGATGAGAAGTTGCAATGGAACCCCAAGTCGCACACTTGGGCAACAGAGAGAAGATTATAATTCAAAGTCTTAACAATTAGCACATTATCAATTGAAAGATCTGAAGAGATTGCTACCTTCCCTATGCCAAGCACCTTGCTCTTGTTTCCATCTCCAAAAGTGACCTTGGGGGAATGTTGTTGCCTTCCTCCCCTATTGAGGTGAACAACCGGGGGGTTGCGGGTCATGTGTTGAGTGCACCCACTGTCGATGATCCAATGGCATCCTCCACTCCGGTAGTTCACCTGTCATGAGAAGAGATCACTTTTGTGACTTAGGGACCCACACAGGAGGTCCCCGAGGGTTAGCCTTCAAACCAGAAATAGCGGGAAACAGAGCAAGCAAAGAGTTGGGCACCCAAACATGTGCCTTGTGTTCATTTTCAGCCTTGAGCCCAGCATACTTTGCAGTCACCTTCCCTTGGGCATTCTTGGTGAGCAGATAGGAATCATAAAGCTCAGTATGTGCTCTTAAAAACTTGGGTTGGGTGCGCTTGGGAGTGTTCCTGTTTTGGTTCCTAGGTGGAGCTTGTCTAGCAAAGTTTTGTCTAGGAGGACCATTCCAGAATATTTGTGGATGAGCTAACCAGGTGGAAAACATGGGACTTGCCAGTTGTTATAATGCATGGGAGGACCATTGTAATTGTTGTACCTAGAAGCATATTGCCAAGCATATTGATTCCTAGGTTTTCATGTAGAGTTATAGTGCCTATGAGGTCCTTGCCATGTGATGCGCTCATTGTGCTTCTTAGGAGCATTGTTTCTAATGTTCACATTTTTAGACCCAATGTTGTTACTCTTGATTTGGGAATGAGAGGAGTTTTGCTTCTTGGAAGTGCTTGAGAACCTTTCTTTTTCTTCCCCTTAGGCTCCGGGGTGAAACCCAAGCCGCCCTTATGGGTCGGTTTTCTTTGTTTCTCAAGCATCTTGTTCAAAGCAACACTACCCTCATAGCACTTGCCAAGACCCTCGTCAAATTTCTCAAGCTTGGCCTTGAGTTCAGCATTTTCAATAGCAAGTTCTCTAGCAGCTAGTGCAAATTTACATGTTTCAGGAGTGCACTCAACAGCTACACTAGAGGAGCCACTAGAGCTAGATGCAATCATGGAACATTTAGCACATGTTTCAACAATAGGAGCAACAATGCTAGCAGTAGAAGCAATCATGGCACATTTAGGAGAGAAATCATTGTTAGCAGTAGCTAATGTGATCGCAGGTGTAACAGTGCCAGTGAAAGGTGTCGTGACAGGAGGCACAATTAAAGCTGGAGCAACATTCAAATCACTAGAAGAAGATGCAATAGGCAAAGCATCAAACGAAGCAGTCTTAGCAACAAGAGATTCATTTTTAGCCCTAAGCTCATAAATGGTTGCTAACAGATCCTTTTCATTTTCATTTTTTATACTACGCTCTTCATTTAGAACATTTAGCTTCCTAGTCATGCTAATGTTATCGCCATGCAAGATGTCATACTCAGTCTCAAGAGAGTTATGCTTAGCAATCAAAGAATTCAAAGACTCTTGAAGAGTTTTAGATCTCAAGGTTTCTTGCTGCACAATGTCAACCAATTTGAGCACATGCTCCCTAGTTGTCTCATCATCCCAGTCAATATCAGAGTCAGAGTCAAAGTTTGGTACCTTAGTGGAGGGTCATGCCATCAAGCACTTGGGTGAGGTAGCTGGTGGTGATGAAGCCTTTGGTGTAGAGATAGTGGAGAAAGCAGACTCATCCCATCAGAATACCACACTTGCTCTTGTGGTTCTGAGATGGCCACCAAGCATCTTGGAGGAAGGGATGGAGACGGCGGTGTCATTTTAGCAATTGCCATGGTGGCGAGTCCTTGACCACTAGCCTCCTCATCCTCGGAGTCAGGTGCGTCACTGGAGCTCTCATCCGTGGCCCACTCTCCAAAGAATGCCAGCTTCTTTCTTTACTTGGTGGTGCCCTTGAACTCAGTCTTCTTCCAGCTTCTCTTGCTATCCTTGTCCTTGTGCTTCCTCTCCTTGATCTTTGGCTTGTCATCATCACTGTCTTGCTTGGTCCTCTCCTTATATTTGAGTTTGTCCTTTTGAGGGCACATGGAAACAATGTGACCCTTCTTATGACACTCAAAGCACCGGTAGCTAGAGTGTGGATTCTTGCCTGGCTTCCTCAAACCGTAGTGTCTCCCAATCAAGGCCACAATCTCCTCAGCAGCTTCACTTGGAAAGAAGCTTGTTCCTTCTTGAGTCTTGGATAAAGATGACTTGTCACTTGACTTGTGTCCTGTTGCCTTGAGTGCTATGACCTTGTTCTTCTCAGGGACAGGAGTAGCTATGGGCTCGATGATGAGCATCTCATGAGCCCTCAGCTTGCTCAAGAAGGCAGTGGGGGTCATGTTGTCCACATCGCCACTGTTGGACATGTAGGTGATGATGTTGCGGTACTCTTGTCTTGGCAGTATCCACATCATCTTCCTGCACACATCAATATCTGGCATAGAAAGTCCGAGCCCCTTGAGCTCATTGATTATGGGGTTAAGTCGAGTATACATATCATTGGCATTTTCATTTGGAAGCATCTCAAAGCGATCAAATTTCTCTTTAACCACCACTAATCTACCCTCTTTGACAGAAGCGGTTCCCTCATGAATTTCTATGAGTGTGGTCCAGATGTCATGTGAAGATGCAAGATTACTAATCCTCTCAAACACCTCCATGCTCAAGCTAGTGAACAATGCATTTTTGGCCTTAGCGTCATTAGCAGAAAGTTTCTTTTGTCCAGGTGTGAGAGGTACACCTTCAGTGCGTGTGATAACAATGCCATTCTCAACGGCATCCCAAATGTCCGAACCCATGGACTGAAGATATGTGGTCATGCGAATTTTCCAAAATGCAAAGTGTGACCCACTAAACAATGGAACCCTATTAGCAGCAACGCTATCCCCTTCGGCCATCTCTAAGTGATTAAGCAAATTCTAGAGATTCTAAGCTCTGATACCAATTAAAGGGATCTAAGGCCGAGAGGGGGGTTAATCGGACTATTTTTAATTTTATTCGCTTGTTGAACTTGGTTAATTAGTCAAGTAAAGCATCTAACTAGCGAATGAGCCCTACACAAGTCTAGTAGCGGAAGTAATTATGAGTACAAATAATAACGGAGACACGAGGGCAAACCGATCTTTTTACCGAGTTCGGTGCAAGCACCTACTCTCGTTGAGGGGGCTCACCACACAGGAAAGCCCAGGACCCTCTCGTCCCTAATCCTCAATCCACTAGAAGAAGTTCGTTCCCGAACACATCGAAAGGGAACTCCAACTCGTACAAGAATCGGCAGCCTTCACACACGAAGGACCCCGAAACACCCGACTTCACAGGCGAAGTCGACCTCGAGCACACTGAGGATTTAGCACATCTCCGACACAATGGAGAAGAGGATGCACCGGCTACGCCTAGCCGATGACCTCCTTGTTGGGGGGTTTGCTTGCGGTGCACTTGTTGATGACGATGAAGCTTGTGGTGGAGTTGAATCTCGGTGACAAGAAGTCTAAGAGCACAATGCCGGAAACACAACTAGACCACCACCTCTCCCACCAAAGAGCTAGGCCAAGAACTCATTGGAAGGCACACGAACTTTGGGGATGACCGGAGGAGGCTTGGGTATGTGCTCTTCTCACTCCTCACACCTTTTCCCTCTCTCTCTAGATCATATGAAACCCTAGGTGGAAGGCCAAGCCATGGGAGGAGCTCTCTTGGGTGGGTAGGGCAAGGTGAGGCTGCTAAAAGTGACTCTCTCAAGTTTCCCTCGTGCTGGTGTCTCCTATTTATAGGTACAAGGTGAAACCCTAAAGATGGACGGCTCAGATCAAATTTCCCGAGATTCAGATCGATCCGTCGGACCCGGTCCGATGACCATCGGACCCGGTTCGATGAGGCCCTTAGACACTAAGCTAGGTTGGCGGCTAGGGTTTGACACGTCCATCGGACCCGGTCCGACGGTGGTCGGACCCAGTCCGACAGGGAGGTTGCATTTGGGACTTAGTCGATTTTCTGCTTTTCTCATCCGTCGGACCCAGTCCGAAGGGCGTCGGACCCAGTCCGACAGAGGCTATGTTTTCTGGGACTTAGTCTCTGGAGCTCACCCATCCATCGGACCCAGTCCGATAGTACCAAAAATGCTCTCGATTCAAGATTTAGCCACTCACGCAAACCCCGACCACCGGACCCAGTCCGATGGCCATCGGACCCAGTCCAACAGGGCATATTTCCACAGCCCAATAGGTTTTGGCTATTTCTCTCTCTCCCCTTAGCTCCAACACCTCAACCTAGGAGTCCTCAGACATGTCCTGGGTACTGAAATAGGATTCTTTGGCCACTAAGTAAAGCGAATTGAGCTTGGGCAAATGGCTAGGCTTGGGACTAGTGTGCTCCGGCACATGTGCTCGTTAGAACCTTTGAACCTTGAGGTCGATGAAAAAAAAACACAAGAGCCTTAATCTTGAAGTCCCTGTTGTTATCAATACCAAAACTTGATCTTACAGCCGTATCACCAACCCAACTTGGAAGTGGTTGTGGAAGATCTGGGCGCCTTCAAAATGCAGATTCTTCCTTTGGCAAGTGCTGCATAAGCGCATCATGACAGCTAACGTCCTGCTTCGCCGTCAGATACCAAATGACTACTTCTGTCCTCTCTGCAGGCGCAACCTAGAAACTCCAGAGCACCTCTTCCTTCAGTGCGTTTTTAGCATTACAGTCTGGTCAAGACTAGACGTGCTACTGGACTTCCCGCAAATCAACCCAATCATTTGGATCTGCACCAACCGCTTCGAGTTGGTGGACCAAAGATAGTCAACGGACGGGTGACACTCATAGATCTCCTCGGTCATTGTTGCCACAATCTGGCACCTCTGGCTTGAACGCAACAACCGGCTCTTCCGTCAGGTTGACCGATCGAACGCAGTTTTTTTTAAATTTTTTGATTGATGAGCTACAGCTTTGGGCTGCAGCAGGGGCTACATTGTAATTAGTTAACCTAGTCCCATTGGCCCACGGGGGAGGGGCCATTTTCTCCCCCCACTCTGTACTTCCTCTCTTTTGATCAATACAAGGCAGTTTTTTCTGCCTGTTGTTCAAATATATATATATATATATATATATATATATATATATATATATATATCCTATTGTCCCCTTCACACCAACAGAACTAATTGAACCTGCCCAGGTTGATTGAGGATCAGCATAAAAACGTGCAATGCCAAAATCTGCCAAAAGAGCATTCATATCATCATCTAGAAGAATATTGCTGGGCTTCAAGTCACAGTGGACAGTGAGCTGTGGATAGCATAGACCTTGGGTATCCACACGGCGGGCCTAAGAGACCACCCGACAGGGGATGGACCAAGTCGGGTGGATAAGGACGGGTACCACTCGGTCTCTAGAAGACTTGCTCGGCAAGAAAAGACATGAAGATAGAAGCCTATCCCTAATTAATAGAAAAGGTATACTTGTAATCCCGGATAACTACTAGAGGATAGAGATAGGAATCCTACCTCGTAACCGACTAGGACTCCTCCTTGTAACCCCACCCCCTCCACTAATAAAGGGGGTAGGGGGCCATAGTTCGGCAGGCCATCTTCATCTCTATCTAGAGAATCGCATCAACAGTTTGATCATCTCCCAGATTGATCATCATCTTGTACACATATACCCCATATAATCCCAGAGCACAGGACGTAGGGTATTACCTCCGCCATGAGGGCTCGAACTCAGATAAATCCTTGTCTTGTGCTACCATCGAGTTTGGATCTTGTGCATCGCCCATATATAATCATTGCGGCGGTGACCCCGATTAGTCACCAATCGGCGGTTGGCGCGCCAGGTAGGGGCAGCGTCAAGATCATCTTCGTCAAGCTCGATGGCATCGATCAACGGTGTCGCCGTCGTCTTCGCCCCCAGAGCCGACTGCGTCATCAATGGCTTCGGCGACTCCACTTCCCTGATTTGGATCAGATCCAATCTGGGGAGAACTACAACAACGCCTCCCGCTCGAGTCGGGGATCTCCACGGCCATCTACTCATGAGTAGTACGCCAACGGCTCAATTCCCGACTCGGATACGGCGACGGCTCGAAGACAGATTCTGGACGTCATCTTGTTTCTTCAATTCCTGTTGATCCAGAAGGAATTTCGGGATAAGACTGGATACGTTTGAAAGACAATTTCGTCACCTTTCCACGAAGCCCAAGAACGCCCAAAACGGAGTTCGGATGCGTCCGGGACATCCGTTTGAAGGCAGGCTGCGCGGGATGATCGCAAATCTCAGCAAGCTCGTAAAACCCATCTGCGGAGGATGCGGCATATGGATATGCCGTGATACATCTCCAAGGACATCAAGGATCAGAAAGGAGCTTCTCCAAATAATCGACGACCAACACTTCTCCCGGACTTGGATCCGATCTAGTCTGAGGAGAACATCGACATCGCTTCGTCTGGACTCCCGTTCGGGTCGAGGAACGTCGCCGACATCTACTCCCGAGTGGTGTGCCGGGGGCTCAATTCTCGACTTGGATACGGTGAGAACTTGACCAAGGGCTTCAACAACACTTTTGCGGGTTCGGACATGATCCAATCCGTGGGAGAAATTCAACAATGCTTCACTCGGACTCCCGGTCGTGTTGGGGAACGCCGCCGCCGCCTACCGACGAGTAGTGCGCCGGGGGCTTAATTCCCGACTCGGATACGATGAGGTCTCGATGGAGAACGAATCTCGGGTGGTAACCGTCATCAGCAGCAAACCACTCGGACTCGATGATTATTGCGTCCACCGTGCGATGCCGGCTTCATCAACTACGAGCCGAACATGAGAAGAAGATGCGATCTGTTCCCATTCAGATTCTGGACGGAACTTGTATCGCTATTTCCTGCTGACTCAGGAGGAGTTTCGGCGTGATATAAGATGTGTTGGAAAGCTTATCTCGTTATCTTTCCAACGAATCCAAGAACACCTAATTCGGACTTCAGATGCGACCGTGACGCCTTTGTCAAGGCAGTCTGCGCAGAGAGGTCGCGAATTTCGGCGAGCTCGTAACGCTCGTCGGTGCCGGCTACGGCGTGAGGATTGATCGTGCCACATCTCGTGGGACGTTGAAGACCAGCGAGGACATTCATAGACTTTCATCAAGCTACACCAACCGCATGGAGATCATCTACGACTACGGCCAACTCCGCTGACCACGGGCGAGACCTCGGCGAGCACGTGCTGTTCGTCGCCGACCACGACGTGAGCCACTCGGTGTTGATCGAGATCTGAACGACTACTTCCTCTACTCGGCTACGCGCCTACGCCTCCAAGGCCTATAGCTCGGCTGTACGCCATCGCGCGCCACGAGCGTCGGGTACGGCTACACGCTTGCAGTTTTAAATCTACGGCTCGACGACAAGCCACTCGGCTACACGCCTACGCCAGCGCCACGAGCGCCTCCAAATCTACGGCTCGGCGACACGCTACTCAGTGACACGCCTACGCCTACACCACGAGCGTCCAGATATACAGCTCGGCTGTACGCCATCGCGCGCCACGAGCGCCCGGTACGGCTACACGCCTGCAGCTTCAAATCTGCGGCTCGGCGACAAGCCACACGGCTGCACGCCTACGCCAGCGCCACGATCGCCTCCAAGTCTACGGCTCGCCGACACGCTACTCAGCGACACGCCTATGCCCGCGCCACGAGCGCCCATGTATTCAGCTCGGTTGTACGCCATCGCGCGCCACGAGCGCCCGGTACGGCTGTACGCCTGCAGCTTCAAATCTACGGTTCGGCGACACGCTACTCGGCGACACGCCTATGCCCGCGCCACGAGCGCCCAGATATACAGCTCGGCTGTACGCCATCGCGCGCCACGAGCGTCCGGTACGGCTACACGCTAGCAGCTTCAAATCTGCGGCTCGGCGATAAGCCACTCGGCTACACGCCTATGCCAGCGCCACGAGCGCACAAGTCTACAGCTCGGCGACACGCTACTCAGCGACACGCCTACGCCCGCGCCATGAGCGCCAAGTATTCAGCTTCGGTCAGACGCCATCGCAGCGCCACAGCGCCCGTACGGCCAGACGCCTACTGTTGCAAATCTGATTGGCGATAAGCTACCGGCTACGCGCCTATGCGGCGCCACGGCGCACAAGTCTGGCTCGGCGTCGCTACTCGGCGACACGCCTACGCCCGCGCCATGGCGCCCAAGCATTCAGCTCGGTATGACGCCATCGCGCGCGCCACAGCGCCCGTGCGGTCAGACGCCTCTGTTGCAAATCTACGGCTCGGCGATAAACCACTCGACTCTGCGCCTATGCAGCGCCACAGCGCACAAGTCACGGCTCGGCGACACGCTACTCGGCGACACGCCTACGCCCCGCGCCATTTAGCGCCCAAGTTTTTAGCTTCGGTTATACGCTATCGCACGCCAAGAGCGCCGTGCGGTATGCGCTGCAGCTTCAAATCTACGGTTTGGCGACACGCTACTCGGCGACACGCCTATGCCCGCACCATTTAGCGCCAGATATACTGGCTTGGTCAGACGCCATCGCGCCGCGCCACAGCGCCCGTGCGGCTACACGCTGCGGCTTCAATCTGCGGCTCGGCGATAAGCCACTCGGCTACGCCTATGCCAGCGCCACGGCGCACAACTCTACGGCTCGGCGACCGCTACTCGGCGACACGCCTACGCCGCGCCATTTAGCGCCCAAGTATTCAGCTCGGTATGACGCCATCGCGCGCCACAGCGCCCGTGCGGTTATGCGCCTATAGTCGCAAATCTACGGCTCGGCGATAAGCGATCGACTACGCGCCTATGCGGCGCCACGGCGAGACAAGTCTATGGCTCGGCGACACGCTACTCGGCGACACGCCTATGCCCGTGCCACAGCGCCCAAGTTTTAGCTCGGTTATGCGCCATCAGCGCCACAGGCGCCCGTGACGGCCAGACGCTGCAGCTTCAAATCTACGGTTCGGCGACACGCTACTCAGCGACACGCCTATGCCCGCGCCACAAGCGTCCAAATGTACAGCTCGGCTGTACGCCATCGCGCGCCACAAGCGCCCGGTACGTCTACACGCCTGCAGCTTCAAATCTGCGGCTCGGCGACACGCAACTCAGCGACACGCCTACGCCCAGGCCACGAGCGTCAAAGTCTACGGCTCGGCTACACGCCTACGCCTACATCAGGGCTAAGTTCTCATTACTATAATTTTTTCATATGAATTTAAGTTGTTTCTTGACTTGCTACTTAGTTGGTCTCCAACTAAGCAGTAAGTCGGGGGCTACACCTAATAGGTGCACTTGCGTGCACTCTTTTGTTGTTTTTTCTTTATGATTGCAAATGAATCCGAGTGGTTTTCCGAGTAGTGAAGCTCTGACCCACTAACGGTGAACTCTAGTCACTCGATACGCGTGCCTGGGAAAAGAGCCATGAGCCAATTCCCGACGCTCGGGGGCTAGACTAGTCAGGCAGAGTGCTTAATAAAAGGAAGATTACTTGGAGGAATTTCATATCAAAAAGGAAAAGTAGCAAAAGTATAAAAAATATCTAAATGCTTTCAGATAGTGCCTAAACTCTACATGTACATGCTACAGGAGTTCATGGGTTTTTTACCTCATCAAATTGGCACAGCTATACGCCCACACCAATTTCGGTATGGCTATACGTCTACACCAACTTTGGTACGGCTATACGCTTACGCCTCTAGCCATGAGCCATCCTGCGCCCTGAGCGCTAACAACGGCCTTCCAGCTGCGCGTCACAACCAGTGGCTACAAGCGCAGCCGGGCTAAGCCAAATTCAGCCTCGGTGCACCCTTTGAGGGCATATCACCGGCAGAGCTACAAAAAATTACCCATCTCTTGGTATACCCCATGTTGGGTCATTAGTTGGTCGCTGCATGTCAGGATCAGATACCAGTGATGTCGGGATTGAGTTTCGATGGTACGCTCCAGTTGGGACCTATGCTGTACACCGCTACCCAGGTATGGATACCATACGACTAAACTCCTTCCTTAAGGTACGTCCTGTGGTGGGGTCGCTAGCTGTATTCCGCTACAGTGGGGTACAGGTACCGCCTGGCTGACAACAATGGTATGCCCCATGTTGGGACACTAGCTGTGTTACCGCACCAGTCGGATACAGGTATCATTGGGCCAAACCCTATTCAGATGGTATGCTCCATGTTGGGCCAAGCTTTACTATACGAGTATAGATACCAGATGGTTAAAAATACGGTATGCCCTTTGGGGCCACCAGCTGTATCCTACTGCGGTAAGATGCACCGCCGCTTCGCTCTTGACCAACACCGGTGGTATGCCCTATGTTGGAGTGCCATTTGTACATCGCAAAAGGCAATACAGTATCACTGCTTTTCAGCCAAAACCGGTGGTATGCCCTATGTTGGGTGCCATTTGTACATCGCCGACAATCACAGGTATCACTCGGCTTTTCAGCCCAAAACCGGTGGTACGCCCTATGTTGGGTCGCCAGCCGTACATCGCAAGGCAATACAGTATCACTCGGCTCTTGACCAAAACCGATTGGTACGACCCATGTTGGTCGCATGGTGTACATCGCAAGGCAGTACAAGTACCACTCGGCTTTTCAACCCAAAGCAGATAGTACGCCCCATCTTTGGGTCGCGGTGTACATCGCAAAGGCAATACAGTACCACTTCATCAAAATCAAGGTGATGCGCCTTACAATGTGTCGTTCGCCAGAACTCCGGCAATCCCGGGCTGGGTATCACTAACAACTCTCTATAAGTCCTTCACAGTCTCCTCGCAGACAACAGGCAGAAGCCAGTCGAGAAGGAGCAGCAACAATCTACAAGCACTCAGCACGAAGCATGGCTCATCCAAGGTGCGACAAAGAAGAGCAGCGACTCGACTATGAAGCACTTGGGGGCTACTGTGGATAACATAGACCCTGGGTATCCACACGGCGGGCCTAAGAGACCACCCGACAGGGGATGGACCAAGTCGGGTGGATAAGGACGGGTACCACTCGGTCTCTAGAAGACTTGCTCGGCAAGAAAAGACATGAAGATAGAAGCCTATCCCTAATTAATAGAAAAGGTATACTTGTAATCCCGGATAACTACTAGAGGATAGAGATAGGAATCCTACCTCGTAACCGACTAGGACTCCTCCTTGTAACCCCACCCCCTCCACTATATAAAGGGGGTAGGGGGCCATAGTTCGGCAGGCCATCTTCATCTCTATCTAGAGAATCGCATCTACAGTTTGATCATCTCCCAGATTGATCATCACCTTGTACACATATACCTCATATAATCCCAGAGCACATGACGTAGGGTATTACCTCCGCCATGAGGGCTTGAACCTGTATAAATCCTTGTCTTGTGCTACCATCGAGTTTGGATCTTGTGCATCGCCTCATATATAATCATTGCCGGCGGTGACCCCCCAGTTAGTCACCAGTCGACATGGGCCTTCCGCAGTCGTGGTGTAAACAATCCAATGCATCAGCCACATTCACATCTATGCATATTCTTTGAGTTACACTCAGACGTTTTGGAGCTTTGTTGTCTTCTTTCGGATGCAGCCAAGTGCCCAGATTCCCGTTAGGCATGAACTCGTACACTAAGGGTGTGTTTGGAAGTAGTGACCGGGACCGTTCCGTCCAGCATGGTCTGGTTTTTTGTTTGGATGGCATATACGTAGCCCGGTTCCTCCGGTCCATGGGATCGCTCATGTGCTTTCTAGGCCGGTCGCCTTCGTCCAACGAAAAGAGGAGAGTTCCCCTCGTCCTCCTCCTCGTCCCTCACCCGACGCCTACTCCTCCTCCTATCCCCATGCATTGTGCCTCCGCCGCCGCCTCCTCTCCCCTTGTGTCGCAGCGCCAACTAGCACTACCCACGCCGCCACCTCTTCTTCCTTCTCCCTCGACGCCGGTCTTGACACAAAAACGAGGGTTTATGTGAACACACGTGCAGAAGTGTCAATCCAGTGATTGCGTCGCAACTCAAACCAAACGTGCCAGTCGATTTGACCTGTAAATCGACAAGGAGAAAATCATTAGTAATATAAGCCTAATCGGCTTTAAATAGCCAGATCAGGTTATTTGTAATCGGTTTGCTAAATCCCGATTACCGGATCTATCGGCTTCAAGCCTGATAGGGCGAATAAATTTAAATGAACATTCAAGCTTAAATCCTTTAGTTCTTTTTTGTATTTTTATTATAACATTAGCAATAAACCTTAATCTCAATATATTAGATTAAACCAAGAAATAGATTGAGCAGTTGGTCAAGCCAAGGCGATATCAGATCTAAATCTCAATAAACCAATAAACCGATGCAAAGGTGCGAAGCTAATAAGGGATGTAATCAGATCGGTAAACACTTGCATATGCAAGGTCTAAACAAGGCATACACAAGATCGATTAAGCGAGGCGATTTGCATATATCGGATTAGGGAGAAAGCATATGAAATATTTAACGATCGGCATTACGGGATAAACACACATTACGGATCGATTAAATCGAGGCGATTGCAATATGCGAGAACATGCTAAAGATCGGTAAATCCCGAGACAGTCTAACATGGTTTGTATACATGAGATCAACAAGATGCAGCCATGCATATGGGTTACAAGAAGAGAATCAATTATCCCATCGAGATAGCTCTACCTGCGAGTTGAAACCCTTCGACGAGGTCGATCGGATTCGAGAAAGTATTTTGTGTATTGAGTATTTCTATCGAGATCTAAAGTCCTATTTATAATGTCACAAAGTCGATACCGATACGACCTAATTTACCGCAACGCGCTTCTGATCCCATCGTATTTCTTCCAAAGTCTTACAAGTATCGGTATTCTGCTTTTCTTCTTTGCCGATAAAGCCCATTTCCGATTTGGCCCAATAATTCCAACATATTCGGCCCTTTCTGAACATCCGATTTTCTGCCAAATTTGGGTGTCAACATATGCCCCTAAGTTTGGCAATGAGTATTTCATTAGCCGAACTTTCAAGTAAAAATCGGATTTACCACGCTAGAACATTTCACATTTTATCCCTGTAACTTCTCACTTCCGGCCCATTTGGAGAACACGTGTCAGCCCAGCAGACAATATGGGCCGAAACTGTAACGCCGAAAAGCACGGTAAAACCCTAGTTTTTACCACAGCTATAAATAGCGCACCATTCGCCGTCACTCTCACGCTCTCCTACTCGCAAGACGGCTCTGCGCCGAATTTTTGAGCTCTCGGTGGTCGGCGCAACCAACCCCTTCAACTCTCAATCAGCATCATGTCTCAGGTACTGATTTCATACTCGGACTCCGAAGCTTTGTATTCTTTGGGGCCAGTAGGAGACCAAGACCCATCGGCTTCCATATTTCATTCCGTAAGCAGACTCCCTTTATTTGCCGATAAGCTTAGTGTCAACAGTTGGAAATCGGCGTTTAGGTCTTGGCCTAGCCCGATCAAGGGATATAAGGACTGGCTCATTCGGGTTTACAACCAAAAACAAGAGCAATGGGACGAACTAGGAATAACCGATGCCATCCTTCTTTCCTTGTCTCCGCCACCAGCAGACGAACCATTTATGGCAGCATCATCTTATACAGTGCGACCACGACCAATGCCTTCTTTTTCCCGACCGGACCCATAAGCCCCACGCTCCTCGGCGTAGCCATGCTAACGGTCTCGATCCCGATGGCGAGATGCTATCGGCTTTTGATATCTTGCCACCTTAAAGTTGGTTCGATAAAAACTTCTACCGGCAACGCTACATCAATACCCATCGACAACCTGGCGGCGTAGAAGATGAAGAGCACATCGCCTTTCTCAACATGTGGCTTGACAGATTTTTCTTCTGGGCCATCCTCATTTCAAACAAGGTTTACCAAGGGGTAGCCAAGCGCTAGCAAGCAGGTCGCAAATTAGCAATCGGTAAATACCTGCTGGGAGCCACCTATCGTATGATGCATGAGATCAGGGAAGGCCTCTGTTCAAGGAAAGCCGACTATTCGGTCGGAAACTTAGGCGGCCCTTTCTGGTTTATCGAAATGTTCTTAAGCTCCAGATATACAATTCTCTAGGGGAACTGGATTTCATCCTAGAATTCCCGAATGAAAAAGATTCCGATAATAATGATCGCCCCTGTAGATCATACAGTGAGATGATATCGCTAAACTGCAATAGAAAACGCCTAAACGAGTATGACTTCTCCCATTCCATGGTTGCTTTCTACACCATGTCTGAATCGGAATATGGGGCAGAGCAGTTTAACTAGTACACTGATCTGGACAAATACCCAGTACCTTCATTCTTCCGATTGGCCGACACTCTAAAGGGTGAAGCCTTATCGGCTTTTAAAGAATTCATTTCCCCAAGCATCTTCTTCGCAATCCTGAGCACGAGAACCCATATCGAAACCCTCCTCGAGTTCTATCATCCATTTGTGGTTGCTAGGCGATTCAATCTCGGCAGAAATTTCGATCGCTTTATATACCGCCAATTGAATGCCAGAGAAGATTTAAACTCCCAATCGGCTTACGGTATTTTGTCTGCTGCCCACTTGGACTTCGAAATGCCATCAGAATTCATTATGTGGGCCAACACTTCATCAGCATTCGATAACTGGTGGGAAACTATCGCCAAAAATATTTATGCAACCAAAGGCGGAGCTGCAACCTTAATCGAACGGATCACTGGCCAGAAAGAAACTTGCAGACCTAACTGGCCAAAGATCGCTGGCATAGCAGAAGCCCCATCGGAATTGGAAACCAGCAGCTCAAATAATAACGATTCCGATGACTCTGATGAAGATAAGGAAGAAAATTCTTCAGAATCGGGACCTTCTTCATCAGACTCAGACGATGAAAGAACAAACTCTCAGAACTATGCATCGTCTTCTAGCAGCGAGGTTACTAACTTGCGTGCGTTTGCTAACCTACATTGTTCTTTTACCGATTACTGACCTCTTTCTTATTTCCCTTTCAGAGCGGTGACAAGCGCCCCATGGCAAAGCTCATCGGAGAAGAAGCTGGCCGAATCCACTCGACGGCCAAGTCAGCATCGGCCTTCACCCAGGGCTCTTCCCAGCCAAAGAAACGAGGTACAATCGGCTTACACATATAATTCTGAAATATTCTATTACTTACTGACTTTACTTAACAGGGAAACCCGAAGGCGAACCCGGCCTGAGGAAGAAGGTGGTCACCAAAAAACCAAGGCCCCCAAAGGTGCGTACTCCCGATAGTACCGAATCCGTATGTGACACAGTAAGCACTTGATTTTCTTCAAACTCTTGACCCTCGTCAGCTTTCTTACTTACCGGATTATGATTTTAGGACACTTCACCCATCTCCAAGAAGAAAGATGGCACTCCTGCTCCTCCTCCCGCGTCGCAGACGCCACCGGCCTTCAATCCCCAAGAGGTAATCGACATTCACACTTATCTCGTGAAATTCTTTCAATTGTCGATTTGTCGTAACTTCAAATTTTGTTTTCTTCAGTACATGTTCCAGCCTCGTAGCCCAATCGATGCTGGCGTGGGCCTCTACGCAGTTATTACCTATGATGGGGAAAAAACCGGCGAACTGAATTTCGATCCCTCGAGCATGGGTAGCTCGATGATGAAGCTGGACTTTCTTTCATCTCAATCGAACTTCACCGCCGCCGGTAGTCATCATTGATTCACCAGCCCAGAACCTACCAAGAAGAATTGGTTCTCTCAGGAGACCATCGCCAAGCTCAAGCAGATGTGGGAACTGTTTGGTGATGAATCGCTTTCTGGCCAACCCTTCCGCCATACGGAAATAGCGATTCCATCACGCGAGTCCTCGAAAGGAGTGGCCTCGGCCATCAAAAAGTCTGCCCTCGCTAAAGAGAAAGCCGATTCGATCTTGCATTGGATCGGCTCCACCAAAGGAAGCACTCAAAGATCAGAGGCTCGATTGAAAGGGCTGATACAAGACGCCAATGCTCAAAACGACACCCTCCAACAACTGAAGCGCGAGGCTGAATCGGCAAAACTTGCCGCCTCCAGTGCAGTCTCAAAGGTCAAAACCTTGGAAATGGAATTGGAGAAAGCGAGGAAAGCCGAGGAAGCCGCTCGCTCAAGTTTTGAGGAAAGCAAATCAGCGGCCAAGGAGCAGTATGGCGTCGTGAAAGCTTGCGGCCTAGCAGTCTTGGACGCAAAGAAGAAAATACCGATCATACCCGGATCAGCCGAAGAAGATACTGCAACCATCAATCGGATCCGGGATACAATGTCCAGTGCTGCCGCGGCTATTTATGAATTTTGCGAATGACTGGCCTGCGAGCCAAATTTTAAACTCTTAATGTGTGAATCGGTATTTTACCGATTATAAGACAATGCCCTACTCTGCCGCTCGAGGCGAAAACGATTAAGGCCTTCGTGCCTCTGTAATAACTATTTTTTCTTTGCACTCGCTTTTTAATCTTATGTTTGTCTATAGGCGATTCCTTGGAATCGGCTATTGCTCGACAGCAACGTGTTGAGTAAAGTTTGCATAGTAATTAGATCTGCAGGCGATTCAATGAGAATCGACTTCCACTTAACAGCAACGCGTTGAGTAAAGTTATCACAAATGCGCCCAAGTGTGAAACGATTTTTTGAACTATAGACGAATCACTGAATCGGCTTTTCTTAAGTCATAACTCAAGCTCCAACCCAAACGTTAGGATAATACTACTTCAAATACTTGGCATTAATCGCTTTACCGAAAACTTCTCCTTCAAGTGTTTCCAAAATATACGCGTTTCCTGGAATAAGCCGATTGATCTTAAACGGCCCCTCCGAGTTTGGCGACCATTTACCATATTTAGGGTCTCTAGAACCAATCGGTAAAAACGTCTTCCACACAAGTTCTCCCACTTCAAAAGCTTTCAGTACAACTTTCTTGTTATAATGCCTGGCAAATCTTTGCTTATCTCGCTCGATATGCTCTAGCGCTTTTAACCGAACTGCCACCATGTCATCCAGTTTATCTACCATTAAACTCTTGTAGTCATCGGCTTTTATATTATTTTGCTCTTCAACTCTCGAGATCCGATGATTGCTTCAACGGTAGAACGACTTCTTGACCGTAAACCGGCTCAAATGGTGATACCTTCGTAGCTCCATGCTTCGCAATCCGATAGGCCCATAACGCATCCGCTAAAGTATTATGCCAACCCGTGGCCTTTCATCGATTTTTTCGCTGATCGACTTTATAGCACTTTTATTTGAAGATTCCGCTGGCGTTGGCTTGAGCATATCTGGCGATGAATTTATTGTCGTGATCCTAAGCTTCGAGCATAATCTGAAATGCTTCGACATAAATACCGATCCACGATGCGTAGTGATCGTCTGAGGAATACCGAATCGGTAAATTATGTGTTCCCTGACGAAGTCGATCGCTTCGGTAGCTGTTACTTTCTTCAGCGGTACAGCTTCAACCCACTTAGTGAAATAGCCCGTTGCTACTAAGATATACCGATGTCCCTTGGACGAAGAAGGAAATATTTCTCCGATCATATCAATTCCCCATCCTCTAAAGGTCCACGGTTTGACAATTGGATGCAAGATAGACGCAGGCGCATGCTGAATATTCCTAAATTTCTGACAATCTTTGCAACCCTTATAATACCTAAAACAATCTTCCACCATCGTTGGCCAGAAATATCCGACGCGCTTCAACATCCATCTCATCTTGTAGGCTGATTGATGAGTTCCACAAAGCCCTTCATGAATTTCTCCGATTGCAACTTTTGCCTCCTCTTCATTTAAGCACTTAAGCAATAATCCATCAAAACTCCGATAGTATAATTTGTCACTGATCAGAACGTACCTTTGAGCTCTTCTTTTAAGCTTCCTATCGGTTTTTCCTTGAGGATCTTTAAGATAACCGATAATCTCAGCCTGCCACCCAATCGGAACTGGACTTGCAATCGGCATAATTGCTAACTCCATGATCGGTAATTTATAACTTTGATGCTTCACAGGCTAAATCATTGGCTTCACAATTACATTTCCTCGAATATGACGAATTGTGAACATCTTGAAATATTTAGCCAAATCAGAAGCTCTTCCCAAATAATCCCAAAGCAGGTCACCGTGACAATCATATTTACCGATCACCTGATACACCACCAATTGTGAGTCTCCGAATACTTCCACAGCGATAGCACCAGCTTGAATGAACCATTCTAATCCCTGGATTAATGCCTCGTATTCCACCTGATTGTTGGTCAATCCAAAATCCACGGTAATACTTAATCGATAAGGGACACCGTCAGGAGAAACAATAAAAATACCGATTCCACATCCCTTCTCACACACAGATCCATCAAAGAACATTACCCAGGGCAACAGATCGACAAATTAACATCCTGATTGTGCGTGATGAAATCGGCTAAAACCTGCCCCTTGACAGCCTTCGGAGACTCATATGTCAAGTCAAACTCGATGAGAGTATATGCCCATTTCCCAAGACGTCCTTTGATAATTGGAGCATTTAGCATATACTTAATCACATCGGTTTGACAAACCACCTTGCATTCAATGACCAACAAATAATGGCTTAGTTTAGTGCAAGCAAAGTATAAGCACAGGCAATACCTTTCCACCATCGAGTATCGGGTTTCTGGATCCAATAGCTTTCTGCTTAAATAGAAAATCGCATGTTCCTTACCATCAATTTCTTGGACCAGAACTGCACTGGCCCTATTGTTTTATCCGATACCGATAGATATAATTTGAATGGTAAATTTTCTCTTGGAGCGACCAGAATAGGCGAATTCATCAGGTATTTCTTAATGTTATCAAACGCTTTCGCTGCGCTCGGTCCCCACATGAACTTATCGGAAGTTTTAATTTGAGCAAAGGAGAAAACGGGATGATTCTTTCCGATAAATTTGCAATAAACCTCCTCAAGTAATTAATCTTACCGATAAGCTCTTGTAGACGAACTTTCGAATCAGGAGGCTTAGTATTCAGGATCGCCTTAACTCTATCGGGATGAATTTCAATTCCTCTCTGATGTACCATGAAACCTAGGAATTTGCTTACCGATACCCGAAAGCACATTTCTTTGGATTCATTCTCATACCATATTTTGAAACCGATCCAAAGACGGTCACAATATCGCCAAGTGTTGCTCTTCCTCCCGAGATTTGATCACCACATCATCAATATATATTTCAACCAATTTACCGATTAGATCGTGACTGATTAAGTTCAACCCTCTTTGATAAGTAGCCCCAGCTCTGATCAGCCCGAAAGTCATGACAACCCACTCAAACAAGCCGATAGCTCCAGGACACCTAAATGCAGTCTTGTTGACATCTTCTTCGGCCATAAAGATCTGATTGTAACCAGCATTGCCATCCAAAACTCGATAATCCGATTACCGGCGGCATCGATCGACGATCGACAATCGGCATCGGATATTCATCTTTATCGTTGCTTTGTTCAACTCCAAAATCGATGCATACCGAATTTTATCGGAATCCTTTTTACCAACTGGTACTATATTAGAAATACAATCGGCATATTTGCATGGCCGAATAAACTTTGCATCCAACAATCTCTGAATTTCAGCCTTCACTTGATCATAAATTTTCCAGTTGATTCTTCTTGGCGATTGCTTCACTGGCCGAAACCCAGGTGAAAGAGGATCCTAAGGCCTAGAGGGGGGGTGAATAGGCAATTTTAATTTCTTTTCTTAAATTATTCTCAATTAAGCAACAAGTTAAGGATGACCCAATCCTAGTTGCAAGTCAAGTAAGCGGAAGCTATAAATAAATCACAAAGCAACTATGACATGGCATTCAAATGAACACAAGCAATGCGAGAGAGTAAATGCGGAAATTAAATGAGAGAGTGACACGGTGTTTGTTTGACCGAAGTTCGGAGCCGCAACTCCTACTCTCCGTTGAGGCTACCCTTTGCACACAAGGACCGGCTCGCTCTCGAGCCTACTGCCTCACTCACTCCCGGTAGTCGTTCCGCCACTCCGGCGAGGTGGACTCCGTCACCCGTACACCGACTCGAGAGTAGCCACACGCCAAGGCCTACTCCCAAGCCCTCGCCTCCACGAAGGATATCTTCAAAAGTAACAAGCCCGAAACGCCCCGATCATACCGGATCGAAGGACTTCCATGAAGCTCGGTATTGGGGTTTGATGGATTGTGGCTTTCGATGATTTGTGGGTGGAGGAATGGCTCTAGATCACCTAATTGATGAGCTATGAATGTGGTAGGTGAAGTGGAGCAGCAAACCTCAAAGTAGCCAGCCACTAGGTAGGTATTTATAGCCCCAAGAGCAAAACTAGCCGTTGCCCCTCGGAAGAGGACAAAAAGACTAGCCGTTAGCCTTTACCGGACGCCGTCCGACGGGAACCGGACGCCGTCCGACAGAGCCTACTGCTCACAAAGAAAAGGTTTATCGGACGCTGTCCGGTCCCCACCGGACGCCGTCCGACGATCTGATAATGCAGTGTTGGTGACCGGACGCTACCAGTGCGCCAGACGCCGTCCGATGGGAGAAACTCAGAATTTTGAGCTTCATCGGACGCCGTCCGGTAACTACCGGACGCCGTCCGACAGTGAGCGTGCAAAGGACCGGACGGCCACCCAGACGCCGTCCGACCAGAAAGTGCCTCGGATTATAACTTGACCGGACGCCGCTCGATAACGACGGACGCCGTCCGACAGAGAGTCTTGTTTTGGTGTTTGGTGGTGGACGCCGTCGCTTTCCAGACGCCGTCCGACAGAGAGGAATTTTTCGAGCTAAAATTTGTGGGGAAATTTAGGTGGGTTTCTCTCTCTCTAGAAATCTCACAAGGATATATATGGGTATTTTTAGAAGGGTGGACTACGGAAACCGAAGTTTTCGAGAATTCGCAAAGATCCGGCATAGTCCGAGATATTGAACCCTTTTGAAACCGACGAAAAACAAGAAATAAACCTAACTACTCCTAATTTATACGTGACCTCTTCTCGCTTGGTCACGCATTTGAAATCTTGGAGCGGCTCGTAAAATTGTCGACGCTTCAAATTAGGGTTTATAAAAATCGCCGAGTCTTCGCTAGGTTCCGAGAAGTCCAAAACCCCTAGCCCTTTATATTAATTAATTTTATCATCAATGCCACTAATAAAAATTAGGGCTCAACGATGCTCACAATCTCCCCTTTGTGGCACTTGATGACAACCCAAAAGAGAATAAAATTTTGAGTGCAAAAGGGTTAGTGCAATACAAATATGCGAGCAATTTTAAATTTAAGACAACCACAACTCAACCACAAGGATGTGCAAGTAAAGGAAGCTCCCCCTAAATTCATGCAAAAATTAAGTTTAGAAGCCAACAAGATTCAAATGTCATAAAATCAACCAAGGTAACAACCACAAATTTCAACGAGTATCGAGGCAATAAATAATATTACAGGAAAACACAACCACGATTTCACTACCCACTACTAACCCTCTAACTTCTCCCCCTTTGTCACCAAGTGACACAAACGGGAAAAGGTCCTATTCTTGCTGATCTTGATCCATGTCGTCGCCTCCGTCATCTCCCTGGCCGCCGGTAGAGGAGCCCTGACCTCTGGGACGCTTGAACAAGGGCATATGAGCTGCAGAGGGGACCGACCGAGGTGAGGAAGGATCATCAAACATCTGGGTCGGTTGAGGATTTGGCAAAGAAAAGTTGAGATGACGAGTGATCTCTCCACCAGTGAAATAAATCTTACCAGGAGGAGGGTATGACTGAGGTGGAGGCACAAAGGAAGGAGCAGGCCCAGAAGGAGGGTACACCCAAGGATGAACCGGTGGTGGGTAGGCAGGTGGGCGAGGAAAACTTTGAGTCTGCTGGTAAGCCTGATAACTGTCGTGGGCATGAGAATACCAACCATATGGATTTGCCCCTTCTGGCACTGGCATAAACATCGCTCCCATGTACTGCACAGCTGACTTAAACTCTGCGAACTCATCTGCCAAGTATGTCTGCTGCCCTGCCAAGTCTGTCATCTCTCTGCGGGTGGCTGCCAGCTCTTCTTTCACCTCAGTGTGAAAATTTCTCATATCTGTGCGCAGCCCCCTCATCTCACCTATCAAAGCGTCATACCAAGGAGGAGGGGCAGCTGCAGAAGACCCCGCACCAGGTGCTGGCACAAACGGCTGCATTGGAGCAGCAGGAGCAAAAATAGGGGCCGGTGCTGGAGGAGGAGCATCATCACCAGGTCTAGCCAACTTGGGCTTGCTCCCAAGTGAGTTTAAGAAGTTCTTCATCTGATGCTTTTTGATTCTGTTTGTCCAGCTTCTTACTTCATCTACAGAAACCCGCTGAGTCCTGGAAAGCAATAGGCCAATATAGGGCGCTAGAGGTAGGGCCCTATTGACTTCTCTGTATATAGTGTCATCCAACTCTCCCATGAGGGTGGCACCAATGTTTATAACTCTGCCTGTCAGAAGGTAAAGCATAAACCAGCTGCAGATCGGTAATATCCTGTCACGGTTCCCACCTCGAACAAATAAAGTGCTCCGAAGGATAAGATTTATCAGAGCTGGCTCCTGGCGCAATTGATTTGCCTTCTCTATGTTTAGTTCTTCTTCATCAACATCAATGTACATGAACCGTACCTCTTCAATAGGAGGGTACTTGCCTCTCCAGAGGGCATCATCATAGCACACCTCATTCAAATCAGTGCCAGAGTCTGGAGTACCCAAGGCGTGATTCATCTCGCCATTGTGATCCCTTTAATCGACCATCAAGCGAGTGATAATAGTTCGATTCGACTCGTCCTCGGCAACCAAGAGAGTAGCAAAGAACTCACAATTTCTTTCACGCTCGAGATCAATTTTTGTTGGAGATCAATTCGCTAGACACGAGTGGTGCTGAACATGGTATGCACCTCCGGCCCGTTATCGCTGAGATCTCGCTCCGATCAACACGATGGGGATCCCTAGGACCGGTCGTGGGAGCAGAGAAGCACATGTACAATTGTTTACAAACTTGGTATAGAACACTGAAATCCACGGTATCCTCTCGCCTCGAGGGAACCACCTATCATAAGAGACGGACCTCCTCTTCCTCAGAGTCTCCATAGAAAGTTTCAGAACCTGATCATCCACGGGGTCGTCCTCAGCGACCACTGTCTCAGTGCCATCCTCATCAATCGGGTCCTCAGCATATGTCTCGTCAGCATCCTCTGCGGTGGCGAAAGAAGAACCCGCCATCCGAGACCAATGAATTTCCGATCACGCCGCTGAATATCCGCTCTAGTCACTTTGCTTGGGCGAGGAGGAGCGGCATCGCTAGCCGTCTCATCAACATAATCCGGATCGCCTTTATCGCATTGTCGCGCCGACCACTGAGGGTCCTGCCCAGAGCTTTCCCGAATTTCTTCAATGATTTCGACATGTTGAATCACTTCCTCTGACAATGAAACCACTGACCAGAACAACCTCGCTGCCAACTGCCACTGACCAACGATCCACTAACACGGTGCCAACCCACCACGGTCCAACCCTGAACACGAACGCGGGAAAAACCTATTCAAAACCTAGAACTCGGTAAACAACGAAATTTGGCGGGAAGAAAGGCGGAAAGCCGTTACCGAGTCCTAGAAGCGAAGAAGGAAGACGCCGTGCGCGAGGAGATCGCCCCCAAGGCCCTTCCCGGTAGGGGAAAGGAGGAGAACGCGACGGAGAAGAGGCGCATGAACGGGGCCGTCCAGTTCCAATCCACGCGTAGGGGATTGAAGAGGATGACGAGGGGAGGCCGCCGGTGGTGGTGGAGGTCGCCGGAAGTCGCCGGAGGGTCTTCCCCGGTGAGGAGAAGCAGCAGGGGAGGCGCCGGTTTGGGAGGAGAGAGGAGATCAAATGGGGAAAGAGGGAGGCGGAGAGGTAAGCTATAAGCGATTCAGCGATTAGGTCTGTCGGACGGCGTCCCGACGGTTACGGACAGCGTCCGGCAAAGAAGGGTGTGCAAGACGAGGAACCTCGTCGGACGGGTCGCGGAGAGGCCAGACGGCGTCCGACAGGTGAGTTGCAGCGCGGATAACACTCTGTCGGACGGCGTCCGATGGCGACCGGACAGCGTCCGACAGGAGGTATACGGCGCATGCAACACGCGATCGGACGGCGTCTGAGAGTGGCCGGATGGCGTCCGAAGAAGGCTGAAAACGCATTGCTGGCACTCTTGACGATGGGCCCCACCAATGCGAGAGATATTATATAAAAATAATATTTTGAAGTGATGATCTCTATTTTTGCTCAAAATTCATACGAAGATTCAAATGTGAGCAATTTGAAGTGATTTTCTAAGATTTAATTTTGAAGTGATAAGATTATAATGTGACAAATGAAATCAAGTCAAATTCAAAAACCCAAATTTTGATCTTAGAGATCAACAAAATGTGTGAACCCAAATTTTGCCTTGATTTCTCATATAGGCATGAAAATCGAACATAGGGGTTCACTTTAGAGTTTAAGCACATGTTTTTGAATTTTGGTTTCTTTTCAAATATTTTCAACAATTTTGATGCCATATGATTTTCAAGAGAACAAATATGCATATGGAGCAAAATTTTTTTTTTTTCAAAGGGGTAAGATTTTCAAAACTAGAAGTTTGAAATGGTAAGAAGATAAGGATAGTCTATTAAGCTCAAATTTGTTTTGGCTTGAAATATAGGACAAGAATGTGCTCACCCAAAATCAAATTTATCTTTTCACCACTAGAGGAGTTTTGAGATCATGAGTTGAAACTAAACTCCCCTAAATGTGACAAGGGTCATAAGCAAATGAAAAATCAAATAAGACCCAAAATCACGAAAACCAATCAACACGCATTTGATCTATCTAGTATGTTGAGTTCATTCCTTAATTTGCAAAACCGTGCCTCATCTAAGGGTTTGGTGAAAATATCCGCCAATTGGTCTTCCGTTACTTGCGTGGGCAAGCACAACGTCACCTTTTGCAACGTGGTCACGAATGAAGTGATGTCGGATGTCGATGTGCTTTGTACGGGAATGTTGGACCGGATTGTTGGCTATTTTCACCGCACTTTCATTATCGCATAGAAGAGGCACTTTTTCAAATTTTAGCCCAAAGTCACTAAGCATCCGAGTCATGTACAAGAGTTGAGCACAACAACTCCCCGCCGCTACATATTCCGCTTCATGTAGATAGCGCCACGGAGTTTTGCTTCCTCAAGTCCATGACACGAGTGGCGATCTAGCAAGTGACAACCCCGAGGTGCTTTTGCGATCAATTTTGCAACCGGCATAATCCGAGTCGGAATAGCCAAGAAGCTCAACACGCGCTCCCTTGGGGTACCAAAGACCTAGGCTAGTAGTGATTTTTAGATATCTCAAAATGCGTTTAACGGCAATAAGATGCACTTCTTTAGGGGATGCTTGAAAGCGAGCACACATGCACACACTAAACATAATATCGGGTCGAGAAGCGGTAAGATAGAGAAGCGAACCGATCATGGAGCGAAAAAGCTTTTGGTCCACGGGCTTTCCATCTTCATTTAAGTCAAGATGCCCATTAGTGGCCATTGGTGTTTTGATCGATTTGCAATCGTCCATTGAAAACCGCTTGAGAAGGTCCTTTGTGTATTTCTCTTGACAAATAAAAGTCCCTTCCCGAAGTTGCTTGATTTGAAATCCAAGGAAGAAAGTAAGTTCTCCAATCATCGACATTTCGAATTCCTTGGACATCATTTCTCCAAAGTTCTTGCATTTAGATTTGTTAGTGCATCCAAAAATAATATCATCCACATATATTTGACAAATAAATAAGACATTTTCAATTGGCTTTAGAAACAATGTAGAATCAATCGCACCGGTTTTAAATCCCTTTTCTAAGAGGAAGTCCCTAAGACGCTCATACCATGCTCTTGGAGCTTGCTTGAGACCGTATAGCTCCTTAGTGAGCTTATAGACATGGTTTGGGTGTTTGAGGTTTTCAAAACCGGGCGGTTGCTCGACATAGACAAGTTCATCAATAAAACCATTTAGAAAAGCACTCTTAACATCCATTTGAAAGAGAGTTATGTTATAGAGAGAAGCGAAAGCCAAGAGTAACCGAATAGCTTCAAGTCGAGCAACGGGTGCGTAGGTTTCTCCATAGTCAAGTCCTTCAATTTGTGTGAAACCTTGCGCCACCAATCTTGCTTTGTTTCGCACCACTTCACCGTTCTCATCTTGTTTGTTGCGGAAGACCCATTTGGTTCCAATGACATTGTGATCCTTCGGTCTTTCCACAAGCTCCCAAACTTTATTGCGGGTGAAGTTGTTCAATTCTTCATGCATGGCGTTCACCCAATCCGCATCCGCCAATGCCTCATCAATGGTCCTAGGCTCAACAATAGACACAAAGGCGTGATGCTCACAATAATTAGCGGTATGAGAACGGGTTCTTACGCCTTGATTGAGATTGCCAATGACTTGATCTAGGGGATGATCCTTGGAGAGAGTGCGGTGTTGTTGGACGAGTACTTGTAGATCAACGTCTCCCCCTTGAGCTTGATCAACTTCAAAGTTCGCATCTCCGTCCACCGCTTGATCTTGAGTTGTTGGAGAGGTGTCTTGAACTTGATCATCGATGGAGGTGGTGGGGGTGATTACTTCATCTTTTGGTGCATCCGATGAGGGTCGAATTTCCCCCAACTCCATAGCATCATGCGGTGGCTCATCACCTACATTTCTTATCAAATCTTGCTCATTTTGCGAGCCATTAGTTTCATCAAACTTGACATCATAGGCTTCCTCAACTAGCCCGGTAGAATTGTTAAAAACTCGAAAAGCTTTTGAGCGAGAGGAGTACCCTAACATAATACCAACGTCACACCTCTTTTGGAACTTACCCAAATGAGTCCTTTTCTTATAGATGTATACCTTGCAACCGAAGACTCTAAAATACGAGATGTTGGGCCTTCGTCCCACTAGTAATTCATATGAGGTCTTGTGAAGGAGTCGGTGGAGGTAGAGGCGGTTAATGGCATGGCACGCCGTGTTGATGGCTTCCGCCCAAAAAGCATGCGGCGTGTTGTACTCGTCAAGCATTGATCTTGTCATCTCTATCAAAGTACGGTTCTTCCTCTCCACCACTCCATTTTGTTGGGGAGTGTATGCCGCCGAGAATTCGTGCTTCACACCTAACTCATCACAAAATTCTTCAACATTTGTATTAGCAAACTCGGTGCCATTATCACTCCTCACCTTTTTAATAAAAGAGTCAAATTCCTTTTGAGCTTTCAAAGCAAATATTTTAAACACATCACCGGCAAGAGATTTATTTGCAAGGAAAAACACCCAAGTGAAGCGAGAGAAATCATCGACAATCACATGACAATAAGAATTACCGCCTATGCTCGCATAGGTGGTTGGGCCAAATAAATCCATATGCAAAAGTTCAAGTGGTCGGGATGTAGACATAAAAGTTTTAGTCGGATGAGAATTAGCCACTTGCTTGCCGGCTTGGCATGAGCTACATAAACGATTCTTCTCGAATTTGACATCCTTCACTCCAACAACCAAGTTATCTTTAAAAACCTTTTTCAAAGTGCCCATTCCAACATGTCCAAAACGTCTATGCCACAACCAACCAAGAGTGGTTTGAGAGATAAGACAAGTCTTGATTTGAGAAGTTTCACGGTTTGAAAAATCAACCAAATGTAAGTTTTGAAACCGGGTGCCTTCAAATGCAACACTTTGATCCTTAGTGGAAACAACACGAACTCCGTTGATCGAAAAGAAGCAATCAAAACCCAAGTCGCACACTTGAGCAACGGAGAGGAGATTAAAGTTGCAAGCTTCCACCAAGAGCACATTAGAGATGGATAGGTCATTGGATATTGCAATTTTACCTATACCCTTTACCTTTCGCTTGGAGTTATCCCCAAATGTGATCTTGTGTTCGGGGTCCTTCTCCTCTTCTAGTGAGGTGAACATACTTGAGCTACCGGTCATATGTTGAGTGCAACCGCTATCAAATATCCAATGCCGGCCACCGCTCTTGTAGTTCACCTACGCATACAAATTCAAGCTTGTTTTAGGTACCCAAGACTTCTTCTTGGGTCCTTTTGAGTTAGTCATCAAGCATTTGGGCACCCAAATAGCCTTCACATCTTTCTTTTCATTGGGTGCACCAACATATTTAGCATAAGTAGAGCCATTCTTTCTCATAAGCATGTAACTAGCATTAAGTACTTGAGTTTTAGACATGAATTGAGATGATTTTGCAAGAGGACAAGCAATGGCTTTGTGTTTATCATTTTGCAAATATGGCAACGGGTCCCTCCCTTGACAAAAGTTAGCTTGGCTTACCCCAACCGCCTTTGGCAAATCCCTGGATGAAATCCCAAACCATGCTTACCCAAGGTGTACCTTTGCTCCCGAAGCACCTTGTCAAGAGAGTTGTTCCCCACAAGCAATTTAGCCAAACTAGAGTCTAGTTGCTCAATTCTATCCTTTAGAAGCAAATTTTCCTTAGCTAGCTCAGTAGCACATTTAGCAATACCACAAGTACCAATAGAACAAACATTCTCAATTGAAGGAGTAGCACTAGTGGATGAAGATGAGCTAGCATTGGGTGTGTGAGTGGGTGACATGGTAAAGGATGTGTCATGCGATAAGCTAAGTGAACCATCTATAGTGTCAATCAAGTCACACGTCACACCAACATTGCATTTTTTAATTGAGCAATCAATCGGAGTTTCAACATCAACATTAGAACTAGCAAGTTTATTTTCTAGAATTTCAACTTCCAAATTTAGAGCTTCATAATCATCTTCTAGAGTTTCATGCTTTTCTAACAAGTTCTCAAATTCATTTGCTAGCTCTTTATGCACCTTTACTAGCTTCTTTCTCTTAGACTTTTCCTTCTCTAGAGCATTATTCAAATCATCAATCAAAAGCTTAAGCTCACTTTTAGAGAGGTGCTCATGTGTTACCTTCTCCTCTAGTGCCATAAGACACATGGGAGGTGAGGGGTTGTCGATGGCGACTCGGATATCTTCGTGTTTTCATTATCTGAGGAGTCCGCCCAAGAACCTTCATCATCGGTGATCCATTCCCCAATCACCTCTTCTTGTATATTTGCGGTGAGGCAAAGCTTTTGCTTGGGAAGAGCCGGAGGAGCGTTTTCCTTGATCGCAAGTCCGGCTAGCCCATGAGCTCTAGTATCTTCTTCGGAGGAGGAGGATTGAGAGGACGATGAGCTTGAGCTATCTTCCTTCTTAGTCTTTTGACCGGCAAGAGCTTTCTTCTTATCCTTTGATTTGTGATCACTCTTGCGGTAGTGACGATATTTCTTCTTGTCATCTTCCTCTTGATTCCTTGCCTTGTGCTTGTTCTTTTTACTTCTTGGGCAATCCGCCGCCAAGTGACCCTTCTCTCCACATTCATAGCAACGCATCTCGGAGATAGGTCTTCGCCTTGAAGAGGATGATCCGCCGCGGAAGCTCATCTTCTTGATCAACTTTCTTGACCTCTTGACAAGGAGGGCCAATTCTTCAATCTCCGGAATTGCATCATCGGAGTCTTCATCATCTTCTTCAATCTCAACTTTCTTCTTCAATCATCGGAGTCTTCATCATCGGCTTTTATATTATTTTGCTCTTCAACTCTCGTAGATCCGATGATTGCTTCAACCGGTAGAACAGCTTCTTGACCGTAAACCAGCTCAAATGGTGATACCTTCGTAGCTCCATGCTTCGCAATCCGATAGGCCCATAACGTATCCGCCAAAGTATTATGCCAACCCCGTGGCCTTTCATCGATTTTTCGCTTTATCAGCTTTATAGCACTTTTATTTGAAGATTCCGCTTGGCCGTTGGCTTGAGCATAATACGGCGATGAATTTATTGTCGTGATCCCTAAGCTTCGAGCATAATCCTGAAATGCTTCTGACATAAATACCGATCCCTGATCTGTAGTGATCGTCTGAGGAATACCGAATCGGTAAATTATGTGTTCCCTGACGAAGTCGATCGCTTCGGTAGCTGTTACTTTCTTCAGCGGTACAGCTTCAACCCACTTAGTGAAATAGCCCGTTGCTACTAAGATATACCGATGTCCCTTGGACGAAGAAGGAAATATTTCTCCGACCATATCAATTCCCCATCCTCTAAAGGGCCACGGTTTGACAATTGGATGCAAGATAGACGCAGGCGCATGCTGAATATTCCTAAATTTCTGACAATCTTTGCAACCCTTATAATACCTAAAACAATCTTCCACCATCGTTGGCCAGAAATATCCGACGCGCTTCAACATCCATCTCATCTTGTAGGCTGATTGATGAGTTCCACAAAGCCCTTCATGAATTTCTCCGATTGCAACTTTTGCCTCCTCTTCATTTAAGCACTTAAGCAATAATCCATCAAAACTCCGATAGTATAATTTGTCACTGATCAGAACGTACCTTTGAGCTCTTCTTTTAAGCTTCCTATCGGTTTTTCCTTGAGGATCTTTAAGATAACCGATAATCTCAGCCTGCCACCCAATCGGAACTGGACTTGCAATCGGCATAATTGCTAACTCCATGATCGGTAATTTATAACCTGATGCTTCCTAGGCTAAATCATTGGCTTCACAATTCTGTTCCCTCGGAATATGACGAATTGTGAACATACTGAAATATTTAGCCAAATCAGAAGCTCTTCCCAAATAATCCCGAAGCAGGTCACCGTGACAATCATATTTACCGATCACCTGATACACCACCAATTGTGAGTCTCCGAATACTTCCACAGCGATAGCACCAGCTTGAATGAACCATTCTAATCCCTGGATTAATGCCTCGTATTCCACCTGATTGTTGGTCAATCCAAAATCCACGGTAATACTTAATCGATAAGGGACACCGTCAGGAGAAACAATAAAAATACCGATTCCACATCCCTTCTCACACACAGATCCATCAAAGAACATTACCCAGGGCAACAGCATCGACAAATTAACATCCTGATTGTGCGTGATGAAATCGGCTAAAACCTGCCCCTTGACAGCCTTCGGAGACTCATATGTCAAGTCAAACTCGATGAGAGTATATGCCCATTTCCCAAGACGTCCTTTGATAATTGGAGCATTTAGCATATACTTAATCACATCGGTTTGACAAACCACCTTGCATTCAGCAGCCAACAAATAATGGCTTAGTTTAGTGCAAGCAAAGTATAAGCACAGGCAATACCTTTCCACCATCGAGTATCGGGTTTCTGGATCCAATAGCTTTCTGCTTAAATAGAAAATCGCATGTTCCTTACCATCAATTTCTTGGACCAGAACTGCCCCTATTGTTTTATCCGATACCGATAGATATAATTTGAATGGTAAATTTTCTCTTGGAGCGACCAGAATAGGCGAATTCATCAGGTATTTCTTAATGTTATCAAACGCTTTCTGCTGCTCCGGTCCCCACATGAACTTATCGGAAGTTTTTAATTTGAGCAAAGGAGAAAACGGGATGATTCTTTCCGATAAATTTGCAATAAACCTCCTCAAGTAATTAATCTTACCGATAAGCTCTTGTAGACGAACTTTCGAATCAGGAGGCTTAGTATTCAGGATCGCCTTAACTCTATCGGGATGAATTTCAATTCCTCTCTGATGTACCATGAAACCTAGGAATTTGCCGGCCGATACCCCGAAAGCACATTTCTTTGGATTCATTCTCATACCATATTTTCGAAACCGATCCAGCACGGTCACAATATCAGCCAAGTGTTGCTCTTCCTCCTGAGATTTGATCACCACATCATCAATATATATTTCAACCAATTTACCGATTAGATCGTGACAGATTAAGTTCAACCCTCTTTGATAAGTAGCCCCAGCTCTGATCAGCCCGAAAGTCATGACAACCCACTCAAACAAGCCGATAGCTCCAGGACACCTAAATGCAGTCTTGTTGACATCTTCTTCGGCCATAAAGATCTGATTGTAACCAGCATTGCCATCCAAAAACCTGATAATCCGATTACCCGAAGCGGCATCGATCAGACGGTCGGCAATCGGCATCGGATATTCATCTTTATACGTTGCTTTGTTCAACTCCCGAAAATCGATGCATACCCGAATTTTATCAGAATCCTTTTTACCAACTGGTACTATATTAGAAATACAATCGGCATATTTGCATGGCCGAATAAACTTTGCATCCAACAATCTCTGAATTTCAGCCTTCACTTGATCATAAATTTTCCAGTTGATTCTTCTTGGCGATTGCTTCACTGGCCGAAACCCAGGTGAAAGAGGATCCTAAGGCCTAGAGGGGGGGGGTGAATAGGCAATTTTAATTTCTTTTCTTAAATTATTCTCAATTAAGCAACAAGTTAAGGATGACCCAATCCTAGTTGCAAGTCAAGTAAGCGGAAGCTATAAATAAATCACAAAGCAACTATGACATGGCATTCAAATGAACACAAGCAATGCGAGAGAGTAAATACGGAAATTAAATGAGAGAGTGACACGGTGTTTGTTTGATCAAGTTCGAGCCGCAACTCCTACTCTCCGCTGAGGCTACCCTTGCGACAAGGACCGGCTCGCCTCGAGCCTACCGCCTCACTCACTCCGGTAGTCGCTCCGCCACTCCGCGAGGTGGACTCACACCCGACACCGACTCGAGAGTAGCCACACGCCAAGGCCTACTCCCAAGCCCTCGCCTCCACGAAGGATATCTTCAAAAGTAACAAGTCAAACGCCCGATCATGCCGGATCAAGGACTTCCATGAAGCTCGGTATTGGGGTTTGATGGATTGTGGCTTTCGATGATTTGTGGGTGGAGGAATGGCTCTAGATCACCTAATTGATGAGCTATGAATGTGGTAGGTGAAGTGGAGCAGCAAACCTCAAAGTAGCCACCACTAGGTAGGTATTTATAGCCCCAAGAGCAAAACTAGCCGCTGCCCTCGGAAGAGGACAAAAGACTAGCCGTTAGCCTCTCTGGGACGCCGTCCGACGGAACCGGACGCCGTCCGGCTGAGCTCATCGCTCACAAAGAAAAGGTTTATCGGACGCTGTCCGTCCCCACCGGACGCCGTCCGACAAGGCGGTGTGCTGCAGTGTAAATGACCGACGCTACCCACCGCGCCAGACGCCGTCCGATGGGAGAAACTCAGAATTTTGAGCTTCATCGGACGCCGTCCGGTAACTACCAGACGCCGTCCGACAGTGAGCGTGCAAAGGACCGGACGGCCACCCAGACGCCGTCCGACCAGAAAGTGCCTCGGATTATAACCTGACCGAACGCCGTCCGATAACGACCGGACGCCGTCCGACAGAGAGTACTGTTTTGGTGTTTGGCTGGTCGGACGCCGTCTGGCTTTTCCAGACGCCGTCCGACAGAGAGGAATTTTTCGAGCTAAAATTTGTGGGGAAATTTAGGTGGGTTTCTCTCTCTCTAGAAATCTCACAAGTATATATATGGGTATTTTTAGAAGGGTGGACTACGGAAACCGAGTTTTCGAGAATTCGCAAAGATCCGGCATAGTCCGAGATATTCAACCCTTTTGAAACCGATGAAAAACAAGAAATAAACCTAACTACTCTAATTTATACGTGACCTCTTCTCGCGCTTGGCCACGATTTGAAATCTTGGAGCAAATTTCGTAAAATTGTCGACGCTTCAAATTAGGGTTTATAAAATCGCCGAGTCTTCGCTAGGGTTCCGAGAAGTCCAAAAAACCCTAGCCCTTTATATTAATTAATTTTATCATCAATGCCACTAATAAAAATTAGGGCTCAACGATGCTCACACCAGGCTTCATTTTAATCTTATGCTTAACTATGGATCGGTCTAGACCAGGCATTTTATGATATTCCCAAGCGAAATAATCAACCCGATCCTTGAGTATCTGGATAAGCCGATCCTTATATTCCCGCGGCAACTTTTTACTGATGTAAGTGGGCCTTTCTTTATCATCGGTTCCAATATCGACCTTTTCAAGTTCATCAGTCGATATAAAACCCTGGCCCATCTTATACTCAATGCCTTCTAGAGCCGCGGTTCCCATAAGAAACCCTCACATCCTTGAGTTACCGATTGTCCTTCCAGAGTCGTCGGTTTGAACCCCAATTTACTAACACTGAGGAAATCACAATCTTCTAAGGGTTTTCCCGGTAGTGCCTCTAGGTTATGATGTATGTCGGCACAATCGGTTTCAGCGGTCAGAGATTCTCCTCTCACCACTTCTATTTGATCGCCAATCCACTGAATTAGAATTTGATGTAATGTTGATGGAATGCAGCAATTGGCGTGTATCCAATCCCTTCCCAACAGCACGTTATAACTCCCTTTTCCTTCAATTACAAAGAAAGCTGTTGGGATTGTCTTGCTCCCTATAGTGAGCTCCACCACTAGAACCCCCTTGGCTTTCAGTCGGATTTTCGTTGAAATCGTTTAAAACAATGTTAGTCTTAACCAAGTCTTCCGTAGATTTTGCAATTTTACGGCACACAGAATAGGGCATCAGATTTACAGTAGCTCCACTGTCTACCATCATTCTGGAAATCGGCTTTCCATTCATATATCCCATGATGAATAATGGCTTCAAATGTAATCGGGAATTCTCTGGTTTCTTAAATACAACATCTTCAGCTCCTACCACTAACTCTGCAGCGGCCTCTTCGTAATCGCACATGAACTCCCGAGGCAGGACGCAGACCATGTTAGTAGCAATTGAAACTTCATCGGAATCCTTCTCAATGATAACGGCCGATCTCAACTTGGGCCTCCATTCCTGCTTGCCCCTAGCTGGCTTTATCGGCTTTACCTGCTCCAGTAGAGCGTCCCTAAATTTCTCGGCTTCCGCTTCTTTAGCTTCCGCATGTCTCATCCGCTGCAGGAGCCGTTTCTGAGACTTTGTGATTCCGCTCGGGCACCACTGTGGCAACAGCACCTTAGGAGGCCGATGCACATCGGTATTTTTCTTCATGGGAGTATCCTCGTCCCTTTCACTAGGAAACACCAGCCGATCTTTTACCGACGTTCTCTTGGGAGGAACAAACGTGTGGTTCATCGGGCAATCCTCTAAATTAGGCAAAGACATCTTTTCTTCCCAGCAGTATCGGAAAAAGGGACAATCCCAGTGTTCCATTTCCCAACCTTGATCATTTGGATCCCTTCGAACAGTATCTGGAGTACCTGATTTAACACTCCTGCGAGGCGTTTCCTTAGCCATCCTGTCGTATTTTTCGATCAACTGATCGAAGGTTGGCTTCGGCCTCGACTTTGAAATCGGATTATGATTATGGCCACGCTTTAATTCGCGCCACTCACTAGTTCTTCCACCATGTCGGCCCGACGATCAGAAAGTCAGTTCGGGCCTCTCTTCCACAACGATCCTTTTATCACCAACCAGCACTTTGAACCGATTGGAACTCTCGGGATCATCGGCTTTTCTCTTGGCGTCGACCATGCCAACAAAACCGACTAGGAACGGCTCTGTGTCGATCTGCGAATTTTTACCTTGATACCGTAGTTGCCCATTCTCAATCGCCTTCTGTACCACTTGCTTAAACACATTGCATTCATTGGTGGCGTGCGAATAAGAGTTGTGCCACTTGCAATATTTGCGTTTTTTTAGCTCTTCAAGTGGGGGAATAACGTGCCCTTGCTTAAGCTGAATCTGTTTTTCTTGTAACAAATGATCGAAAATCCGATCGCACTTAGATGTATCAAAGGAATATTTACTTTTCTCAGGTTCTTTCGGCTTGATCCACCCCAGCTCGAATTCCTTTTTACTGTTTACCCATTCAGCTACATAAGCTCCAACTTCTTCAGTGTCGGAATCATCGGAATTTTCAACCTCATCTGTTTCAACAACATTGACAGCCTTATCTTTACCTTTGTAATTGTTGTTATTCCTGTATTCTTTCTAGCCTGGGTAAGAGTTATCAGAGAATCGGCTTTCATATAGCGTGATTTTGTGAGCCAGATGTGAGATATTAGCAAACTCCTGATTGCCCACCTTCTTCTGATTAACGGGTAATAATCCCTTGAAAGCCAATTCCGCCAACTCATTGTCGGGCAGTGAAAGGCTATAGCATCGGTTTCTTACCTCCCTGAACCGACGCAAGTAATCACTCACCGATTCACCAAATTTCTGTTTAATCATCATGATATCGGTGATTCTCGCTTCGTTTTCACCAGAATAGAAATATTCATGAAACTTCTTCTCCAAATCTGACCATGAAGTGACGCTGTTTGGAGGGAGCGATGTGAACCAGTTAAAAGCTGAGCCCGATAGCGACAGGGGGAATAATCGGCACTTAAGAATATCCTTTGATGCGGCCTCTCCGCACAACGCAAGGAATCTAGCTATATGCTCACGCGTAGAGGTATGATCACTTCCGCTGAATTTGGCGTTTGCGAAATCGGGAACGCGATACTTATGCGGATACTCCGTTTCATTGAAAGCCGATGGATACGGCATGGTATAATGCGGGGCTATTTTAGGCGTGTTGAACCCGCATTGCTTCATCATGTCAGAGACCAAGTTCTGGTCATCTCTTCCAGATTTTCACTTATCCTCGGATTGATCGGTGATACACCGCTCTGGGTCGGGATTATAGCCCGATTACCGATATCATCTGAATCGAGTTGGATTAATAGTTAATGGAGGATTTGATTGGGAAGCCCCGTATGTGATGTTCCGCTGAGTGTAGGTCGGGTATTGGTTCCCAAAATTCATCCCTGCGGGAATTCGATTCACCGAGGAGCCCGCTTGACTATGATGTTATGTAGCGCAAAGATCGGTGCCCTCTTGACGATTCTTCCCAATACCGATGATCGATCTAGCATCGATCGGAGACCAATTATTGATTTGATCTCTTATCACTTGAATAATCTCCGCCAATCAGCGGATCTCCGATGGAGGTCTTGGTAATCTGGCCGCTACGGGTTTTCCGATAGCCAGTCAGCATTCTCTTTTTCTTCTCCTCGTGGATTTCCGCGAGCCTATCTTCAATTTCCTTTTTTTGATCTGGGCTCAATTCGTCAAACGTTACTGCCTCAGCAGCGTGCTTGAGCGCTTCCAAAGCCGCCTCGGCATCGGTGCGCGTCATCTTGTCGATCTTGAGTGTTAGGGTCCCACCAGGCGTGCCAAAAAGTATGTTGACACAAAAACGAGGGTTTTTGTGAACACACGTGCAGAAGCGTCAATCCAGTGATTGCGTCGCAACTCAAACCAAACGTGCCAGTCGATTTGACCTGTAAATCGACAAGGAGAAAATCATTAGTAATATAAGCCTAATCGGCTTTAAATAGCCAGATCAGGTTATTTGTAATCGGTTTGCTAAATCCCGATTACCGGATCTATCGGCTTCAAGCCTGATAGAGCGAATAAATTTAAATGAACATTCAAGCTTAAATCCTTTAGTTCTTTTTAGTATTTTTATTATAACATTAGCAATAAACCTTAATATCAATATATTAGATTAAACCAAGAAATAGATTGAACAGATTGGTCAAGCCAAGACAGTATCCAGATCTAAATCTCAATAAACCAATAAACCGATGCAAAGGTCTGAAGCTAATAAGGGATGTAATACAGATCGGTAAACACTTGCATATGCAAGGTCCTAAACAAGGCATACACAAGATCGATTAAACGAGACAGTTGCATATATCGGATTCAGGAGAAAGCATATGAAATATTTAACAGTCGGCATTACAGGATAAACACACATTACAGATCGATTAAATCGAGACAGTGCAATATGCGAGAACATGCTAAAGATCGGTAAATCCCGAGACAGTCTAACATGGTTTGTATACATGAGATCAACAAGATGCAGCCATGCATACGGGTTACAAGAAGAGAATCGATTATCCCATCGAGATAGCTCTACCTGCGAGTTGAAACCCTTCGACGAGGTCGATCGGATTCGAGAAAGTATTTTGTGTATTGAGTATTTCTATCGAGATCTAAAGTCCTATTTATAATGTCACAAAGTCGATACCGATACGACCTAATTTACCGCAACACGCTTCTGATCCCATCGTATTTCTTCCGAAGTCTTACAAGTATCAGTATTCTGCTTTTCTTCTTTGCCGATAAAGCCCATTTCCGATTTGGCCCAATAATTTCAACATATTCGGCCCTTTCTGAACATCCGATTTTCTGCCAAATTTGGGTGTCAACAGCCGGTCAGCTCACCTCCTATCCCCATGCACGGCACCGCCGCCACCATGACCTAGTGCCGCCGCCTCCTCTTACTCCTCCCCCGACGGCTGTTGCCTCATCCCCTTCTCATCAGATCCCCTGAAGGCCTGTTCTTCCCCTCTACTAGTTCCAGATCTGGTCAAAGGAACAATAGTTAGAACGAAACATTCTCAGGTAAAAATTTTCTTGATTTCATTTTCTTGTTGCCTTTTTTTGAATTTCGTCTTTTGTTGCCAAAGGAGAACCGGAGGAATTCATTGGCCTTTCCATTACGTCCAATGTTCTACAAGTAAATCACTCCTCTTGTCATCCATCTTGTTGAAGCCCCACAAGGTATGCTAATCCTTGGTACCCACTATCATGTGTTATGTACACTCGGAATTAATCTGTCTGTAATCATGCAATAACCTTGTGCAAGTTTCATATAAATTACTCCATCAGTAATATGAATCATCAGTGGCTAGCTAGTCAGTGGTCAGATGATTTTTTCTAGTGGTGTGGTAATTAGATAGCTAGTCAGTAGCCAGATAATTTACTAGCTTTTCTACATCTTCATTTAGATGGTTTTGGCTAGAGAGTGGATGACGGCTCGCTGTTAATTTGGACCTAAGAACTGAACAATGAGTACAAGTTAAGTAGCTCAGCACATATTGTGGTGTGATTTGAACTCGTCAACACAATAAAAGAAGCTATTATTATAGGAGAATAACTAATTGTATCCAAAGAAACAGAGGAAACTTGATAGCCTTGCCAAGGTAACCTTCCTCAGAAAAGACATATCAATGTACTATTTGCTAATGCCTACTTTTGCTAAGCTTGGGGTTCCAATCAAGATAACTACATTTCATACTATTCTTGAAGAGATTATGAATGGAACAGTTACAATGAGACCACTCCCAGTTAGAACATCAACTATCTTTTTTTATTTATCAGTTGACAAACAATGTGCTTATTTTTTGGTGTTTTCCTCTCAAATTCTGTGCTTGCCAAAAAAAATTAAATTTACTATTAGGGAGGACCTGCCCAAATGTAGAGTTGAATACTTAACCTTTTTATTTGTTTCTGCAGGGTCCACCCTGCTGTATCTTACCCTTGATGCCATCTTTTACAATCGTCCTTATATAAGCAGTGGAGTGTGAGACTACGACTTTCTGATCGTCCTTTGTAAGCAGTGGAGTGTGAGACTACGATTTTCTGTTATTCTATTTTTCATTTAGTCTAATTTTCTGTGGCAGTCCCTTCCATTTTCTACTTCTGTTTTTTTTTTGAGATAAACAACACTTTATAGATTAGGAAACCTCAGTAGAAAGTACTTCCCGGATGCATTCCGGGATTACATTTCGAGTGATCAAACAACCAGAGTGTTCAGAGGCTTTAGCTAGACAATGTGCTGCTACATTGGACAACCGGTACACATGCTTAAAAAAGCAGGAATGGAAACGAAGTGCTAGGTTCTTGATATCACAGATAATCGCACCCACACTAGATCGGTCCCTGATAGAAGCTTTTATGCGCTGGAGCACCGAAAGGCAGTCAGACGCCAGGATGAGATTTTGAAAGCCCTCCGCAGCCGCAAGATTCAGGGCACGACGAATAGCAAGGGCTTCTGCCAATTCAGGGTTTGAGGGGCCAGGAACGAGCTCATGGCTGGCCAACAGACAGTCACCCAGATGATTCCGCACAATGACGCCCAGCCCCAATTGATCACCCTTGAAGACTGCAGCATCAGTGTTGACAAGAAGTGTTCCAGTCGACGGAGCACACCATCTGGAGTCAGATGGAGGAGGGCCCAACCTGGAGGTGGTTATGGGTTTAGAGCAGTTTTGCAAGATTAGATCCACAAAAGCAGGAATCTTCTGCGCAACACGCCGCGGGTGCTAGGAGGAATTATTGTTCCTGGCCTCATTGCGGGCATCCCAAATGTGCCAGCACATCACAGCGAGAATGGTGTGATGAAGAGCCGGGCTCTTTGCCAGAAAGTCAGCAACCCAAAACTTCAAAGTCCCCATGCCCCTCCGGTTCAACTTGAGCGCATAGTTGCTTTTTATCTCGCCCCACACCGCGTCGGCAAAAGGACATTGGAGGAGGACATGTTCGATAGGGTCGTCCCTACTACAGAAACAACAGCCTTCCACAGCAGGGATGCGGCGAATTCGGAGCTGAGAACCCATAGGGAGGCAATTGTGAACAGCCCTCCAGAGAGTGATCTTCATCTTACCCGGAGCATTAATCTTCCAGAGACACTTCCACAGTTTCAAATCATCCTCAAGATTAGACTGGCAACCCTCTCCCATTACAGCTGTGGGCTGAAAAGAAAAGGCCGACTTCGCCAGGTTGTAGGCCGAACGAACTGAGTAAATTCCCCTTTTATCATGCGGCCAAGATGGAAAGTTGCAACAGATGACAGGATGCCTGTGGGACTGGAGTTCAATTTCTTTTGGCTCGGTTCGTAGGAAAATTCGGCTGTTGGAAGATAAACTGAGGATGCTGCGTGAAGCGGCAGTGTCGGATTCTGGGATCCGGGAGGAGCGTCAAGCTGAGCTTGAGCTCACCGAGCTTTTTGAGAGGGAAGAGATAATGGCGCGACAAAGATCTCGGGTGGCGTGGTTGCGGGAGGGGGACCGCAACACGGCCTTCTTTCACGCGAAGGCCTCTGCGAGAAGACGTACCAACCGTATTAAGATGCTTTTTAGAGAAGATGGGTCTTCTTGCTCCAGCCAGTTGGGCTTCAAGGTTATGGCTGAGGATTTCTATGGGAAGTTGTTCTCTTCAGAACCTTGCGAGGCTTTGGAGGAGGTTCTGGACTCTATTCCGGTCAAAGTGGATGATGCCATGAATTCGGATTTGTGCAAACCTTATTCGGATGATGAGACTAAGGAGGCTCTCTTTCAAATGGGCCCTACTAAGGCTCCGGGGCCCGACGGGTTCCCCGCTATCTTCTACCAAGCTCATTGGAACCTCATCAAGGAGGACGTTTACAAGGCTATGAGGAGTTTCCTCTCCGGGGAGGCCATTCCGGAAGGATTGTGCAACTCGGTTATTGTCCTTATTCCTAAGGTACACAATGCTGTGCACTTGTCTAATTTTCGTCCGATTAGTTTGTGCAATGTCCTTTATAAAATTGCGTCGAAGGTGTTGGCGAATCATCTAAAGATTATCCTTCCGGAGATTGTGTCGGAGTTTCAGAGTGCCTTTGTGCCTGGCCGTCTCATTACTGATAATGCTCTAGTTGCTTATGAGTGCCTCCATTCCATCCGTAAGCAGCATACCAAGCGGCCTTTCTTTGCCCTCAAGATTGATATGATGAAGGCGTACGACAGGATTGAATGGTCCTTCCTCCATGGTTGTCTGTTGAAGCTTGGGTTCGCACAAAGCTGGGTGGAGTCAGTCATGCGGTGTGTGACTTGGGTGAGATACACGATCCGTATCAATGGTGATCTTACAAGACCTGTGACCCCATCCAGGGGCTTGAGGCAAGGGGATCCCATCAGCCCCTACCTCTTCCTCCTTTGCACTGAAGGCCTTTCTAGTCTGCTGAGAAAAAAAGGAGCAACAGGGTTTCCTTCGGGGTATCAAGAACGGGAGACGGGGCCCTACAATATCCCACTTACTTTTTGCCGACGACATCATCTTCTTCTCTAGAAGCGATCCCCAAAGTGTGCTTGCCCTTAAGGACTCTTTGCAAGCTTATTGTCGTGCCTCGGGTCAGAAGGTGAATCTCCTCAAGTCTTCGATCTACTTTGGCAAGCGTTGTCCGGTGGAGACCAAAAGGGCGGTGATGGGGTGTCTGCAGGTGAATAATGAAGCCTTACAGGACTCCTACTTAGGAATGCCAACTGAGATTTGCAAATCTGCTACCTCATCTTTCAAGTCCCTTTCCGAGAGGGTGTGGAAGCGGGTTAACAATTGGGCTGGTCGGCCTCTGTCCAGAGCCGGTAAAGAGGTCTTGTTGAAATCTGTGGTTCAAGCAATCCCCAACTACGTCATGAGTTGCTTCAAAATTCCAAAGGCCATTTGTGACAAGATGAGGAGGTGTGTTGCCGACCAATGGTGGGGCTTCGAAAGTGGCAAGAAAAAGATGCATTGGCGTTCTTGGGAGTGGCTAGCCACACCCAAATCTCTAGGTGGCATGGGTTTCAGGGACTTCCCAACCTTCAACCAGGCTTTGCTGGGCAAGCAGGGATGACGTCTTCTCACAGATCCTGATTCCCTCTGCTCCCGTGTTTTAAAAGGCCGGTACTTCCCCGACTCTTCCTTTTGGGAAGCTCATCAACCTCGCTCTTCGTCCTATACTTGGCGCAGCATCCTCTTTGGTAGAGATCTTCTGAGAGCGGGGCTGAGATGGGGGGTGGGCAATGGCAGGTCGATCAAAATCCTTTCGGACCCCTGGATCCCTGGCTATGCCCCTGACTCGGTCAAAACCCTCATCCCCATTCCTAGTGGTGCCACGGTGGACTCACTGTTGCGACCTGGCGGGCTGTCCTGGGATGAGGAGCTGATTTTGGAGATTTTCGAAGAAGACGTGGCTAAGGAAATTTAAAATTACCTATTAGCCAATCTGGTGGCGATGATTTTCTACCTCTGTTATTCATTTAAACTATACATAATATTTGTAAAATACCATGACCTTTGAGACAGAACTAGCGCGCGTAGCGTGCTTTTGATGCTAGTGAATAATGATTCATCTTAAGCCTGATATGCTGAGCTTTAATTCGTAGTATTCAAAATTTGAACGTTCTCGTCATCTTGTGCATAGAAAAAAAAGCTGAACTTTATTCTTTGTTCAGATCAAGAAGACTACAACAGGCTGAGACTTCTTAGTTATAGAGATGCAGCCATATTTGTGCTGGCATAAGTGAAAAAAGACAGACATCTTGTGTATTTTTTTTTCTTTTTGCAGGGTTGATCATCTAGGAGGCATAAGTGAAAAAAGACAGACTATGGTTTTTGGAGTATAGAACTTTTGCCCCATTTTGTGTTGATCCATGTCTGATGTTGAGTTTTGAAAATGTAATCTTGGATATTATGTCTGATGTTTTGAGTTTTGGAAATGTAAGCCAATAGGATTGTGTCTTGAGTGTGTCTTGAGAGTGCATTTCTGCATGCTTCTGCTAGCTAGCTGTGGATGTTCCTTGCTGTAATTTGTAATTTGCCGCCCACTTCTGCATGCTTCTGCTAGCTAGCTGCAGCTAGTACACAAGTACACAACACACTAGCTATGGCTGTTCACTGTCGCTGTAGGCAGTATTCTTCTTAAATTGCTAATGACTACACAGCTGCGGCTAAATGCTTCTTTGATTGAAGTACACAGCACGCTCACTGCTAGTTGCGGTGCATCCTGGACTGGATCATCCAGTAGGAACCAAACACAAGCGCTAGGATCGATTCAACTATCATGGCTTAAACCCATCCCAAAAGAAATCCTGGATGGTCCAGGTTGACACAACCAAACACACCCTAAAGCCTTGAGTACGTTGCCTGAGCTATCTACTGTTGAGCAAGCAGTTTTGATAGGAAGAAGATTCCGATGCTGAATGCTTCTCAGTGCTTCGCATTCCGACATGAAGCTTCGCTCTGCTCCTCGCATTTCAAGGTCGAACACCTTCACAGCCACTTCCATTTTGGTTTCCTTCAACTTTACTTTGTACACCGAGCCGTAACTTCCTTTCCCGATCAGGTTGTATTCTGAGAAATCCCTTGTTGCTTGAGCTAGGTCCTTATAGGTAACTTTATCAAAATGCTCACCAAGAGAAAGTTCTATATGTGACATTCTCGATGTCTTCTTCTCAAGGAGCAAAAAGTAGACCAATAATATGAGGGACAAGAAATCAATATTTGGACCCAATAGTTAACTCTTCGTACTCTTCGAGCAACAGAAGGGCATGAAGGCATATGCAGTTCTATGGATCCTCCACATAGTCTCGAATTTCCATCAAGTGAGACATCTGTAGCATTGACGTATACACCATCTCTATTCTGTGACATGTACAATGTCTTCATTTATGTGATTAACGAGCATCGATATATACTTTCTGAAAATTAATAGGCCATTGTTCTCTGAAATTTAACTAAGACTATACATGTTCTGTGGCCTCTGGGAATTATTTCAGAGGTGATTAGGGCATGTATCTCTACAATGGCACTCCTCCACTGATAAATTGTTCAGTCCATTATCTTGCTGCAACACTAGATCATTAACAAAACAATACAAAGGAGGGCACTGCAAGCTGCAGACCATGCCAGTTGGTAGAACAATGGGTATAGTGCTATCATAAGCAACCAGAAAAGGAATAAAATTTCCATATATTCACATGGTAGAGCAACGAACATCCAAAATTTAACTAATTTTCATTAGGAAAAATCTCCTTCCTTGGAGCATTTCAGTTCATACATAATAAACAACATGAAGCACTGCAGCTCTTGAATTCACAACAAAAATAAAATAAAACAGTTACAGAGGCTAAGATACAGATTTGAGCTACAGCATGTCATACACAGAATTCCCTTTCATTCATCCTTCACTTGTTAATTTTTTCAAAAAAGTGAAACATAAAAGGGCCAAAAAACAAATCTGATACATGCTACTAATCCCCAACCTCGTACTGAGACGGTGAGACATGCGCACTAATTCATCAAAACTAATATACCATATTCTTACAAGGAAACCCATCGATTGAGGGGAGGAAGCAGCAGAAGCTTGGGGAGGTGGCACAGGATGACGACGAGGAGTACTTACACGGCGGCCGGCGGGGAGGGTTAAAATGCATCCCAACAAGAGATTACTAATTTGTTACAACAAACCAGTTAATCTTTAGGATATTTTGATAGAGGCTACATGGTTCTTCCCTTGCCAAAAAGGGTGATTATTTCTGAGACATAATTGTTTTGTAATACGCAGCACAAAAAGGGTCATGTTTAACTGGGAGGGGGCTCTAACTTGTTGAGAAGAAGGTAGCTCTTTAGTTGAAAAAAAAATAAGGAAGGTTATGTTAGCTTTTTAGCTTCCCCTAGAAAAACTAAATGATATTTTTTAATACATGCAGGGTTCAGGAAGCATATTATTTTGTCAGACTAAATATGGTTGGGTGTAGAGTGGCAGCATTGCATCGATATATGTTTCCACTGGAGCATAAATCATGGGGTAGGTAGAAATCATTGTTTTTTAAAGGTTATAAGCATTTTAAGTTCAAATTTCCATAGGTGGTAATCTTGGCCTCTGTTAAAGATCATATTGTAGTCGTCAAACAGGTCTTATCTCTTATATTCATGCTATGAACTATTACTAACAAAGGCAGAAGTTGTGTTGTTTCTTGTCTTCTAAAAAGAACCATATCATACACTATGCCCATTTTTGTTGAAGAAGTAACAGAAGTTGGTATTACCGCAAAAGGTTTATTAATTTTGTTTGCTTCTTCAATTCTCTTAGTGTCTATTTGATTTACCTTAAATTAAAATTAAAACCTATTGCTCAAATTTGTTATTTTGTATAAGCTATAGGAAGTAGTGCTTCATAGTTATTTTTTGAGACTTTTAGCAGTAGTCCTAAAAAATATAAAGAAATTAAAAATATTTTTTTAGCCCAATCAAAAGATATTAATATTGGATTCCATAACTCCTTCCTTTTCTTTTCTTTTCTTTTTATACAATATAAACCACGGCGCGCCGACCGTGCCTACCATCCTAGTAAGAAACAATAAGCTGCGAGTAGCCTAAATTGTGTAGCATAGATACGACTTAACAAACCTAACCACACAGGTGTGTGGGTTACCGTGCTGGTTACAATGTAGTTATGTAGACAACTAATGGTACACCGGCTGGCTATGCTCTTGGCACGCTATAAAATTTGCTCGACTTAAGTGCACTTCTTATCTTTCCATCCAAGATGCGATGTCTTGATTGCATGCATTTTGCTGGCTACTTGCTTCATGTTCAATCGATCAGATGGTAATGGACGAGTGCAAGAAAGTGCTACATGTAGAAGAGATAACAAGCACTGGTAGGTCACATTCTCTGGTACCTTCTTTTCTTGAGCTAAGTTCTTGCATTCTTCCACGAGATGAACGTCAATGACATGAAGTATTTGATCTGGAATACTGTTATCCACAAAGTTGACAATGTCCAACCCGTCCAAGAATATAGGATCTGTCGGCCTTTTGCCTGTAAATATTTCCATCAACACTACACCAAGACTATAAACGTCGCCAGAAGTTGAAGCACGACCACCGGCGCCGTACTCTGAATTAAAAGAATGCATGAAGATTACGTTTTAAATATTTGTTTCACTTTCATTAAAAAAAATAAGGGAGTGCCTCCAACCCAGACGACTATCCATGCACGCCCACCCGTCGGGTCCACTCGTCGGCGCGGCCGAGTCGTCTGGGTTCTACCTAAACCGAAAAAATAAAGGTATGTAGGGTATCCATAAATACCTGGAGGAATATATCCTATTGTTCCCTTCACACCAACAGAACTAATTGAACCTGCCCATGTTGATTGAGGATCTGCATAAAAACGTGCGATGCCAAAATCTGCTAAAAGAGCATTCATATCATCATCTAAAAGAATATTGCTGGGCTTCAAGTCACAGTGGACAGTAGGCCTTCCGCAGTCGTGGTGTAAATAATCCAATGCATCAACCACATTCACAGCTACGCATATTCTTTGAGTCAAACTCAGACGTCTTGGAGCTTCCTCGTCTTCTTTCCGATGTAGCCAAGTGTCCAGATTCCCGTTAGGCATGAACTCGTACACTAAAGCCTTGAATACGTTGCCTGAGCTATCTACTGTTGAGCAAGCAGTTTTGATAGGAAGAAGATTCCGATGCTGAATGCTTCTCAGTGCTTCGCATTCCGACATGAAGCTTCGCTCTGCTCCTCGCATTTCAAGGTCGAACACCTTCACAGCCACTTCCATTTTGGTTTCCTTCAACTTTCCTTTGTACACCGAGCCGTAACTTCCTTTCCCGATCAGGTTGTATTCTGAGAAATCCCTTGTTGCTTGAGCTAGGTCCTTATAGGTAACTTTATCAAAATGCTCACCAAGAGAAAGTTCTATATGTGACATTCTCGATGTCTTCTTCTCAAGGAGCAAAAAGTAGACCAATAATATGAGTGACAAGAAACCAAATACTGGTATCAATATTTTGACCCAATAGTTAATTCTTCGTACTCTTCGAGCAACAGAAGGGCATGAAGGCATATGCAGTTCTATGGATCCTCCACATAGTCTCGAATTTCCATCAAGTGAGACATCTGTAGCATTGTCGTATACACCACCTCGTGGTATTTCTCCTTCGAAATTGTTGTAAGACAGGTCTATTTTGAGAAGATTTACACCATATGGAAAAGGTGGTAGTGTCCCTGACAAATGGTTACGCGAAAGATTGAGCAGCATCAAGTTCGTTAGATCGCTGAAGGGGGTCGGAATGTTTCCTGTAAGTAGATTTTGGTCCATTTGAATGATCACGAGCTGTTTACACTGACCCAAGGTTTCGGGAATTCCTCCACTAAATTTGTTCGATGAGAGATCTAGATTCCTGAGTTGTTTAAAGTTACCAAATTCCACAGGTATGCTTCCTTGCAGATTGTTGTAGCTAAGGTTCAACATTGACATGCGTTGAAGGGTTCCTAAGCTAGGTGGTACAAAACCAGTGAATTCATTTTTTGCGGCAGAGAAAGATGCCAACTGTGAAAGATTGCTAAAGGAGGGTGGAATTGTCCCCATGAACTTGTTCCCCTGAAGATTTATATCTTGTAGATTTATCAGTTTCCCAATCCATTCTTCAATTGTACCAGTAAGATTGTTCTCATTTAGTGCGAGTTGAATTAAACCACGAAGTTTTGCTATGGTTGGGGGAACTGGTCCAGATAGTTTGTTTTCACTCATAAGCAGATTTGTAAGACTGATGGACAGGTTGCCAATCGAATCTGGTATGGCTCCCTGTAGTTGGTTATGAGATAATGAGACCGCTCCAAGAACACTACAATTTGCTAATGCATGTAAGAACTCCCAGCCTTCACTGTCCCTAGCTTCAATCATATTTTTCTCAAGGTTTAGCAGAGTCAAGTTTAAAAGCATTCCAAGAGAGCTTGGGACTTGGCCGATAAATTTATTAGATGATAAATCTATTTCTTTTAGACCTGAAGCATTGCCTAGGGAGGCTGGAATTTGACCCTCAAACGAGTTGTTGGATAGGTACAGAATTTGGAGTTTAGGGAGGGCATAACCAATGTTAGAGGGCAATGAATGGCCTAACATATTGGACGACAAGGATAATTGCTGAAGAGTAGATATATTAGAGATAGTATGTGGAATTCCTCCTGATAGATCATTTTCGCTTAGGTACAACAACTTTATTTTTGGCATCTTCCAAAGCTCTTCCGGAATTCGCCCATTCAGATGATTTTCTGCAAGAGAGAGTGCTTGTAAAGTGGTGACAGTTCCAAGGGTTGTCGGAATGATTCCAGTGAGATTGTTTCGAAAAAGGCTCAACCCTGCTAGCTTGGAAAGATTGCCTATGCTAGGAGGAATCACACCCTTTAGGGAGTTTTCGGAAAGGTCCATATAAATTAAGTTGGAACAATTTGTAAGTGCATCGGGAATAATTCCGTCCAGAAGATTAAGGCTAAGATAAAGATCCTCTAAGTGTTGGAGATTGCTAAGAAGAGGTAAATGGCCAAAGAAGTTATTATTGGACAGATCAAGTGTCCTAAGAAATGTAAGATTATTAAGAGAGGAGCTAATTTGCCCGTCCAAGCTTTGGCCGGTGATGTTGAGCATTGTGACACGCCAAGGTCGCGTTGCGCTACAGATGACACCATGCCACCTACAGAAATGGGTGCTAGTGTTCCAATTGTTGAAAGCTCCTTTTGGATCACTCTTGATGCCCATTTTAAAGTCAAGCAGCGCTTGTAGATCAATGCTGTTCTCATGAACCATTGAGCAATGGACGTTGCCAACTCCATGACACAACAATAGCAATGCCAATAATATCAACATAACGACTTTCGCAGGTTCTATGGCACACGCAGTGACCATATTATCTGAAAAAAGCACAAATATTAGGAGCGCATTATGCTCGCCGCTGTGTTACATCGTCCTACCGTGACCAGATAGGACACGAATAAAACAATTAATTAATCCTGTCGAATACGCATATAACCTATGCAAATACGTTTTCTATCTTCTAACAAGCAGCAGCATAATAGTCAGTTATTTAAGGCAGAAAGGCTAAACTTTGTCTGACTAAACAAGTTTAAATTACTGACAACTGACGAAGAGGAGAGGCTGAGAGAGACTAGAGCACCTCTGCTCGGCCGGAGCGCCTTTTCTGCTTTGATATTGCCGGGTGGGGTGTACGAATTGTGAACTTTCGAGTTGAGTGCTCAGCTGGCTCAGGCCCCGGGGGGTTTAAAAACACTTTTACAGCACGCTAATCCGCCGCTGTCGCTCCTAATCTTCAGCTTGACCGCCGGCGGAGCGAAGACCCGGAGTCCGTCAAACCTGAAAGCTTACTACCGCATCTTTTCACCTCGTCGCGCACCGCTTCCGTCGCTGTTCGAGCAGGACAGCATCGTCGCGGCATGTCCAGCCTCGATTCCCAGAGCCCTACCGCCTGTCCGCCTCCGTGCGTTTCAGCCGCAACCGGACACAGATATTTCTGCGCCGATGTGCGACCTGTCTCGGCGGCGTCGACGCTGACAAACACGGAAACACCCGCACATGGACCGGCACAATACTGGCTAGTATCCCGGTTCAAGGCCCCGGTTTTTCCAAATGCGCTTTGGTTCGTTGCGACGATGGTGCTGCTTCCAGAATGGACGTGTGTGGGCGTGGCTCGTTTCCTTTGCGATTCCTTGACAGAGCAGCGGGTCAAGCAAACTTGTGCGCGTTCGTTTCCGACAAGGATGCCGATGTGCAGTGCCGTGCCTCCGACGATTGCGCCAACGGTATGCTTATCGTTTTGTTTTAGAGATTAAGAGGTGGGTGATTGTGCCAGCGATATTCCATTCGAATCAGAGAAATGTCGACGGAGGGCTACCAATTTGGCGAAGAGGTGAAAAGCAAATGAATTTGACACAAGAGATCAACACAAGATATGCTCATAAAAAATATGGAGGGAATCCTTGTATAGCTTCATGGAAATTTGAAATTTGAATTTAATAATTAAAAATCCATTATTCCCGTGAGGAAAGTGTGTACAGCCGACCTGTTTTGCACCTCGCCCGTTGTTTTATTTTTTGCGGGGTTATAACTCGTATTTGATATGTACTTCTTTTCAAAGCTTCTAATCTGCTTTTATTTTATTATTATAGCTTTTAATCTAGTCGTTATAATTCAGGTCCACAACAATCCATATTGTAGATCTTTCTTTTTCTCTTCAATTAACATGAGAATTTTAAATTTTAGAATTAACTTGGCGACTTGTTTTAACTCTGGTTTAATATAACTAACGAGCAAGGTGGCCCGCACATTTGCGCGGGTAGATTTAGAGTTTATCTCTTATATTAGAGACTATATTTATCTCTTTTATCTGATTTGGTGGACGTCAATTGAACTGTTATCTTGTGATAGCATATAGAGTTTGACTCTAACTCATAATCTTTTTTAGGTAATTTCCAACTCATAATCTATCTCTAATATATCATATCAAATTTATAATTTATCTCTAATATATTGGATATTATATTTATCTTTTTTTACTAATTTGATGTATAACAATTGAACGATTATCTGATTTGATGAATAAGTAGATAGATTCAAAAAGATTTTTTTTGTATCCAACGAAGACAAAGCTTAGCACGCTACGTTTATTTGGTCGCACGTGAACCATGCATGTGGCTCGTTGATTATGGCCTGTCTGGGCTCGATTAGAATCGGACGTTGTGTAACTCGTTCGCATCACATATATAGTCCAACGTTTTTCGAACGACGTGGCGAATTGCGGTGAATATTTTTTAATATCCACTCATTCTACAACTCATAATCTATCTCTAATATATTAGAGTATATCTCTAATATATTAGATTAGGTTTAGTAGTTATCTTTTTAATCTTTTCAATATTGACCGTTAGATTTAGATAATGGTATTCATATTGAAAGACTTAAATTTTTCTTTTTTCTACGATTAACGTGAGAATTTTACTATTTTTTGATTAATGTAGAATTTCTAGGATTTTATGATTATTGTGGTGGTTTCGTTTAACTTTGATATATATATATATATATATATATATATATATATATATATATATAGAGAGAGAGAGAGAGAGAGAGAATAGCTAGCGAGTGGTTTTGAAATTGAGATTCTAACAACCGATCCGAGCGGTTGATCTTGTTAAATCTCATTGAAACGTTGTCGTGACCAAGTTTCATATTTTTTGAATTTTTTACTATTTGTTTCATATTTTTGAAAATCAGCCATCCAATTAGTCGTAGTGCGTTCAAAAAGCTGATTTTCGAACATAAGAAACAAATAGTAAACAAATTCAAAAAATATGAAACTTGGTCACGACAACGTTTCAATGAGACGAATAAGATCAACGGTTTGATCGGTTGTTAAGCATCTCGAATTTCAAAACCACTCGAGATCTGAGAGATCTCACTCTCGAGAGTACGCTAGCTATTCTCTCTCTCTCTATATATATATTCTCTCTCCCAACTCGTTTTTGAAATCCGAGATGCCTAACAACTGATCCGAACCATTGATCTGATTCGTCTCACTGAAATGTAGCCAGTGACCAAGTTTCGTATTTTTTTGAATTTATTTACTATTTGTTTCCTATTTTCAAAAATCAGCCTTCCAATTAGTCCTGGTGCGTCCAAAAAAGCTGATTTTTGAAAATAGGAAACAAATAGTAAATAAATTCAAAAAAATACGAAACTTGGTCACTGGCTACATTTCAGTGAGACGAACAAGATCAACGGTTCGGATCAGTTGTTAGATATCTCGAATTTCAAAAACGCTTTGGGAGCACGGCCGTGATCCGTGCTCTGGGGTGCACGCTTCCTCTATATATATATAGTGGTGGTGGTGGTGGTGGTAGGTAGGTAGATTATGCAATGATAATCAATTATAAGCTTGAATTTGTAAGGTGCTGCTATACTATACTTCAACGCACGTGGATTTGTCACACTGCAAAACAAGTTACCTACTACTTTTCCCATAAACAACTTTCAGCTTGAATTTGGTAGGTGCTGTAATACTAACACACATAGAATAGTCGGATTACAAATACAAGTAACCTCAGAATATATAACAGTCAAATATTTAGATTTGACTATTAATGTGGAAAACAATGCGTTGTTGATTGGTCTAAAAACCAGTGGAATTATTAGATTATGTGGAAAATATTTAGTTCTATGATATAATTTGCCATCCTATATCTACAAACAAGATCTGGTATTCAGTGTACCTATTTCACCTCTAAGGTCATAAAAATTCGCACGGCAAACAATACCAAAAAGTTATCTTAACCATGAAGAGAGGAATAAAAAACAACTAAACACCTTTACTTGTATATTTTGCCAGATAACAATAAAACAAAAAATTGTATACATATTACAATGCGACTAACCCTTGAGACCTCGACCAAAAACATCGATCTATTTATTGTTAATGCTTCGTGCCACCATGCAAAAGAACCACGGTTGAAATTTACACCCTACCTAAAGTTCTATCCACCTTAGAGTAGATCCACACATGCATAGCATATCTCACAAATTATAATGACTTGATCAGAAATTTGCTTAGAATCAGTCAGTGAGCATCGTTGAGCCCTATTTTTTATTAGTGGCATTGATGACAAAATTAATTAATATAAAGGGCTAGGGGGTTTTTGGACTTCTCGGAACCCTAGCGGAGACTCGGCGATTTTTACAAACCCTAATTTGAAGCGTCGACAATTTTCTGAGCTGCTCCAAAATTTCAAGTGCGTGACCGGGCGAGAGAAGAGGTCACGTATAGATTAGGAGTAGTTAGGTTTATTTCCTGTTTTTCGTCGGATTTCAAAAGGGGTTCGAGTTTCTCGGACTATGCCGGATCTTTTGAATTCTAAAACTTCGGTTTCCGTAGTCCAACACTTCTAAAATACCCAAATATCCTTTGTGAGATTTCTAGAGAGAGAGAGAAACCCACCTAAATTTCCCTTCACCTTTTAGCGAAAATTCAAATCAAGATTTTCTTTGTCCGGACGGCGTCCGTCGTTACGGACGGCGTCCGATAAAGTTCAAATCGGGCTTTCTTTGTCGGACGGCGTCTGGGGCGTCCGTCCGTTAGATCAAGATCGTCGGACGGCGTCCGGTGGTTACCGGACGGCGTCCGATCGAGTTCTTTTTCCGCTCTGTTCGCCGTCGGACGGCGTCTGGGGGGCCGTCCGGCTAGACTTTCTCCAGCACAATCCCACTGTAGGACGGCGTCCGGTCCTTACCGGACGGCGTCCGATCGGCTGTTTTTTGTGGCGATTGTCATTGTCGGACGGTGTCGGTGCCGTCGGACGGTCCCGTGAGAGGCTAACGGCTAGTCTTTTGTCCTCTTCCGAGAGGCAACGGCTAGTTTTGCTTTAGGGCTATAAATACCTACCTAGTGGTCGGCTACTTTGAGGTTTCTTGCCCACTTCACCTACCACATTCATAGCTCATCAATTAGGTGTTCTAGGGCCATTCCTCCACCCACAAGATCATCCAAAGCCACAATCCATCAAACCCCAATACCGAGCTTAAAGGAAGTCCTTCGATCCGGCATGATCGGGGCATTTCGGGCTTGTTGCTTTTGAAGACATCCTTCGTGGAGGCGTGGGCTTGAGAGTAGGCCTTGGCGTGTGGCTACTCTTGAGTTGGTGTACGGGTGACGGAGTCCACCTCGCCGGAGTGGCGGAACGACTACCGGGAGTGAGTGAGGCGTGAGGCTCGAGAGCGAGCCGGTCCTTGTGCGCAAGGGGTAGCTTCAACGGAGAGTAGGAGTTGCGGCTCCGAACTTCGCTCAAACAAATACCGTGTCTCCCTCTCATTTATATTCCCGCACTTACTCTTATTGCATTGCTTGTGAGGAGTTTGAATGCCATGCCTTAGTTGCTTGTGTTTAGTTTATCGCTTCCGCTTACTCGATAATTGCAACTAGGATTGGGTAACTCTTAATATGATGTTAATTCAAGAATAATTGAAAAAGTTTTAAAATTGCCTATTCACCCCCCCTCTAGGCCTTAGGATCCTCTTTCACAGTCCACCTTAGAGGTGGTGCTCACATGCAGGCAATGTTTCACATAATACAACACACTGTCTTAAAATTCGTTTAGAGCCAATGCACCTTAGGGTGCTCCACAATATGTAGCATATCTTTTGGGCTTTCGTCATTGCTTCACCCAAAAGGGCTAGCATGCAGTGGTATCAAGAATGAATGTTACAATTTAATGTGGTACTAAAGAGCGAAGCTTTCAAATCTTCCCTGTAATGGGGGTTGGCAATATGGTACTAAAGATCTTACATTATAATCTAATGTAATCGTAAAGAGTAGGCTGTTACAATATCCCCCTAATGGATATTTGCAATGTCATATTAGAAAGTGGGGTGTCGTTGGTTTGGGCCAGACAACAAATTTCTTAGGGGTTGCCTCGTGGAGCAATTGGGTGTGGTTCGCGAAGCAACTCGGGGAAGCTAAGCAATTACAAAGTAGCTAGCCAGCGAACTGTAGCTTTTCCATTATTACGGGGCCCTCTATTTATAGTGGGGAGGCCATTTTTACATTTCACTATACATCCCCTCATCTAGGGGGTAAAGCGAGGGCAAAGAGGTTTTTCAAAAGAAAAGACCCTTTGGCCCTTGACTTGCCTTCTTTGGCAGGGGCACCGGAGGAAAAGCACCCTCGGGGCTAGGGGTATGACCTAAATACCCTTGCTTTTCTATCTAAAGTAGGGCTATAGGGGACCCGGTTGTCACGGCCAGCTATCATATCTCCTTACCACACGATGCTGGTTGTTACGGCTAGCTAGCATATACTCCTGACACACGATATGATTCCTGTCGACTATTGCAGACTGTACTTGTTGTCCCCCAGCCTTCTTTGTTCCCACGAAACTACCTTCGCCTCGCGGATTAGACTTAAGCATTTCAGGTCCAGGCGAGGTCTCCGCGAGGCAGCTCCCGCTCGCCAGCCCCTGTCTTCTCCGCTCCGCCTTTGCTTTGCGTAAAGAGGGTGAGGCTCCCTTCGGGCGTGCATCTCCTTCGCCCCGTCTTTGCTTCGCGCAAGGGGGGCGGGGCTTCCTCCGGGTGAGCACCTCACACGTGCTCCTCTAGCTCGAAGTAAGTTCGCCACTCTCTCCAATTCATAGAGGGTGGGTGTCGCCTATTACAACTTGGGGCATTAGGGCACTTCTAATGTTCTAGGTTGTATCCTTTCATAAAGAATCCATGTTAGATTTATGCTTAGACGGAGGAGAAGAGAGGAGAGATGAGAAAAGAAGAGAAGAGAAGAGAGGGGGAGGTGTTTCACATGTATGAGAGTGAAAAAAGCACTTTTTACACTTCCGCGGAAGGAGCGATGAAAAAAGCACTTGGGAGGTCTCACCATAAGTAATCCTCTTGTTTTCCTCTTCTCCTCCTAATAATCTTCACCCACCACCAATATTCCTTCTATGCCATGGCAATCACTATTTATTGTCCTTTATGCCACTGCTAACCAAAATCCGTTAGTCAAACCATTTTTTTCATGTATAAAATGACCCTTTTTCCCTTTGTTTTTCAATCCCTTAAAATTAGAAATTTGGCCAAATTTTAGTGTTTGGAAATCTTAATAGATTCATGAAATTAAAAATCCAACCAAATATGGAACTTTTAATCAACGAAATATGAAATTTTGAAATATGACCGAAATTTTTTAAATTGAAATTTCCCAAAATTGGATGAAATTTTTAAATTGAAATTTCCCAAAATTGATTTTAAAACCTAGTCAGTTTTAACTTTGAAATTGGCCAAATTTGCAATTGGAATATTGGCCAAATTTTAAACTTTTAAATTTAACCAAATTTGAATGGCCAAATTTTAAAATTTTTTATTGACCAAAATTCTTTTTTACAAAACTAAACGAATTTTGTAATTTGAACAAATTTCAGATTTTTTAAAAAATCTGGCCAAAATCTGGCCAAAGTTTAAAATGGTAAATCTTTTTTTACCAAATACAAATTAGGTTAGATTTCTAAATTTTGATCGACTCCTATGGTCAATAGAGGTAATATGAGCATTATAGTTGGTTCTAACCGTGTTAAATAACGGGATGTCGTAGAAGACAATAAAATCGAATTACAATGGCAATATGGCATACAATGCAACAACGATTTTGTGATGGCATAAATAACATTTCAATTCAAACTAGTGGCACACAAGGTGTTTTCTTATACAAATAATGGTGGTTAATATCAAAAAAAAAATATGAAAGGCATCTGACGGCACTAAGATATTTTTTTTTTTTTGATATTTTGGCCAGTAGGTGGGGCATTCGACTAGGCAAATGGTGGCCTATTTTAGCCTTATCTCATCAATATTTTCATTCTTGTACAGATACCATGGTCTTTGCTAGAATCTCCAAACTCCGAGAAACCGTTGCGCAGAACGCAGTACAGGACGCAGGCAAGCCAACAAGGTTCCAACGCTGCACACCATAATCGTACGATACGCTGCCGGCAGCGACTGGCGACAGACATACGCCGTTCACGGGCCTCAGCCTCCAGGCGGAAAGCCGAGCTGGCAAGGGAACAACCGAACAAGGATACAAGTTCTAAAGTTCGCAACATTATATCATTCGCATGAATACCCCCACACATGGGTCCATCTGCGCAAGGAATGCCGTCTTGTACACGACTGCATGTCTGCATTTGGCTAGGTGCACGAGAGCATGATCCTTCCATGTGTGGTATAATGATATGTCCTTTTGTTACTGGCGTAACATTGTGGCCGGCAAAAGAAATCTGCCCAATCAGGGTGGGCGGGTTGGACTTTCGGGTTTTGAGCCAGGCTTTTGGCCTTCGGTCTAGTTTGGGCACGGATTTATGGCTCGACGCACTGGGCTAGGCTAGGCTTGGGCTTGGTCCTGCGGGACAGGGCTTTTCCAAACCTGGCCTGAAACTCGGCCCAATCCAGGCTTTGATCAGATCTACCTAACAGTTTGGATTGGTTCAAAAGGATCTAACGGTTTGGTTCGGCACAAAAGGATCGGTTCAATGGAAACGGATGATAATTTAACCAATAATGGTGGACTAGCTGGTGGCACCCATACAATAGAACATCCAGAGAGACAACTCGTCTTGGCGGAGTATGAAAGAACCATCGCAACCACTTACTGAGAGAGAACACCATAAGTGTTTATTAGAAATCAATTGTTACTGAAGAATGGGTGTGGTGTTGTACGTTTATGATTATGTAACTCGTCACTCGTGGGTATGACTCTCTTTTAAGGGGTTACTCATGTATAATAGTTCAACCTCTATATTCGAGAGTGTACGATCAAAACATAGACACGAAGTAAACTATTACATCATCACACTACCTCACCATATTTTAAGGGTTATTCAGATGGGATAAAACCATACGTGAAATTTGCATTTAATATTATCCATGTGACTTCTTACATATATGCCATCACATTTTGTTGTTTATCCTCTCAAGCCGTTGATAGCAACATTAATCGATTTCACCGAACGACCCATGATAATGAAAGTACTCATTATCCTCATGCGTATAACAAATAGGACCCACAACAACCCTCACCTTCTACTTTCCTACTCCTTCTGTCAACACTCTCCTTCCTCACTACTCTTCTGTGTTGAATCCTATGTTAGAACGGGGTCAGCGCGAGGGTAGTCAGTGTTGCATCTGGCAAGCAAAGGTGAAGCAGCGGCTATATGTTGCGGACTTCGGCGCACAGAAGGTGTACAAGGGCTGCACTGCAGAGACGCACGCTGGTAGCGGTGATGTGGCTTGGGTGCGGGCGTGGCTTGATAGCTCATCACGAGCTTCGCCCTCATCTTCTCTCTGTTCCCTGAGAATGGTGCAAGCATGGATAGAAATGGCTTAAGCCCCACTGCCAGAAGAGCAGTGCGGAATACGGGGTCAACCTCGATGTTTTTTAATAATATTTTTTAGTATTGTTAATGCCCAATAGTTGGTACTAACATTTTTTTGCTATTAATGCCTAATAACTAATGTCAGTTCAGAATCCGTCACTTTTGTTGGTTTGGAATTGGCAGTATGACTTTTTTTTGCTATGGTGCTAAACGGTGGTACATATGGAAACAACGGAATATAACATTTTCATCCTATTTAGATATATTTTACTGCAATATTCTAATTTTACACAAATGTGAAATGCCTTTTAGAAGTGAGATGTTTTAAATATGATAATGGTAAGTTGCAATAATCATATGCATATGAATTATAGCAAATTAACGAACCGAGCCTTCTTCGGGTTAATTTCCTCCTTCCTCCTCTAACCTTTCTTGTTTCTTAATTTCCTGCCTTCACTGAACAGCGCTCATGATCTAGCCCCTCTCCCTCGTCATGCTTATCCTCGTAGTCTACAAGAGGCTTAAGACCATTGCAGATGAGCGACTAGGTAGTGGTGAGATGGTACAAAGATACAACGGTGAGCTTGGATGGGGATACTCCACCATGGCTAGGATTAGATTCTCCACCCCAGACTCCACAAATTTGACAACCACTAGTTTAATTAGATCCAATGGCTCTCAAGATGTTGTACATCCTAGTACCATCTCTCCATCTATGGATATACTTCCCGGTAAAAGATACTACGTATCTTCTTATTTTCTCTTTTAGCCATACATACTCTCATTCTGCCACCACCAACAGCCACCCCTACATATCATCACTCCCATGTCGCTGGCGGCCGCCACCCTCTGTGCATCACTATCACTCTGGCATGGCGCCACTGGTTGCTTGCACCACTGTGCTCGTCGTCAAAATTCTAAATAAATGGTTGTGTGATTGACACCTCGATATATACGAAGTAGCTAATGGTGCATATTTTTTTTATAAAGAAAGCTTTTATTGATAATAACAAGACAATTACATCAAGGTGATACAACTCTCTTGAAATCACTTCCGGCCTCTGCATAACTAAAATGCACACAGCCTAAAAAACCAAAAGCATTACTGACAATCAATCCAAAGATTAGATTGCCACCCATACAACTAGGCAAAAAAAATCCTTGGTCACCTTCTCCAAAAGTTGATATGCTGTAGCCAACAAATCCTGGGTACCCGTGCATATGATGGGTCAAAATAAAAACTTACAAGACATGCAAAGATAGTGCAATGTTCAACCTATGAGCTAGATAGTCCAACAGCTTCCCGTGGGTTTTATGTGAAAAACACGCCACTATAAACAGAAGATCTGCTGCACCATAGCATTATAACTTTATAAGAAAACAAGATATATTGTACTTTGGGAGCTTCTATGACACCAGTTCGTCAACAATCGTCAGAATCTCCAGCGTCGGAGAAACTGTCGAGCAAGAGAAACAATCGACTGCGTACGTACGTACCGAGGCGCACGGGACGAACAGCGAGGAGTCGAGGACTCACATGGTTGGCGGCGCGTGGTTGGCGAGTGCGACACCGTTCACTTGCTCGTTTTATCGGTTGCCCGTGAGCCGGCAAGGGAACACCGATAAAACGGCTCGGCAAAAATGTACATGGACACCCACTGAACCACCCAGTCCCCGTGTGCATATGCATGGAAGGATGCAATGTCTTCCTGTGGGAGGCGCTTTACGTGCCTGAGATTTGGCTGTGATCAGCAGCAATAGGCCCCCACGGCCATGAGGCCGTCCCATCATTCCATCAACCATGTGTGTCGTATCCTCTTGATACTTGTTTAGTAGACCTAACTATTTGGATGGGCTCAAGCAGAAGACAATGATCACCAATAATGGTGGTGTCGTGTCTGAGAAACAACCAACTAGCCTTGGCGGAGTATGAAAGAGGTCATCATAGTTTGCAACCACTATGATTAGACACATACTTAACTTGACGGCTAAGATTGAAGCCGTCAAAAATAAATTAAGCCGTCAAAACTATATATGTAAATATTATTTTTTTATTATTTATTTTATCAATAAAAGTAAATTAAGCATGACTTATTATTTTATATGTTTGTACTAAATTTTTTAATAAAACGAATGATCAAACGCGTGGTTAAAAGTTAAATTGCCTAACATAAAAAACGGAGAGAGTACTATGATTCATAGAGAAGAACTTGTCTCACTTAACAATGCCTTTCAACTCTTCAATTCAGAAGAAACAGAGACGCACAAAACAGAAGCAGTAATAGCAGAGTAACGAAGACATCTATCACACAAACTATCTCACTTAACAATGCACTTCGAATCTTCAATTCATCAAAAGAAAATTGACGCTTTGTGTGATATCGATACACCAAATCAGAATCAGCAATAAAAAAAGTACATGGACTTGCTTCATATCGATTCACCAAATCAACAATTACCATATATCTCTCAACAAAGATTATCAAATTTCGGCAGTCAGCCAGTCACCTAGCATTCATTTCATGATTCTTCTTTGCTCGCTTCTTCTTCGGTGGATCTTCTTCGCCATATAGACCCCCAACCATGGCTCTGGTGCCTGGGGGAGGAGGTCGTGGCCAGGCCCGTGTGCAGGGATACGGTGGCCGCCATGGTCGGACCGACACATGGGGAGGAGATGATCATGGCCAAGGCGCGCAGGGAAGAGGTAGAGCCGGCGCACAGGGAAGCGGCGAAAAGGGTGGTGCAATGGACTTGGACATTCTTGGGCTTCCAGCAGAAACCTAAAATTGAAATGAGTCGACGGGATGATTGTGCTGCATGGATCAAATGGGCCTCACTTTTTAGAATGGACTATGTCTTGGGAGCCGTGGGCTGGTTTTCTTTATCAAACTAATTGGGTTTCATGGCATCCACAGGCCACTTGTATACCTAGGTGCTCCACCATGCCTCCCAACGCGCCACCCCGAGGCCCGAGCGGGCACCCACCACATCACGCAGAGCACCCTGCGCGCGTGCGTGAGTCGTGACCTCTAGCTCTGTTCTAGGATTTCCTCCACGTTGTCCTAGGTGTCACCCACGTGGACAACCACCTATGCCGCCCCATGAGAAGAACATAAACAAACGAATCAATCCTAAGTGATAATCCAGTAACAGGAAGAGAGATAATGCAACTAACCTTGACTATGGTAGCACCATAGCATATGCACCTTGATCGCGTCGTATGTCACCGTTGAATCGTTGTTGCGAAGGAGACGATGGCGCGGTATGGATGAGGTAGGGAAGAATGCAAAGCAAAGGAGGTGGCTTTGCTTTGTCTCACGACCAAGAGAGGCAACATGGGGAGAGAAGTGTGAACACATCCACGTAGCCAGGTAAGATGGCTAAAACTGCCCCCCCCCCCTCCCTTCTCCTCGCCAAGCCAAGTGAGCATGAATCTGAGTCCAAACCACTTCAAGGTGATATTTAATATGGTCTTGTTGGTTTAGGGTGTTAGTAATATGATTTTGTAGATAAGGGCGTAAATTGAACTTTGTCATTAGTTAAAGGTGTAAAATGGACTTATTTCTTAACTTGTTTACAATTGCATTCGAGTTAATGCTGTCTCATCTTCTGTCAAGTGTTTAATGTGGTTGCTGGTAGTGTTAATTTGCATTATTAGAAAGTGAGTTGGAAAGAGAAATAGCGATAAATTATAGTGTAGCCCCTAAAAGTTGTAATGTTTTCTTGTTTAGCATCCAAAATTGAAAATTACTTTCTAACTCCTCAAAATTATTTTTGTTTGTGTCGGAGATTTTGCCCAGTTTCAAAATACATAACAAAGATGTCGATCTTGTTTAATTGAATTCAATATTTTTTAGATAACTAAAATATAAAAATTAATGCTATAAATTCATACAAATTCAGAATAAGTACAAAATGATTGTCACGCAATTACTAAACTTTGCTCAGCTATTTCCATATGGGACTGACTTATCATCAGGCGCCTGATAGTTATTTATCTCTCAGTCAATTTTGTAGACCGTTGATCAAATATCTCTATAGGACATATTAAAAATCTAACGGTAAAAATCGACTGAGACTTATTTAAAAATCAGTCGCCGGAGAAGCAGCAAAACCGTTTCTATATACATAGATTGATCACGTGAAAATAATAATATTATATTTGTTGTAAGAAATACTTTTACAACAATACACTTTTACAATGATGTCATAGCGGAGGTAATAGCTTTAATCAACTCCTGGATTGGATTAGTTGAACTGGCTTGTAGAACTCAAACCGCAGATATCTTAGCTATAGAAATTAGTTGCCAATATCGATCGCGGCATGTTTGGCAGGCTCCATGAGACCACTGCAGCGGTCATCACTTCATCATCAGGAACGCCTTTGGCCACCGCAGGAATGCCCTCAAATAGAAGTACAGAAGAATTCCAGTGCGCCAAAGGACCAAGCCCATGCGGCCAACCCGTTGAAACCCTCGGGCTATCCAGTGCACGCATGACATGACTAGCCGAACAAGAAACCACAAGGGCCCATCAAATCATGCGACATGATGTGCACCTTCCGGACAATGGAATTCGGCTGTCTTCGACGCTAATCCCTAAATTTGGTTCTCAATAGCCTCATATATAGATTTTCTTTAAAAAAATTCTCTCTGTATTTCTCCCATCTCTAACAATATTCCCTATATGGAGAATTGTATATGGGAAGGAGAGAGAAGCCCTACAAGTTTTCAGGAATTTTCCCACTAAATTTGTTCCGTGAAAGATCTAGTGTGGTCAGTTGTTTAAGGTTACCAAATTCCACAGAAGTGCTCCCTTGGAGATTGTTGCCGCTAAGGTTCAATACTAACAACTTATCAAGGTTTCCCAAGCTAGCTGGCACAAGACCAGTGAATTCGTTATTTCCCAAGACTAAATTTTAGGAGCCCCGAAAGATTGCTGATTGAGGGTGGAATTGTCCCGCTGAAGTTGTTCCCTTGGAGATTGAAATGTTGTAGCCTTGTCAGTTTCCCAGCCCATTATATTGTACCATTAAGATTGTTATTGTGTAGTAAGAGTTTAATTAAACTGTGAAGATTTCCAAGAGAGCTTGGGATTTGACCCGTGAAATTATTACTTGAAAGATCTATTTCTTGTAAACCTAAAGCATTGCCTAGGGAAGCTGGAATCTGACCCTCGAAGAAATTGAATCCCAAGTATAGAACTTGGAGATTAGGGAAGGCATAGCCAATGTTCGATGGCAATTTATTGCCCAACATATTGTTCCCCAAGGACAATGACAGAAGAGAAGGCATATTAGATAGAATTTGTGGAAACCCACCGGATAGAATATTTTGGTCCAATAATAACTCCTCCATGTTTGGCATTTGCCAAAGCTCGTCAGGAATATGTCCGTTCAGATGATTTTCTAAAACATAGAGCGATTCTAGCATGGTGATGTTTCCAAGAGTTGGTGGGATGATTCCAGTGAGATTGTTCTGGGAAAGGTCTATAACAGCTAGCTTGGAAAGTTTACCTATGCTGGGAGGAATCACACCCATTAGATGGTTTGCAGAAAGGTATACTTCAGTCAAGTTGGAACAATTTGTGAGTGAATTGGGAATGACACCCTCTAGATAGTTATATTGAAGGGAAAGAAACTTCAAGTGTTGGAGATTGTTGAGAAGAGGTAATGGGCCAACGAAGTTGTTACTGGAGAGATTAAGAATATTAAGGAACGTTAAGTTTCCAAGAGAGGAACTAATTTGCCCTTCTAAGCTTTGGCCGCCGAGGTTGAGCTCCGTGACGCGCAAAGGTCGCGTCACATTGCAATTGACACCGCTCCACCTACAGAAGTGGGTGCTGATGTTCCATGTGCTCAAGGCTCCCTTTGGATCGCTAGTGACACCATTCTTGAAATCAAGCAGCGATTGCAGATCTACACTGTTCTCGTGAACCATTGAGCAATGGACGTTGCCAACTCCATGAAACATCAGCAGCAATGCTAGTAGTATAAGCATAGCAAGTTTCGCAGGTTGTTTGGCACATATAAGAGCCATGCTACCTGAAAAAAAAAGAAAGATCATAAACATTGTGGCTTATCGTGCTCACCACGAGCTAAGTCGTCCCGTTATTTCCGGTTATGCCAAAGCTTCTCCTTTCGAAAAAAAAAGGTTATGTCAAAAGCTTTAAACAAGAATTGACCTGTAAGAGCATGCGTACTAGGCGCTGCATCAGTGCAGCCGGCGTCTACGCGCGTGTAGGCGGGAGATTAATTCATGCGCGAGAGCAGATACAGGCCAGCAGACGCGGTGCCTGCTGGCCATGCTCTAACTTTTAACTTCTACTAACTAGTAGTAGTCGTCGTCATCAGTTTAGCACATCGTACTATACCCAAGACCAGTAATAAATATGGCAAGCCTGACAAGGTAATTAACAAAGCCAAAAGAGATGTTTACTAACGAGGAGAGCGGAAATAAGAGAGAGAGAGGGGAGAGGGAGGGAGGGAGGGTGGCAATGGTACCTCTGCTCGGCCAGGTTTCCTTTCGTTTTGCCCGGTGGTGGTGTAAACTGTAAACTTTTGCGTTGGATGCTCAGCTGCCTCAGGCCCCAGGGGTTTTAAAACGTTTTACAGCACCCTCAAACCCACATAATCTCACTGCATATGCTCAGCTGGCCATGCTCGAACCGCCGGCGGAGCGAAGACCCGGAGTCTGTCAAACCTGAAAGCTTACTACCGCTGCCGCATCTTTTCATTTCACCTCGTCGCCCACCGCTTCCGTCGCTGTTCGAGCAGGAAGCAATCAAGAGAAACAATAAATATTAAAAATATTTTGATCTATTATGTAGTAGTCAAGAGAAATAATAAATATTTTTTCCCTTCACATCTCTGTGTTCTCGAATTCCTTCTACTTACCTATAATAAAAAAACTTACACTACACCCGTCAACAAGATTGTCTAGTATGTTGTTAGCACCCACTCTTGGAGGCCGCGTCGCAAACATGACAAACACCATTGAATCGCCTTCTCGCAGACAAGGTTAGGATCCTTCGATTTATTCTACATGACAATTTTTGTAATACGTAAACAATTTGTTCAAGTAGCATCGAATGTATGGCTTTTGTATTTGAATTCGCGAATTCTAACAGTTGTTTTGCAGATCCATTTTAGCATATCAAAGGGATTTCACATCTATTATTTGGGGGGAACCAACCGAACCGGCGCTGCCATTCGCAGGCGCGCCATCGTCGGACCCGTGCTGCAAGACGCCGTCATCAGAATCTGCACAACGCGCTCCCAACCCGCTTTGCCGGCGATGCACCGCGGACACCACAGCGCCACCGCTGAAATATCATCATAAAGTTGAAAATTGCTCATATACTATTATAGAGTTGGATCCATTATATATATATATATATATATATATATATATATATATATATATATATATATATATATATATATATATATCGTTGTGATCATTTTGCCCATTTTTCTTCTTCAAATTTACCTTTGATATGACATTGGCTTCTTTTTCATCTTCTCTTCCCTTCCCTTTCAACTCCGTCGACTTCGTCCTCCCCAAGTCGAGTGGCCTCCATCTCCCTCTTTCCCACACCGAGCTCCTAAATTCGGCCAGCGGGCATGGCTTTAGATCAGCGAGCAAACCTTATCGCTAAATGGTTCATATTTCTTTTCCTATCTCTTCCAACTCTCTCTACCTCCTCATCCTCAAATTGGGTGACCTCCCCCTCTTTCTTTCCCACTCCAAGCTCCTAAATCCGACAGCCAAATAGCCCATAGCGGGTGAGTCTATGACATGCTAGCTCGTGTGGAGTAGACCGTACGGTTGAATGAGTGGGAGAGGGTGCCTTGTTGCTCGGGATGAAGAGGCGTGGTGGGGGCAAGGGGGCCGGTTGAATGAGTGGGGGAGGGTGCCTTGTTGCTCGAGATGAAGAGGCATGGTGGGGGCGAGGGGGCCTCCACTACGACAGCAGTGGTATTTATGAGTTATACTCTCTCCTTTTTTTGTTTGACGCATTTGATCTTTTGGTACGTCTTTGACCATAATTCGTTTTATTTAAATTTTTTTGAATAAGACGAATGGTCAAAAGCGTGTCGAAAAGTCAAAGACGTCAAACAAAAAAAGGAGGTAGTAGTAAATTTACAGTGGTATGAACGTAATTTTTCAAATCATAAATGCATTGGTGACTAACACTACTGCCACCTTTGATTTCGTACGTACGTGGTGGTTAACATATAGAATTACGTGGGGAGATCGGGAGATGTATATCCGTTGCTGATTTGTTTTGCTGCCGCAGGAAGCATTTGTACGTGTTTACCGTGAAACCTCTATGGATAGGGGTGACAATGGGGGCCTGTTCTTCGATCCCCAATGGGGAGTATGGGGAGAAATTAACCCCTCGCGGGGATGTAAATGGGAAAAATCCATTCCCTATCGGGGATGGGGACAGGAAAAAAATTCAGCACGGGGATCTAGTTGAGGAACTAAAATTAGTTCACTCTATTTGAATTGTTAAGCCACAAACATGTCATATAGCCCATTATCGATACTTTCATATATCCATCAATTAAATCTCTAAAGTATACTTATTCTATTTTTTCTTCTCACTTGACATGGTTTTAGGGTAAAAATGGTGATAAATGTTTTTCTCTTGTATAATTTTCGCAGGAATGGGTGCTCAACGGGGCCCCGCCATCCGAACTGGGAAGGGGACTGTCGGGGATAAAATTACGGCCTATTGCCATGGCCCACTCCTTGACGGCCCAATTGAACAGCCTACCAGGGCCCAGCTTCCTGGAAGGTTCTATCTGGCCCATATGCACCTTGCGAAACGACCTCTGGCGGCATGATCTTGTCTTGACCAAGGAATCGTGCTTGAGTCCGTCTCGAACAGGAGTCCTGCACGGCTACGTGAAGACCCGGACGTGGTTTCCCGGATTGGATTAGGAGTTGTGACCCCCAAGACTTGGAGTTTACCTTATCTACCGTGAGATGTATTTGGCATGGTACGAGTTCGTTTCGTATTCGTAGTTAGCCCGACCCGATTCTCCTACGGTAGGTCGGTTCCTCAACACTATATAAACCGAGCCCCTACAGCGTGTAGAGGGCCAAGAGATTTCGCATTGACTCATCTTGCTTTCGCCGAGACACATTAATCTTGCGAGTTCCACCTTGTAATCCTCTTTGATATAAAGAAAATTTGGGCGAGGGCTATTATCTCTCAGAGAGGCTGAATCGGGATAAAACCCTTGTCTCCCTGTTGCTCGTTGATTGCTGTTCGTGTTGTTCGGCGTGTCTCCTATCTCCCTTTTCAAGAACCTTTCATCGACTTGAGATCGATATCTCAACCGTCGACAGTTGGCGCCGTCCGTGGGGACCAGACGGCGCTCCGGACGAAGAGCTGCCCGGTGCGAGGTGAATCATCTCCTTGAGGCTGAATGTCATCAAGGAGGGATTAGATTCTTGGTAGTAAAGAGCGTACCACCGCATCCAGTAAGATCAGATCTTCCGGGAGAATGAACATAGCAAGTCATGAGACGGACCCACGTTGCTGCATCCAGGTATGAAGATACCTAGGAAAGCATGATCGAAAATAGGGGAACCACCTCTCGGGCTAGAACTTGCCCGAGAAAATAGAGAATGCGCTCTCGAGCCAATGTCGTGCTCAGGAGCGAAGGTGATGTGCCCCCAGACATAGATCGTGTGCTAGAAGCAGACAATGCATACGAGGGGGAAGGTGACCCAGTCCCCGAGCACAAAGCTCGTCAAAGGAACCAGGTAAAGAGATTCAGTCCCCGAGCACGGAGCTCGTTAAAGGGACCAGAAAGTGCGACCAGGTGACGACGTACCTGGTAGGAGACCATCCAGTCCCAAAGCACGGAGCTCGTCGCGGAGACCAGACGTGCGCTCCGAGCGAAGAGCTGCCCGGTGCGAGGTGATCCAGTCCCCGAGCACGGAGCTTGTCGCGGGACCAGATGCATGCTCCGGACGAAGAGCCATGACATATTCCTTGCGACAGTGTAAGCGTTGTCTTGACAAGTGCAGAACCGACGCTTGGAGTACTCGTTGCGATGAGAATCGGCTTACGATGGGCTTGCCCGTTGCGATCAGAATCGGCTTTATGGTGGGCAGGACTCTGTTGGTGGCGCACTACCTTGACTTAGCCGAACTGTGAAGGTCAGTGCCGGGCAAAGGTAAGAAATCATACGCAGGTGAAGTGAATCAGTCTCCGGGCATGCGCGGAGCGTGCCCGGGAAGAAAGGGATGCAGACATTCGTTTTGGTGGGGAAGCCTGGAACCTCGCTGCGACCATCACCGAAGTCTGACGTTCCCCTTTCCTATAGTTCCTGCAAAAGACAAACAAGAAACGAGCCAGCGAGGGGAAAAAGAGAGCAAGAACAGGCTCTAAGAAGAGCAAGCGAGTTTTGAAAAAAGGTAGGACGCCAGTCTAACTCCCAGCCCCCGTTATGCATCTGCTCGAAAATCTGAGTTTGCGAACTCGAACAGGTGCACAAGCCAAAGATCCATCAGTCGAACTACCGTCAGATCGAGGTCGAGCATGTCGAACACCATCAGCGATACGGAGATGCTTCATGAGGACTATGACTCAGAAGGACAGGATGTCTCATCCCCTGTCGGATCTGATCGATCTGTTCGATCTCGAACACTTTCCATATCTGGGACAGAGGTCTCTGCCTATGTTCCAGAGATGGCCTCAGATCACACTCCCGTCATTGACGATGACTACGGAACCGATGACCTTTACGATGGTTTAGATCTATCGGATTCCAAGGCTATGTCGGTGGATTCCACCTGTGGCGACACAGCGATGACACCGTCTAGCATACCTTCGCACGGCCGCCGCAGCATCAACATGGCCTACGCAGGAACTTCAGGGAACCCTGCGCTGGTCGCGGCGGCCGAAGAGGTCGAGCGTGTCGATTCTGCTCGACGGCTCGATGAGGCTGCACAGGCTGCTCGCGAACAAGAAGTTGTTCGCCGTAGTCTGGATGCCTCAATCGGCAGAGCCTTGGCACGGTTTTGCGATTGGCGCAAGCGACAGCGACGCGACCCGCTTCACGTACCTACGCCAAGCCCCCCGGCAGAAGTTCAGCCTGTTCGGGACGAATCCCCGCGTAACCAGGCCTTGGTTGTGCAAAACGCGGATGACTCAGAGATTCCAGAACCCCTTGAGCAGAGTCGGGAAAGACTCCAGGCCATGGCCTCAGTGTTAAGATCAACCAACCAGGCTGTCCTCGCCCGTATGGGCGATGCTATTGCTATTCAGCTGGAACGGATGGCCGAAGGCCTTAAGTCCATGGTCGAGACTAACACTTCCTCTGGGCGGCGCAGCCGATCTGCCCAGAAAGATTCAGACAGCGAGCACTCCGACAGATCGCGTGACCCTCGTCACCGTCGAAGGAATACTGTCCACGAGCAAGCTACCCGTGGTCGCCAACGCTCCCCAAGTCCCCGTGGTCGCCGTGATCACAGGGGCAAGAGCGTAGCGACGATCACGAGCGATCCCTCGGGAAGAAGCGGCGTCGTCGTGACCACGAGGAAGGAGCGTGGGGGATTATCACGGAGAGAGTTCCTCCAGGCAGAATCTTCCCGCTCAACCAGAACCCCTCCACGCAAAACGACCAATGTCTTTTCAAGACTAGGTTCTGCGGGAGAAGGCGGACGGTCTTACACTTTGGGATGTAAGGCTTTCTCTGATAGGCTACGTGCTGTCAGGTGGCCTTCCAAGTTCAAACCCGGTCACATGGAGAGGTACAATGGGACTCAAAACCCAGAGGAGTTCCTTTCCATCTACGCAACTGCCATCGTGGCGGCCGGGGGTGACGAGCTAGTCATGGTTAATTACCTCCCGACTGTCCTCGAAGGTGCTGCTCGGACATGGCTGTTCAATCAGCAGGAAGGTTCCATCTGCTCGTGGGACCAACTTTATGACACTCTGATTGCCAACTTCGGAGGCATTACGTGCGTCGGGCAAGGAGGATGATCTGCACAGATGATTCGGATGAGCGGTGAAACCCTCCGCAACCGTGAAGCGTTTCATCAAGATCCATAACACGATCCCAAACATCTCGGATGAATCTGTTGTCCGCGCCTTTAAAAGCGGAGTCCATAGCGGCGGCTCACCGGGATCTCGAGATCAATGAGACTGGACCGCCAGCGACTGTTAAAAGCGGCTGATCGCTATGCCAACGCGGCAGAGCGTGTTCAGTACAAGAAGGCGTTCGATAAAGGCGAGCTACCCGCCCAGCCTGGTGTAGATGAGAAGAAGAGGAGCAGCAATGTTCCTGGTGACAAGAAATCCCAGAAGAAGAAAAACAAAGGTGATGCAAGCAATACCGTCGCTGGTATAGATCGCGCACCTCCTCCCAAAGACGGGCAGAAGAAGCCCAACAATAGTTACAAGGGCAAGAAGCCCGCCCAGGGAGGCAGCCAAGGCAAGAAAGGTCCAAGTGACCGATATTGCAAGTTCCACCAGTACTACGGGCATGATACACGCCATTGCGGGACACGGAACGCAAAGCTCGAGATTTCTAGCGGCAAGGGCCCAATGCCCACCCCGCCGAAAAAAGGTGATCTTGCGGCAAGGACAAGAGCCAAGCCGATGGTGGTGATCGGGACGATGAGGAAGATTATCAGGAACCCGTGAACCACATCGTCGTCATCTTCGGCGGCTCCTCCGCTTACCCCTCTCGGCGAAGCCTCAAGCAACCTGCCAGGGAGGTCCACAACGTCGAGAAGGGCAAACCACAGCCCGAACAGATGAAGTGGACCGAGGTTCCCATCTCCTTCTCCAAGGAGGATTGCCCCACTGGGATGACCAAGCCTCAGAGGCTCCCACTGATGGTCGCTCCGACCATCAGCAACGTTAGAGTTGGCCGTGTCTTGATTGACGGCGGGAGCGCTTTGGACTTGCTTTCAGCAAAAGTCCTGGACGAGATGCAGGTTCCTCGCTCCAGGTTGAAGGAAGTCGCCATGCCCTTCTATGGGATCGTTCCGGGAGAAACTGTTCGGCTGCTCGGGTAGGTCGTCCTGCCTGTCACCTTCGGCACCCCCAGCAACTTCCTAACAGAATTGATCACGTTCGACGTGGTTGATTTCCCATCTGCATACAACGCAATTCTGGGCCGGCCATCTCTTGGCAAGTTCATGGCCGTCTCATACCACGCATATCATTGCGTGAAAATACCGGGCCTTAGTGGCGTGATCACGGTCAAGGGAAACTACAAGGCTGCTCTAGATTGCGATGAGCAATCCTTGGCCCTGGTCGACCAGCTTCCACGCAGCGGTCGGGCGTCCCTGAGACCAAGTCGCGACGCCCTAAGATCTCTGTCCAGTCAGGAGGAGAAACTAAGGAAGTTCCGCTGTCTCTCGAGGACCCGTCCAAGATAGTTCATTTAGGGGCCAATCTGGACCCCAAATAGGAAAGCGAGCTCATTGCCTTCCTCCGAGCTAATGCAAATGTGTTTGCACAGGAGCCATCGACATGCGGAGTCCCAAGGGAGGTTATCGAGCACAAACCGGCCGTCCGGCGGACAAAAGCTTTGTTCGCGAAGCTTCTTCCTTTTCGGACTTCAGCGGGGATCATCAAAGATCGACAGCAAAATTTGCTCATTCTTTGGTTTCATCCGTGGTCGATCACACCAGTGGTTAGCCAACCTGTCATTGTAAAGAAGAAAGGCGGCAAGTGGAGGATGTGTGTCGATCACACAGATCTGAACATTGCTTGTCCTAAGGACAATTTCGCGCCTCGCATAGACCGGTGGTCGATCATTGCGGATCCCGATTCTTGAGTTTTTGGATGCTTACTCGGTTATCACCAAATAAGCATCTTCCCGAGGATGAAGAAGGCGCCTTCATCACCCCTTGGCACTTTTCGCTATAATGACCATGTCTTCGGTCTGCGCGATCTTTGGTGCCACGTTCAGCAGCAATGGAAGACTTTCCCAGATCAGCATGGAAGAAACCTAGAGGTCTATGTCGATGACATAGTCGTAAAAAGCAAGCTTGCTCCAGATCATGTAAAAGACCTGGCTGAGACTTTTCGTAATCTCAACAGGCATAGAATCAAGTCAAATCCAGATAAGTGTACCTTTGGTGTTCGATCTGGGATGTTGCTCGGTTATGTAATTGGCTCGCAAGGAATTTCTGCTAACCCTGAAAAAATCAAGGCCTTTGAAAACATGATGGCTCCGACCATCGTAAAGGAGGTTCAGAGCTTGACCGGGCGGATGGTTGCTCTAAGCAGGTTTATTTTCCGCCAAGACGAACGCGGGTTGCCCTTCTTCAAGGCCCTGCGCAAGCACAATGGCTTCGAATGGACAGAAGAGGCTGATAGGTCCTTCCAAGATCCAAAGCAATACCTGTCCAATCCACCTGTCCTGACTACCCCGCGGCATGGCGAGCAGCTTTTGCTGTACCTTGGTTGCATGCCACAAGCGGTGAGCGCGGTCTTGACTGTTGAAAGGGAAGGCATCCAGCGGCCAATCTATTACGTGAGCGAGGTGTTCCATGGATCAAATGAGCGTTACCCTGAGGTCCAGAAGTCGCTCTATGCCTTGCTCATGACCTCTAGGAAGTTTTGGCATTATTTTCAGGCGCATCAAATACTGGTCCCGACCAAGTTCCCTCTAGGAGAGATCCTAAGGAACAAGGAAGCCGGCGGGCATATAGCTAAGTGGGCAATGGAACTAGCAGAATTCGATATTCTATTTGCTGCCCGAACTGCTATTAAATCCCAGGTCCTGGCTGACTTTGTCGCCGAATGGACCTGCCCGCCAAAATCCCAGGAAGCTTCCGAGCAACCTGATGACTCCCTGGACCATGTTCTTTGATGGCTCGCGCACTGGAAACTCGGGGCTGGTTTTGTTCTCATCTCCCCTCAAGGACAGCAACTCCAGTATTCTATTCAACTACACTTTGTGACGACTAACAACGCCGCGGAGTACGAGGCCCTCCTCGCGGGACTAAGAACGTGCAAGTCGCTCGGCGTCCAACGGCTGACTGTGAAGGGAGATTCACAGCTGGTCATTAATCAGGTAAATAAGGAGTATCAGTGCTGCGATGACTCAATGACGCGATACCTGGTTGAAGTGAGGAAGTTGGAGCGGCACTTTCGATTTTTCGAGGTGCTCTACGTGCCTAGGAAGGACAACTTCTTGGCCGACCAGCTGTCCAAGTATGGATCCTCACGCGAACCTACTCCGGCAGGGGTGCTCTTCGAGTACCTCCACAAGCCCTCAATCACGTCTCCGGACGAGGCAATAGCGACAGGTGGTGCTGTCTCCGTTATCGAGCAGGCTGCGGACTAGATAACGCCATTTGTCCGGTACCTTGCAGATGGGACCCTGCCCGACGACGAAGCTGAGCGTTCACGGCTTATAAGGCGTGCTAGTCCATACAAGCTTGTGGACGGCATCCTTTACCGTCAAGGTGCTCTGGGAGTTCTCTCCAAGTGCATCTCTTAACAGGAGAGTGTGTTCCTTCTTAGGGACATACACGAGGGCGCCTGTGGCAACCACGCCTCCTTCAGGACTCTGGTCGGCAAAGCGTTTCGCATGGGATACTACTGGCCCACGGCATTACAGGATGCCTGGGATGTGGTAACTAAGTGCAAGACATGTCAGTTCCACGCCCGGAAGGCCCATAAGCCCGCCCAAGAGCTCCAAACGATCCTCCCATCTTGGTCTTTCTCCACATGGGGTCTGGATCTGCTCGGCCCGTCCCCTAAGGGGTACAAGGGCTGCACACACTTGCTCGTCGCCATTGACATTTTCGCAAAGTGGATTGAGGCAGAGCCTGTGTCGTCTCTTCACGCTAAAACTGCCGTGCGCTTCTTTAAAAGCAATGTGATCACGCGCTTCGGGATTCCCCGCAAGCTGATCACCGATAACGGTCCCCAGTTCAAAAGCGAGCTATTCCAGGAATACTGCGAACAGCTGGGAACCAAGGTCTGTTTTGCCTCTGTGGCACATCCACAGAGCAATGGAGCAGTCGAGCGAGCTAACGGACAGATCGTCCAGGGTATCAAACGGCGCGTGTTCGCTGCCCCTCTGCGAGCACAACAAAGCCTGGGTTGACGAAGTTCCTTCCGTCCTCTGGGCGATTCAGACCACGGCGGTAACCGGGAAACTCCTTTCAATTGGTCTACGAGCGAGAATCCATCTTGCTGCCGGTAGTACTCGGCTCGCCTTGCGAGCTCGATCAACAGTTGACGGCGAGCAAGCGCTTACTCGAACTCGATCTCCTCGAAGGCACACGCGAACGGGCACAAGTCAGAATGGCACGCTACCAGCAAGATCTTCGCCGGCACGCTGCCAAATCAGTCCGACCAAGGGTCTTGAAGGCGGGCGACCTCATTCTGCGCAGTGTCCAGAACTTGTCCAATGCCAACAAATTGACTCCCCGCTGGGAGGGCCCGTTCACGGTCGTTTCTACTGCTCGCCCGGGGGCTGTTCGCCTGGCAATGGAGGACGGGAGAGAGCTGACCAGCACTTGGAACATCGACCAGCTTCGTAAGTTCTTTGTGTAGGTCTTTTGTGTGTTTGCTTAGCTTTGCGCTTTTGCCAAACTTCGCGCCTTAGTTAGTCCAAGTCTCTCGGGTTGCCATGTAAAGTTCAATCCAATAATCAGTAAATTTTCGCGGCCCCCTGCGGCCCTTTTTCACTTCTCGTCTTCATAGAAGATTCTCTCTCTGGTAACACTTGATGGCTGCCCAGTCTTGCGAATTCTTGGCTCTGCGATTTTCAGGGTTTTCCTGCCCGTATCTAGTTTCGACGAGTTCCTCAACTCAGAGTTGCGTAAAACGGCATCCAGCCTCGCGGCCAAGTCTGCTCTCGTAAGCCCTCCGCGGCAGAGGCACTTACCGCTCAAGGCAAAACCACTTGGCGAAGGCTGCTCTCGTAAGCCCCCCGCGGCAGAAGCACTTCCCTTGTCCGGGTACTTTTGGAACAGCCTAACTTACGTTAACGAACAGTTCTTGGAACAAGTCGATCAGGATGCGAGTGTCGCTCTTTCTCTCTACGCACGTGCTCGAATTCGCAATCTCAGGTTTTCGAGCATCGTCCGTATCGAGGGCTAGGGTGTCGCTCTTTTCATTGTGCACCTGTTCGAGTTCGCAAACTTCGAGTTTTCGGCGATGATGCTGGCAGAAGTGAGGTTAGGCTAAGCGTTCAACCAGTTTTCCTTAAAACTTTTTAGCGCTGTTTCGCCTTGCTCTTAGTTTTCCTGTTCGTTCTTGTCTTTTCGTTGCTCTTTTTGTAGGGAAAAGGTAAGTCTCTTTATTTACATTAACAAAAGTTTCAGGAACAAGGCCCTTTCGGGTTACAGCCACACTGCTACTTGGAAGCAAGCTGCTCCTTTAGCTCGTTAATCTCTGACTTGAGGCGCACGACTTCACCTTGAGCTTTGATTCCTTCTCGGGCTTCAGCTCGGAGACGCTCGATTTCCTCCTTGCTTCGCTTGGCCTGCTCCGCGGCCCCAGCTCGAATGGCTTCGACCTCTTCGGTCTTGACCCGCTCGGTGGTCTTGAGCTGCTCATCCAGCTCCTTGACCCTCCTCTCCGCGGCACTCGCCCTCGCGGCCAGCCCGCGCATCTCTTCGGCCTCCTCCTCTGAAACCAACAAGGTGGAGACCTTCTCCTGGAGCGTCCCAGAGATCAGCTTCTCTTCGGCGAGTTGGGCCTTGAGGTCCTTCACTTCCGCCGCGAGCAGGTTCCGCCACTGAGATGTGTCGGTGAGCTCCTCCTCGAGCCACTTCGTGCGGTCCTGCCTTTCTTCCGCGACGTTAGCCCTCGCGGCCAGCGAGCGAAGCTCCTCGGCCTCTTCTCGGAGAGCTCCGAAGGAAAGCCTCTCCTCGGTCAGTCGGGCCTTGAGCTTTTTCACCTTCGCCTTCAGCTTCCTCCGGCTTTTGGCGGGTGCAGAGTGCTCCTCCTCGAGCTCCCTCGTCCGGAAGTGCTCCCGGAGAGACGCCAGAACGGCACTCCGCTCGACGGTGACGCCTTCCACGAGTTCGTCCAGGGTGCCCTTCATAAACTGAAAGAGAGAAGACCAAGTCAAGTTTGAGCAGTTATGGCCCAAACATACAAAGTTTGGTTCGAGATTCTACCTCGCCAAGCCGACGCTTCAAACTCCGGCGTAGGCGATCTTCGAGGCCGTGGGTCACGAAACCTCGGGTGTGCGGAATGAGCCCAGCGCGTCGATCTCTCCGCTTTGCCTTCTCTGTGCGGGAGCGTGCCCGCCGTGGGGCAGCATGGGCATGGCGAAGTCGCCTCCTTCCTCTCGCCCATACGCCGTTCGCCTTGGGCGGTGGCGTCTCCCGGCGGGAGAAGCGAGTGGAAGCGATGGGCGGGCGCCTTGGGCACCGCGCCACGATCTTCTTCTGCTTGGCGGCGGGCTCTTCATACTGTCGCGGAAGTCCTTGCCGCCTCAGGGATGGGTTGCCCCTACGGCGAAGTGCCGGTAGGACCGCTGCTCGGTCCCACCTCGGGCTCGGCGGAGCAAAACCTTAGCCTGCTGCCCATGGCGGCATGCACCGCCTCCTCGATCTCAACCGCTCTACGCGCCCTTGGTAGCGTCGAGTGCTTTCAGCTGAGCCCGGGGGGCGAGCTCCATGCCGCCATCTTGTCCTTGAGGCTCACTAACGCCTTCGCCGCGGCGCACCGTGCGGTGCTCGGGCGGCGAGGACCGCTTCGATCGCCCGCGTCAGCGTTATGCGTGGCGATCTCCTCTGGCGGTGATGAGAAAAAGGGGTCCATTAGGTCCTACGTTGTCAGGTAAAGTGCGGAGTCGAAAGATTTAACACTGCATACCTGCCGCAGAGAGCTTGATCTTCCTCTTTGTTGTCGGAACTTTCCGCCTCTTCTTCGGGGGCTCCTTGACTTCTTATTCGCCCTGGCCCCCGGATGCTCACGGAGATAGGCTCAGCTCCCTACTGAGCTGAGCGCTCTTTTTGCGCAGCGCAAGAAGTTTTTCCTTGCGCGCGACTTCTTCCTCGAGACTCCTCTGCTCGGCGACCTGTTGCAGTCGCCCCATGTGGCTCGGGTGAGCCTGCGCATAGCGCTTAAACCAAAGGGTTAGGTTTCTTACCTCTTCGTCGCTTTGCTCGGCGAGGAGGGAGGGGCTTGGTATTCTCCCACTCGGTCACAAGCCTTGCTGGCCTGCTTTCGGCCGTCGAGGCTTCTTGAAATATGGCGGCCGTCATGGCGCGGCGAGCTACGCGTCGGCTCGGCCGCCACCTTGGGCTTCGCGGCCACCTTGGCCTTGCCCTTTTTCGCTTTTTCCTTCTCCGACCCAGAGAGTTCCTCCATGATCCCTCCGAGGATCAGCTGGTCCTCCTGCGCGTCGGAGAGGCGAGTGTTAACATTCTGCATGGTGTAAGTCTTGCAAGACCGAATGGGGTATAATGGTTTTACCTCGGTTGAGCGGACGAGCACGTTTCGCGGACAGGTGTAGGCCACCTCGCCGGTGACCTCTCCGTCCTTCCTGGCAGCTTTCAGCATGGCATTGACCGGATCGGTCACCCACGCATCTGTCGGTTGCTCTGCCCGAACAGAAGAGTTTCTCAGTACCTGTTCAGATGAAATCACTAAGTAAAGGTTCGGGTCTTAAAGGCACTTACCCGTACTCTCCCTGGTGATGTCTTCCCACCCCTTTATCTCGTAGAAGGGGTAGGATCTCCTCCGCAGCGGACAGATTCTGTTCGCTGTGAAGTCGCGGATGATCTCCCTGCCTGTGAGCCCAAGACTCACGAGGGAAGCGATCTTCCGCGTCAGGTACCAGTCCTCGGCGGACATCTCCGGCCGAGGCATTGGCGTCCCCTTCGCCGGAGCTTGCACGGTGAAGCTGAGATTGCTATTGCCGCTCCTCTTGGTGTAGAATCACCTCGACCACCACACGCCCATCGAGTCAAGCAGGGGTGGGCGAGGGTAGGGCGCGTCGTCGGCACCCAAGCGCCGAAGCGGCGGAGCTGCTCCTCGTCACTGTGTAATAGTGGAGAAACAGCCCCACCGACGGATCGATTCCCAGATAGCCCTCGCGCGGTGTGCGAGGCGGCCATCTGGAGGATGGAATCGGATTAAGGTTAAATCACCTCTAATCCGCTAATGTTCAAGAAGGCCTCGGCGAAGTCGCTCTCGGAGACCTCAACCCGAGCGATTGCAAAGCTGTTTGAAATTGGCAATTCCTCTCGGCGGCGGAGTTTCCTCTCCAGGCGACCTCCAGCTACCAGCGTCGATGTGGCCCTCCTCTTCCCAAATCTTCAGGTCCTCCTCGGTCAAGCTAGTGGCTAAGAATCTAGCCATAGCGATCCCCAGGGCTGGACAAGCAGGTTTTGGGTGGAGTTTGGCTGTTTGATGCTGAGCGCGGTTGGAATTAGGACTTGGGAAGGAAAGGCGCGAGAGCAGAAGTGGCTGGCCGCGGGCGCCTTGGGTGCTTTTATAGACCCAAATGAGTAGCTCGCAGCGGATCTACGCCGCGGCGGCTAGTTTTTTCTTGCAGCGGCTAGGTAAAAGCAGTCGCTTTGTTTTCCTTCTTGTGAAGTTACCGTTAGATGCATAGCGGCTATTTTTTCGAGCGTCTGCACTGAGGGCTGAGTACTCTGCTCGGGCGGATGTGTATCCCTGTTCGACGCAACAGAGTTGCTCGGCGCTGATCGGGTTTGTTCGACTCCGGGCAATTCTTGTTCGGGAGAAACTTAACCTGTTCGATCGTTCGTTGCGTGTCTTAGTGACAACAATATTTCCTTCTTCGTGATTTAGAGTCTCAAGAGGACGACCCCACTCTAGTGAGTCCTTCCACTTGAGTCTCGGGGGCTAGCTGTCGGGGATAAAATTACGGCCCATTGCCATGGCCCACTCCTTGACGGCCCAATCGAACAGCCTACCAGGGTCCAGCTTCCTGGAAGGTTCTATCTGGCCCATATGCACCTTGCCGAACGGCCTTCTGGCTGGCATGATGCGTAACGGCTAAGGAATCGTGCTTGAGTCCGTCTCGAACAGGAGTCCTGCACGGCTACGAGAAGACCCGGACGTGGTTTCCCGGATTGGATTAGGAGTCGTGATCCCCAAGACTTGTAGTTTACCTTATCTACCGTGAGATGTATTTGGCATGGTACGAGTTCGTTTCGTATTCGTAGTTAGCCCGGCCCGATTCTCCTACGGTAGGTCGGTTCCTCAACACTATATAAACCGAGTCCCTACAGCGTGTAGAGGGCCAAGAGATTTCGCATTGACTCATACTGCTCACCGAGACCTGTTAATCTCACCGAGTTCCACCTTGTAATCCTCTTTGATATAAAGAAAGGCTGGACGTAGGGCTATTATCTCTCCTGAGAGGTCTGAATCAGGATAAAAACCCTTGTCTCCCTGTTGCTCGTTGATTGCTGTTCGTGTTGTTCGGCGTGTCTCCTATCTCCCTTTTCAAGAACCTTTCATCGACTTGAGATCGATATCTCAACCGTCGACAAGGACGAAGAATTTTGATCTCCAAAACGAGGAGCGGGGATGGGGATAGAGAAAAATTTAGGTCGCGGGGACGAGGACAGCGAAGCACTCCCCAACGGGAACGTCTCCATTGCCACCCCTAGTTATGGACTTGAAAATTAATTTATTTTGTTATCTACGTACTAAGTAATAGATGGGCTAATTAGATGTTTGCTACTTATGGTTACCATAATAGTGTCCATATTATAATACGTTAGTTGACACAAGATCCTATTTCGGACTCATGTACGTACATGACATGATCGGTTCAAATATGACACAAAGGTAGTTGCCGTTGGCGTGTGTAATATTGTCTAATATCGAAATCTCATTAAATCTACGCCACAAGAATCTTGATATATTGCAATAAATAGTGTAAATCTTGTTTTCTTTGATTTATGTGCAATTTCTCTAATTAATATGGTGGCTCCGTTAGCTTTTGTTTTAATTATATAGAGATAGATGGATGTATGTGTACCTAATACAAACTCTTTCTATTAATTTGACATAGACTCTTATTTCTGTTATTTTTTATTTTAAATTTGTAATATAATTCTAGAGGATACGATTCTTTGTATTAACCCAACATGGACTTTTATTTCTATTATTTCTATTATAAATTTCTATTCTTTTATTGAAGTTGATATGAACTCTTTCTTTTAATATGGCGTGGACTCTATTTTTATTATTTTAAATTTCATATTTTAAAAAAAACTAAATTGTTATAATCTGATCTTACTAAAATTAATGACATAGATCTTTATCTTTTCCTTGAATTATACCGGAATTGCCAGTTACTGCCACGTTTCACCTGCTGCTGTTTGAGCTACACAAGTTGTACCTTGCTTTGCGACGTCATATACAGCCTTGAATTTCAAAACCTCTACCGCTTGTCCGGGTCCGTACTTGGGGAGGGGTTCGACGTCTTTGTACATTTCGAACAGCGTGGCGTAGTCTGACGTTCAAAGAAAATTTTAAAACTTTTAAAAAGGTATTTAAATTTTGTAAAAAAATTTTAAAATAGTTTTACGATCTTTACAGAACTACTAAAAACCTGATAAAAATCATTACAAATTATTACACCAAATAGGCTATATAAAAAAGATAAATTTCACTGAAACGCTACACTACACTATACTAAGCTAAAATGTACAAGGCCCGAGTCCAGCGGCATTTGTCTGGCACGGCACGGTGGCCCGATTGATCGAGCCATATGTAGTTTAATGGTGTGGGCTGGTGTGCCGGTCTAGCAACATCGTTTTCTATATTTCTTCTAGACCTAATCATGGTAGCCCTATCCAACCATCCTGATCTGATCCTGTTCAAAAAATTCCGATTCAAACCCGATCCGACGATATACCGGACGAACTCGGGTATCAATTTGCGACCCGAAACCTTAAAAAAAATAAATAAAACTGTGATCGTAATCCTAAATAAATATATAGGATATATATACTCAAAAAAGTTACCAAGGTAGTCTAGATCATCAAATTTAAAATACAAAGTTGACAAACACTTCACTAACGCAAGAGAAAAAACAAGTTCACATCATCTTTTTAAAATACATCATGTTATTGTTAAATACATCAAGATACATGTTGCCCGCGTACGTTTTCTGCAACAAATGAAGTACTAGTGGAGCTTGCGCGCCCGTGGCGCGCCCAGCGCAGCGCGGGCGAAAGGGTGAACGTAAGCATGATTTGTGCGATGGGTAGGGTTGGAGATGAATGCTAACATGAATTTTGTGTGTGTTAGTTTAGCAAACGACAATGATAGTGGGGATGCGGTAGATTTTTTTGGTACATCATCATGAATATATGGTTTTAAACCGTAGTTACATATTTAAAAGTTTCAAATTTTAATTATTTAGTAATTAATATAGGCAAATATAACATTTGTAATGTTTAAATTCATTTATGCACCCTCACCATAAAATTTTGGTTGCTTTTTTTGTAGCTTTAACTTTTTTTGTTATTTTAGATTTGTACAGGAAATTAGAATGAAAGGCAATTTTAATTTATATTATTTAGTAATTAATATCGGGAAATATAGCATTTTTAATGTTTAGGTTCGTTTATGCACCCTAACCATAAAATTTTGATTGCATTTTTTGTTATTTTAACTCTATATGAAAGAATTAGAATGAAAGAAAAGAATTGGTTATCGTTTGAAATTTTTTTGTTATTTTAGATTTGTATGGAAAAATTAGAATGAAAGGAAATTTTAATTTCTATTATTTAGTAATTAATATCGGGAAATATAGCATTTTTAATGTTTAGGTTCATTTATGCACCCTAACCATAAAATTTTGATTGCATTTTTTGTTATTTTAACTCTGTACGAAAGAATTAGAATGAAAGAAAAGAATTGGTTATCGTTCGGATTTTCTATGATTGTTCTACATTTTTAATAGAATATATGTTTGTACAAACCCTACCCATGAAACCATGGTCTAGGTTTTTTAGCAGATTGCAAAATATACCTTTTCCATTTTTATTGAATTGGTTATCGTTCGGATTTTCTATGATTGTTCTACATTTTTAATAGAATATATGTTTGTACAAACGCTACCCATGAAACCATGGTCTAGGTTTTTTAGCAGATTGCAAAATATACCTTTTCCATTTTTATTGAATTTTGTATTGTTGTTTTATTTTTTAAAAAGAATATACGTTTGTACAAACTCTCACCATGAAACCATGGTCTAGTTTAGTGTGGGCCATCTGGAAAGGCTACGCGAGGCAAAAGTAAAAGCAAGCTAGTATAATTCATAATTATCGAATAAATATATTGAGCTATGAGGTATTAGCAGTATAAGAGAGGACAAAATATAGGGACGTTCGTATGGCTGCCAAAAAAAAAAAAGAAAAAAATTAGCCGGCTGTACAAATATGCATGCACGTCACGTACCATAAGGTCGCGTATAGGCGAGCTAGCCTGCGAGTATTGCATGCCATCCTATGCATGCACGTATTGCATGCACGAATCACGTGACCGAGCCCGCGGGACTCGAACCCTGGTCTGTGAGGCAGCGAAGCGACGGAGTAAACCAACTGGGCGATTCACCCGCGTGCCTGCATGCCATCCAGGGGAAACCTTTTATATGTTAAAGCAAAACCAACGGGCTGGATCTCATCGGCTCGGACGATCCAACGGCTACGGTGGCGCCGCCGCCGAAGGAAACCACGTGGCGCTTCGCCGGCAAGGCGGCGCTGCGAGCCTCTCGGCTTTGTACTATTTATAGATAGATAAAACATTTGGTTTGTCATTTCATAAAGCTAACGCAAGAGCAATTCCTCTCCATGGGGAAGTTACCACTCCACCCAAATTCCAACAGGCCAGCAAATACGAAAAATTTGACAGCAAGGAAGGCATATAAAATGAAGTTGTAAGATAGAGAATTCGGTCAGCTCTGCTCGCAGTGTCAGTTTTTTTGAAAGAGGGGCAAGAGAACTGTCGTCCTATTTCATTGATCAGTAGGAGAAAATAAAATAAAAAGATCGTGCAAGCACGAGGTATAGCCTTGGCGCTCATTGCAACCACAGCTAAAGCGGACACACCTCCGCCACCACGGGACACAACACCTCTGAGAGAGAGAGAGAGAAAAGCCCCCCATGCGCCACCTAAGCCATAGGCGAACAAGGAGAGAGATCTGAGATGAGGAGAAAGGGAATACCAACAACACTCACATAACAACAAATGGCGCGAGAGTAGACCAGTGAAAACCCAACACCACGCGAATCGTTGGAATTATCGGCGGCTAAAGCCGTCGATAAAAAAATAAAACCGTCGAGGCGATATATCTTGGCGGCCACCGTCGATATTTGGTGTCGAGATAGCACGATCGAGACAGACGGTCTTTCTCAGCGGCTCGGCCGTCGTGATTTATCTTTCCGGCGGCTAAACCAGCCGTCGAGATACATGAAGCGGGCGAGCACGGCGTGACTTTGGGTGTTTTCTCGGCGGCTGAAACCGTCGAGATTATTCTTAGCGGCCGTTCGGTTAGAGGCCCACCCACGAGTTAGTCACGACGGCTAATAGCCGTCGAGATTTCATCCGCAGGAACGCACGGCCCTCCAAGTGGGCCATGGAGGTTATTCACGGCGGCTTCCGGCCGTCGTGATAGACTCTCGTCGGTCATGACGGTGGTTGGCTGCGCACGTGGGCCATGGAAGGTATCTCGGCGGCCATGTTATAGCCGTCGAGAATACTTGAAAACAAAAAAAAATTTAAATTTTTTTAAAATCTAATAAATTTCATTTGCTATTGCACCCGGCGAATAATGCAATGTAACTCTACAAACCCAAAGCAGTCCGCATTCAATTTTCTCATAATTTCACAAATACACATACCTCGAGCAATTTCGATATATCACAAATATCGCATCACAAAGATCACAAATATAAAATCCACATTCACGAACATCTAATTAGATCACAAACATTGTAATGGCGGTATCAACATCATGAACAAAATAAAGTAAACATCGATCATGGTACGTCGTGGTGGCGTCCAAGAAATTGCTCCATGAGGTTGGCGGCCATGTTCCACTGGCCGTCGTCGCCTGCTGCTGGTCGATCCGAGTAGGTGGTACGAAGGGCGGAGGAGTAGACATCGCGAGAACCCGAACCCTTCGAGATTTTTCAATTAGTAAGTTGATATATGTACAATGCGATAGTATATTGATTTGGCATAGAAACTTACGCTGGATCACGAAACCGAGGGACGCTCGGCGTTCGGATAGTTGGGTGTGGGGGCGTGGGCGGTGGGTCCGTAGGTGCCGGTGGTCTTTGTCTGTCTTGGGTAGCCGCCTGCCCAACATAGGTGCTGGAGGGAAATTTGGATGGCTACCGTGACGGCAGACCCTTGGTGTAGGGAACCGCAATCCCACTTTGACTCGAGGAGCTGCCCGCAAGCCCCGCGTGACCACTTGGACCGGCCTGCACATATATTTGATTTCGTTACTAGAGATGATAAGATATGCACTATAAAAAAGAATTGAATTGCGACTTTGTTACCCCTGCGACGAACGCCTCGAGCTGTCGAAGCCTTCTGTCATAGTCCTCCTGCGCAGCTCTCAGACTCTCTTGCATCGCCCTTAACATTTCTTTGTCATGGGCCCGCTCCTCCTCGTGTCTCTTCTGCTGCTGCTCCCTGTCCCTCTGCAGGCGATCCTCGAACTGGCGACGGGTCTCACCGCCGCTCTGGCTAGCCCGTACATCGGGCATATACTCTGAAGACCTGCAACATGCATAATACATGATCGGTTTGCAATCATAATATACAAGTGTACGAAAGAGATCTTACCGTAGATGGTCGCCACCGATCGCCAGGCGCCCGTGAGCCTTGCCCCCATGTGTTTATGAATCACATGAGGATCGAGGGGAGCCTCCTCTGGATTGCTCTCCTCCCCGTGCTCCTCTCTATAAGCATCCTTATAACGTTCCTACATGTCGTTGTGATAGTCAAAATCAAACAAATAACCAAACGGATATAGTTGTATTCACTAATCCTATCGACACTTACCAAACAGAGATAAGCATGGGGATCTAAGGTCGGTTGTCCACCGACGGCGCCTTTTTCGTGTGGGCACGCTTCCACCGTCCATCGGGCTAAACATAACCCCGTCTTCGCCAACTAAATTGTAATATGACCGATATGTGTTAGTTCGAAAATCTAAAGTGAAGACAAGTAAAAACATTTTATTACGGTTTCTTCCCCAAGCATGCGATCGACCACCTTCCGGTGTTTGTTTTGTAATCCTTCACGCCCTATTCTTCTTTGCCTTCTCGGACTTCCCTTCCACTTGGGGCTGTCCCACTTCCTACCTATAGCCTCCCGGCCTCCTCGACACCACTCGGGGCGGACTGGTTGTCTTGTTGGCGATCAAGTACAAGCTGGCAGCGACTTTGGCGGTGAGGTTTTCTTGCTCTGTCTCCTACAAAAATAGAAAAATGTGGAAATTAAAGCGAACACATAAAACTTAATTGTATTGTGAGGTTAGGTTACTCACTGTGATACTCTGAGCAGCCGAGACACGGGCATTGGACATCATGTCCTGTACCCTGCCGCCATCCTGTCGATGGCAGAGGCGAAATCCGTCTCTGAAGTCCCTCTGCGGGCGAACACGAGTGAAGTAGGATATAACGGCAGATATAGTTAGAAGATAAAATGAATAAATGAAGGTGAGTTATTTTGTATCTTACCCAAAACTTCGCGGATAACTTTGATCATGGCGGTGCTATCCCATGCGGGGCTAGCTCGTAGTCATCCATTGTCTGTTGGTCTTAACATCCCATCACGGGTTATTAGCCGAGATAATCTTTACCAGCCTTGAGGTGCCAAGCGCTGTTAGGGTTGATGCCTCTCGTTGACATCCACCGTGAACATGTTCTTGCATATTAAACAATAAATGTGATGATTTATATAATTAAGTTCAAAAATGGTATGAAGTAATTGGCTACAAAAATATGTACATGCCAATCAATCTGGATCGCGGTCGTCCAGGCTGAGTGCGGTCGGCCCTCACCTGCTCGGGCCCTCTTCCTCCTACCTCCACGAGAGGGCGACCCTCCTGGCTATCTCCGGCCCGACGACTTTCGCTCCACTCTCTGAGTCGAGGCGAGCTCTGCCGAGGCTCGAGGCCTCCTCCTCCTCCTCCTCCTCCTCGCATGCAGCGGAGGGTTGATTTAATTTCTGGCGGCGGCATATCCTGCATATGAAAATTAAAGAATAGTTATGTCGGGGATTGGATTACGGCCCATTGCCATGGCCAACTCCCTGACGGCCCAATCGGCGACCTCTGGGGCCCGGCTCACTGGAAGGTTCTATTTGGCCCATATGTGTCTTCTTAGAACGACTTCTGGTGGCGAGATGCGTAATAGCTAAGGCTTCTGTTTGAGTCCGACTCGACAGAGTTACTGCTGACTACGAGAAGACCGGACGTGGTTTCCGGATTGGAATAGGAGTCGTGATCCCCAAGATTAAGAGTATTCCTTATCTACCGTGGGACATATTTGGCATGTCTTGAGTTAGATTCGTGCTCAGTAGTTAGCCCGACCGATATTCTCTCGGTGGGTCGGTTTGCTCAAGCACTATATAAACCGACCTCTACGGCGTGTAGAGGGCACGAGGTTTTGCATAATACTTCAGACACCATAATCTCGCCGAGACTCTGCTGATCTCGCCGAGCCACCTCTTGTAATCATCTTTGATATATAAGAAAGGGTGGGCGAGGGCTATTATCTCTCGAGAGGCTGAACCAGGATAAAAACCCATCTCACATTCGTTCTTTGTTAAGTGGTTGTTGGCGTGTCTCTATCTCAATCTTCAAGAACCTTAGCGACTTGAGATCGTTATCTCAACCGTCGGCAGTGGCGCCGTCCGTGGGGATACGCAGATCGAGCATGTCGAACTCTATCAGCGACCAGGAAATTCTTCCTGAGGACTACGACTCAGAAGGGTAGGATGTCTCTTCCCCTGCCAGATCGGATCGATCACTTCGATCTTTATCGCCTTCTAGATCTGGTTCCCAGCTCCGTGCTCGGGGACTGGATCTCTTCGCGCCGGGCAGCTCTTCGCCCGCAGCGCAAGTCTGGTCCCCGCGACGAGCTCCGCGCTCGGGGGCCGGATCTCTTCGCACGGGCAGCTCTTTGCCTTGGCAGCAAGTCTGATCCCCTTGACGAGCTCAAGCGCTCGAAATTTGGATCTCTTCAGGCCGGGCAGCTCTTCGCCGGCGCGTCTGATCTCGCGACGAGCTCCGTGCTCGGGGCTGGATCAACTCGGCGGCCGGCTCTTCGCCCGGCGTGCTCGATCCTCAGCGAGCTCCGTGCTTGGGATGGATCAACTCAGCGCGGGCAGCTCTTCGCCCGGGCGTGCGCGTCTGATCCCGCGACGAGCTCCGTGCTCGGGACGGATCAAAACTCCTTCCAGATCCGGGGCATTCGCTGGCAATGGATGACGGGGAGAGTGACCGGACTTGGAACATCGACCCGGCCGTAAGTTCCTAGTGTAGGTCTTCGTTCTAACCGCTCTTTTCTCAAATTTCACGCCTTAGTTCGTCCAAGTCCCTCGGGCACCATGTAAAGTTCAATCAATTCTCGGTGAATCCTCGCGGCCTCTGTGCCCCTTTTCCTTTGCTTGTCTTCTCAGACTACTTTCTTACGGTAACACTTGATGTTTGCCGGCCTTGCGAACTCTTGGCTCCGCGCTTTTCGGGATCTTTCCTGCCCGTGTCGAGTTTCGACAAATTCCTAAACTTCGGGGTTGCGTAACACGCCTTTCCACCTTGCGGCTAAATGCGCTCTCGTAAGCCCTCATGGCGAGGCACTTACCGCTCACGCAGCACGACCACTTGACAAAGCTCGTTCTCGTAAGCCCTCGCGGCGGAGAACTTTCCTTGTTCGATTACCTTGAATCGCCTAACTACGTTAACGGCGGTTCTCAGGCGAGTCGATCAGATCTGGTGTCGCTCTAACTCTCTCGCACGTGCTTGAAGTAGCAAGTTCAGGTCTTCATGCATCGTCCGTGCGGGGCTAGGCGTCGCTCTTTCTCTTGTGCACTGTTCGAGTTCGCAAACTCAGTCCTCGGAGTTTACTGGCAACGGTGGGAGTTAGGCTAAGCGTTCTACCGGTTTTCTTAAAACTTTCTAGCTTGTTCGCCTTGCTCTTGGTTTCTGTTCGTCCTTGTCTTTTTGCTGCTCTTTTTGCGGGAAAAGCTGCTCGGTCGACTCTCGCTCTGATTCAAGCGCTTTCGGCGGTCTTGAGCTGCTCGGCCAGCTCCTCGGATCTGCCTCTCCTCGGTCGATTGGGACTTGAGCTGAATTTGGCAACCGATGCGTTTTCAGTTTCCGGTTCCTTTTCGTTAGCGTTGGTTTTCCAAAACCTCGTTGGTCTTCGCTCCGTGGCGTTCCCAGCGTCTGAGCATGTCTTTTATCTGGCGGCGATCATGCGGCTCGGTTAGCAAGCGGTGCACCACCGATGGAGTTACGCCCACCGTAAGCGATTCTCATCGCAGCGGGCACTCCTAGCGCTTGTTCCGCACCCGCCGGCGACACCAACACTGCGGATCCATGCGGATAAGATTTCGCCTCACGCGTTTTGCTGCGGCTAAGGTCGATCGCCTTCTCGGTTAGCGATCTTAGCTACCGCTGGGCTGCACTTGCCCGCGCACGCGTCTTTTTATCCATGCTCGTCCTTCACAGCACGGTAATCGAGCAATGCACCACCAGCGGAGTCACGCCCATCAGTAAACCGATTCTCATCATAGCGGGCACTCCTTGCGTCGGTTCCGCATTCGCCGAGGTGACACTAACGCTATCAAGGGACGTACCAGGAAAAAATTATGTCTTGTACGGGTAGGTCGTCTTTTGCGTGTTTTCTAAAACTCGCTTTGCTCTTCTTATAGCCTGTTCTTGCTCTCTTTTTCCCCTTGCTGGCTCGTTTCTTGTTTGTCTTCTGCTGGGAATACAAGAGCGGGGAACATCAAACTCCGGTGATGGTCGTGGCGAGGTTCCAGGCTTCCCCACCAAAGCCGATGTCTGCATCCCTCTCTTCCGGGTTTGCTCGCGCATGCCCGAGATTCATTTCACCGCGTATGATTTCTTGCCTTTGCCCGTCTGCGACCTTCACAGTTCGGCTAAGTCAAGGTAGTCGCCCCTGTGAGTCCTGCCCACCGTAAGTCGATTCTCATCATAGCGGGCAAGCCCATCGTGGTCGATTCTCATCGCGGCGGGCACTCCAAAGTCGGTTACGCACTTGCCAGAACAACGCTATCACCGCCGCAAGGAGTGCGTCATGGGTAGCGTTGATTTCACACGTTCTCTTGCGGCTCTCGGCGCATCGGGTTGTGATTCACCTCGCCGGCGATTCTTCGCCCGAGCGCTTATCTGGTCCCCATGACGAGCTCCGTGCTCGGGTGGATCACCTCGCACCGGCGATTCTTCGCCGGGCGCGATTCGGTCCCGCGACGAGCTCCGTACTCGAAAGTGGATTACCTCGACCGGCAGCTCTTCGCCGGGCGCTGGCTCCTACCGATGCGTCTTCGCTGGTCGCACTTTACGGTTCCTTTAATGAGCTCGTGCTCGGGACTAGATCTCCTTACTTGGTTCCTTCGGCGAGCTCTACGCCTGGGGGCGGGTCACGTTTCCGTTCGTATGCATTGTCGGCTCCTAGCACGCGATCTCGCCTCGAGGCACATCACCTTCGCTCTCGAGCACGGCGTTAAGCTCGAGGCGCAATCTCTATTTTCTCGGGCAAGCTCTAGTCCGAGAGGTGGTTCCCCTATCTTTTCCTAAGCATCTGAATGCCTGGATGCGGCAGCACGAGTCCATCTCGCGACTTGCTATGATCATTCTTCCGGAAGATCTGATCTTACCAGATGCGGTGGTACACTCTTTACTGCCAGGAATCCAATCCCTCCTTGATGACGTTCAGCCTCAAGGAGATGAGCCCGGAGCGCGCGTCTGGTCCTCGCGACGAGCTTTGCGCTTGGGGACTGGATTTTTGATTTCTACATCGAAGGCTGGGTATTCTGCTCGGACAGATGTCGTTCCCTGTTCGACGCAACAGAGTTGCTCGGCGCCGGGCGGGTTTGTTCGGTCCCGAACAAGTATTGTTCGGTTGAACTATAACCTGTTCGGTCGCCTGTTGCACGTCTTTATAGCAGCATAATTTCCCTCTTCGTGACTTGGAGTCTCAAGAGGAAGACCCCACTCTAGTGAGTCCTTCCACTTGAGTCTCGGGGGCTAGCTGTCGGGGATTGGATTACGGCCCATTGCCATGGCCAACTCCCTGACGGCCCAATCGAGCAGCCTACCGGGGCCCAGCTCCCTGGAAGGTTCTATCTGGCCCATATGTGTCTTGCCGAACAGCTTCCTGGCTGGCGAGATGCGTAATGGCCAAGGCTTCCTGTTTGAGTCCGACTCGAACAGAGTTCTGCACGGCTACGAGAAGACCCGGACGTGGTTTCCCAGATTGGAATAGGAGTCGTGATCCCCAAGATTAAGAGTATTCCTTATCTACCGTGGGACATATTTGGCATGTCTTGAGTTAGATTCACGTGCATCAGTAGTTAGCCCGGCCCGATATTCTCTCGGTGGGTCGGTTTGCTCTGCACTATATAAACCAGCCCCTACGGCGTGTAGAGGGCACGAGGTTTTTGCATAATACTTCCTGTACACCATAATCTCGCCGAGACCTGCTGATCTCGCCGAGCCACCTCCTGTAATCATATTTGATATATAAGAAAGGCTGGACGTAGGGCTATTATCTCTCCCGAGAGGCCTGAACCAGGATAAAAACCCTTGTCTCCTGTTCGTTGCTGTTCGTGGTTGTTCGGCGTGTCTCCTATCTCAATCTTCAAGAACCTTAGCGACTTGAGATCGTTATCTCAACCGTCGACAAGTTAGTCAAATAAATAATTTAAATCTTGATAAATATTTAAAATTAAGATATTTTAGTACGCACATGTAACCTCGGATATTTATAATATCTAGCGATAATTATAAATCGACATCCATAATATCTTCGTTTAACGATCCCACGACATCCGGTCTTCTTGAACCTCATGTTCTTCTTATTCTTCTTCGACATCCGGGTCTTCAATTGCTTGTAATTCGTCAAGTCCTGACCCAATATCGACTACCATTGTGGTGTTCGATCGGTGATCTGTGTTGGACCTTCGTAATCATCGGTTGTTGGGTCTAACAATCTGCTGCCGATTTAACCTTAAACACAACCCACCACGACTTCAAATCTTCCTTAACACCGCCTTTTATAGGTTTTTGGCATGGATAAGGAGATAATACACTGATACGCCGATTTGCGAGAATGAATGGATCGTACCCTTTAAGTGCGGAAGTGTGCTTTACCTCAACTAAGCCAATGTCATGTTTCGCGAACGCCATCATATGGATCAAACCACGGACAACTAAGCAGAACTCATCGAGAGCTCTTTCTCGCCTTGAATACCGGTTCAATTATCTCTTGATTATCCGTAATAATCGACCCCATCCTCCCCGGCATAAGACACGGTTGTTTCTTGATCGCAAATCAGGTTTTTTGCTCATGTGTGGAAAGCGGAATCGAAAACCGTTTATATCGTGAACGATTATGAACTTTCACAGATCTCATGCATCCACGTGACATTTGGCGAAGATCATTATGTAAACTAGCATCAATAGCGACTTGTTTTCAAAACCATGCTAAGAAATTCGCCGCCCATGTCCGGCACCCGTTCGCAAGAGTTGAGTTCTATCACCGGCGGTTGGTCGTCGACTTCCTTTCCATTCGACTCGGACAAATTAGTCTCGTCATACCGCCAACTCTTGATGTTGTCGAATATATATAACAATCGACAACTCGTTCATCCCCGAGATAAGTCTCGGGTCGGATGCTTACCTACCGCTTGACCTTGCACTGAAAAATTAAGTAACTCGGTGAACTCTTGATCATTGGCGGTACCTCGATATCTGAATATTCACATTTTTATCTATTGCCAAGTATTTGTTGGTGAAATTAGTAATCTCCTGGACATGGTATGCCTCGGCTATTGATCCTTCAACTCGTACTTTGTTTTTCACACTTGCTCTAACATTTTTTAGTCGTCGTTCTATAGGATACATCCATCTATATTGTACTGGTCCCCCAAGTTGAGCTTCATAAGGTAGATGCACGAGGAGATGTTGCATTGGATTGAAAAACCCGGGAACATAAATCTTTTCTAACTTGCATACGAGCACGGCGATATCATCCCCAAGCTTCATCATATCATCCTTATTGATCTCCTTAGCACATAACTTTCTGTAAAAGAAACTCAGTTCACTAAGCGCTCTCCAGACATCTTCAGGTACGTAACCTCGTAACACGATAGGTACGAGATCTCGCATGAATATGTGAAAGTCGTGACTTTTCATTCCATTTATCTTTCCTTGAGTGATGCTCACGCCACGCCCAATGTTCGACGCATAAGCATTAGGAAACTTTAAACTATTCTGAAACCAAAGTAATACCTCCTTCTTCTGCGAGACTGTTAAGCAATATGCAGCTTTTGGTTTCTTCTTTTCCCCCTCCGCCATATTCATTGTCGGTCGATCACATATTTCCTGACAATCTCGCCGTGCTTTCGCATTATCCTTACTTTTTTTAGCTATATCAAAGTTTGTACCATATAAGGCCTCTGCTACGTTTTTCTCTTGATGCATCACATCAATGTTGTGCGGCAAAAGAAGATCATTTGCATATGGCAGAGAGTATATGCAACACTTGTGTGTCCAATTATGCGAGATACCGTAATCTTCATAGACTCCATTCTGGCTATGATTCAATTTGGCATGACATTCCTTTATGTACGCAATACCCACACGGCCACGTTTTCTCCTTTTTACTGTGGTGTTCTTTCGGAATGCATTTTTCTGCTTCCGAAAAGGATGTCCCGGTTTCAAAAATGCTCGATGACAGTCGAACCAACTCGGTTTGCCACCAAATCGTAACTGGAATGCCTCTGTATCATCCAAACACACAGGACAACTAAGCCGCCCATGTGTGCTCCATCCGGAGAACATACCGTAAGCGGAAAAATCATGTATTGAGTACATGTAGGCAGCCCTCATACAAAATGATCTGTTTGTTTTTCTATCGTATGTTGAGACACCCTCTTCCCATAACTCCTTCAGCTCGTCAATCAATGGACTCATAAACAAATCTAGATTTTTTCCAGGATTCTTTGGCCCAGGCACGATTAAAGAAAGAAACATGAACTCTTCTTTCATCAAAATTGAAGGCGGGAGGTTCAGAGGGATACTAAAAACTGGACAACATGAGTATGATGCAGCCATCATATTGAAAGGCGTAAAGCCATCAGTGGCAAGTGCGAGCCGCACGTTTCTAGGATCCGCAGCGAACTCCGGATACATCCTATCAAAGTGTTGCCACGCTTCTCCATCAGCCGGATGAACCATCATACCGAGTCTTGCACGTTTACCCTCCTTGTGCCACCTCATTTGTTGCGCGGTCTCTTCCGTAATGAAACACCGTTGGAGTCGTTTCTTTAACGGAAAGTATCGCCATACTTTTCTCGCTACCTTCGTCTGTTTCTTTTCTCCAGAACCGTCGATTACCTCAATATATCTGGACTCTCCGCAATGATCACACATATTTTTTGCAGCCTCATTTTTATAATACAACATGCAATGGTTCGACAAGTAATCTATTTTCTCGTAAGGCATTCCTGACCCGAGAAGCGATTTTCTACACTCGTACCAACTTGGGGCATCTTGTGTCCTACGGAAGAGCATCGCTTAAACATCCTAACAACTCATCAAAACAATTGATAGAGAAGTTATACTTGCATTTGAGCCATCATCCGTGTTACCATAGAGCGTGGTCACGGTGGTTTGATCATGTAATGGTGTTTAGAAGACTCTAACAGGTTAAGAATTCATCCGATGGTAGTTGCTCGCTCATCATCAAAATCATAGCCAAAGTCATCCATCATATCTTGCATTACATCAACTTCATCAAATCCTTCGTCGGGAGGGTAGGGACGAAACGAGCACAACCACTCTCACCATGATAAACCCAACGATGATAACCGCCTTAAACCCATTTTTGCATAAATGCATTCCCATGTCATACCGTGTTCTCTTTCTACAGTTTCCACACTCCGTACAAGGGCAATGAACGTACGTCGTATCAGGGTTTGGGGTCGCCTTGAAAGCATTATCTACAAATGAATTGGCCTTCTCATACCATTCATCTGAATGTTGTCCGTTCGATCTCCATCCATCGTACATCCATCTCCTATCTTCATCCATCGATCTTGACACGGGAAGCTACACGTTAGGGTTCAGAATAGGCTTAGGAAGGCTTCTAAACCCACCCACGAGTAGCCTCTTAGTCGTGTCCCGCTGTGGCATCGATAGGGACGAGACAAAATTTCAGCAGCATAACCCTATAGTTCTCGTAGTGCAACTATGGCTAAAAAGCTCAAATTCAGCTTAATAGCACTTATGTTATGCACTAGGAGAACCATATGGTTATATCACAAATTTTATCTCGCCCCTATCGATCCACAACAGACACTGACTAAACAACTACTCGTGAGTGTCCACTAGGATGCCACACATTGGCTGTCCTTTGGACAATTGAGGTCATTTACACAAAGCGTAATAGAAATGAGCGAATCACCGTCCAATTTCTTTCTGGCGTTGTGTTTTACTTAACAGGTGACGTCGACTAGGTTACTAATTGGTTCGATATAACATAAATTAAATCGTAAATTAGGCAAAGCACATGGTAAATCAAAAATACATATAGGATCATATGACAAAGCATTACAATTGCATTACCTAATTTAAGCTATTTTACAAATTTTCTAATTTTTAATTATCACTACTTACAAAACTAATTAACTCAATATTATATTAAAATCTATATATAACTTGCACCTAAAATTAAATGGTAAAACAAAACAATAGCATTATCTATTTTTAATTTTCTAAATTTTATTAATTTTTAAATTATTACTAATTACAAGACTAATTAAATTTTCGACGGTTTAAGACCGTCGAGACTACACAATGAAATTTTAAAAAAGTAGCGAAGAAACAACACGTACCTCGAGGTAATGGCGGATGGCTAAACGCAGCGGCGGCGGAAAGACGGCGGCTCGGACAGTCTTGGGCGCGCAGTCTGTGGCGGCGCCTCCTGCTGAGGCGAAGGCGGCGCAGCGGGTGCAAGGCGCGGGCGGGGGCTGTGCGCTGGCGGCGCTGGCGACGGCGAGACGCCGGCGACGGCGCTGGAAGGGCTGGCAGCAATGTGCGATGGCGATGAAGCGCGAAGCGGCGGGGCGGGGATGCGAGCGACGGCGGCGGCGCGGTGGTTCTGGCGGCAGCAATACGGACGACGGCGGCGGCGGCGGCGGCGGCGCGAGACGACGGCGGACGCGGGCGGGCGCGGGACTGAGGCGAAAATTGCCTAAGTCCCACGCGAGTTTCTTTATAAAGACCAATCTCGACGGCCTTCAGCCGTCGATAAAGATGCGTACCAGCCAAATACCGAACCAAACCATGACACGTGTTGAACAAATATATCTCCATGGCTCCTAGCCGTCGAGATTACAGCACGCCACGTGTGACCGTTGGGTCGCTTTTTTCTCGACGGCTATTAGCCGTCGAGATAGCTATGTCGGTCAGCGTCAAGTTAGCCACGTGTCGCATTTTCACAGGCCACGATCTATATCGACGGTAATAGGCCGTCAAGAAAGACCAAAGGGTGACGTGGCCCGTTTGTTTCTTTCTATATCGACGGCCACAAGCCGTCGAGATAGATATGTGTCTGTCGGCTCTTGGCTTGAATCTATTTCGACGGCTTGTTATGTATAGCCGTCGATACAAGTATTTTTCGACGGCTTGCGTTGACTACCGTCGTCAATTACGCTCTGTCTCGACGGCTTTTTATTTTGCCGTCGAGAATGTATTCTATCTCGACGGCTAGTGCAGCGCCCCCTTCGATGGTCAACATAGCTTAGTTAATTTATGCTCAAATTAAATTTGCAAACGGAGTTGCCTATGTAAGGGGCTATATCGATCAGAGTATAAGTGAGCGTTCTATAGAGTTTTATGAATTATGGGTCACAGACATATCAAAATTTTCAAATAATGCACCATTGAGTTGGAAAAACATTGTACATAGATCATTTCATTTGGAATGTAATAAAATACTGCATTTCAAAAACATTTAAGTACAATTTATTAGTTTTAAATATATATACATATCTTATACCTAACATTAATTATAAATAAAATTTATTTTAAGAATTAGTATGCAAAAAAATAACACCTTGTACCATTATATATTTTTCCCAAAATTTGGGACTGCATAAAATTTTAGTTTTATTTAAGTTATTTTTATTTAAATTGCTAAATAAACAAATCTGCAAATTATGAAAAATATTTACTGAAATGAAAAATTCAATGGGCGACCCACCATTGGAGCTAGAAGCGTTCTCGACGGCTAGATTTTGGCCGTCGAGATTAATCATTATGATGGGTAGGCCCATAAACTATTCACAGCTTTGAGTTTGAGCCGTCGAGATAGAGTCTTCCGTAGCCGTGAAAAGCCGAAAAACCGTCTTGCGGGCCTCAAGGACCTTATCTCGGCGGCTTTTGTGTGGCCGTCGATATTAGTTTCACTGTGTCGACGGTATGTTATTGGCCGTCGATATTATGATCTCTGTGTCGACGGCTTTTATTTGGCCGTTGAGAATATTTTTGGCCGTCGAGATTTCGCGCGTTTCCTGTAGTGCAAAGTGCAAAACGGCAACCACAACGCCTCCAACGAGGTAGCGACGGGGAGAACCTGCCGCCGTCGCAAAGCTGCTAGGGTTTTCACTCAGAGCAGGAAAAGGTCCAACAGGTGATGCCTCCAACGAGGTAACGACGTCACCAAAGGTGACACCAGCACCAACCCCAAAAGGGCGAGGTTTTCGCCCAAGACCAGCCCTACTAGCACTGAAGGTCGAAAACACAAGTAGAACTGAGTCGTCGGCCGAAGACGCGGAGCTGAAAAACGCGAATGAACGCTGCCACCCGATGTGGAGGACACTGTCCACGCCATTAGACACCTCGGAGAAAGGGGGGTCAAGACGACGAGGATGGGACCGGGTCAAGAGGCAGAGAACGGAGACGTTGTCGGAGAAAAGGTCATCAGCCAAAGTCGCCGGAAAGGGGCCACCACTCCCGGTGGCCAGCGCACGGGAAGCGTAGGAGACCGGCCACCGCGCCACCAGGCGACACACGCCGAACCCTGCCATTAACCCAGAAGAGGCCAACCCATCCCACTGAGCACCTCGCAGGGAGGGGAGGGCAAGGTGGACGAGGATGGGACCAGGCTAGAAAACAAGGGTCGACGTGCCGCTGAGGACGGGCGACGGCCCACCAAGCCACCACGGAAGGAGCCGACAAGACGTCAAGCACACGCCCTTGGAGCCCACCTGCTCCGTCCGCTCCGGCCAGTTACCGAAGCGAGCCCCCCTAAGCGGCCTCCACCGAGGCGGGCTAAGGGGGAGGAAAAGGAAGAGAAGAAGCCGGTGCCGAGCTCCACCGAGCCACGAGGCCACCGGTCCCACGACCCCGGAGTGCACCCACTCCGACCGCTCTGGCCCACACACCACCAGATCCGAGCCTCCTACCCGTGAATCCGGCCTCACATAGAGCGGTCCCCCCGGACGGCCTCCGCCAAGACAGGCCCGGGAGGAGGAGAAGAAGGAAGAAGGGAGAAAGAAGAGGGAACACTGACGTCAAGACCCACCACTCCGTGCGAAGGTGTGAACTAAGAAGGAAAGCACCCTCGGATTTAGGGCCGCACGCCACCGGACCCAGGCGCTACTTGACTTGGGTCTGAGGAGGAGGTGGGGTGTGGGGGTCACCGGGGGGGCGAGGGGACTGGTCGCCGCGGCGCCGACGACCAAAGAAAGGAGGCCGCCGGTCGAGCTCAGAACTAGAACAACGAGCATGGGGCATGCTGGCCAACATCGATGGCAGCATCGCGCCCCTAGCGGCGCCGGCGGCGCCGGCCTCCTTGGCCTTCTGGACGAAGCAGTTGACGAGCGCGACGGTGTCGCAGAGGGTGATCCAGTGCGCGAGGAGGCGGTCGAGCACGCCACGAAGCGTGGGCGTCCCCAGCTCAGGATCTCCGACGGCAGCTACAGATGGTCCACATGCAGTGCCAACGCGGCCACCGCCGCTGTGCCCAGATGGCTGGGGTGGCGCCCTTAGGCGTCGCACCGTGGAGGGAGAGGAAGGGGGTGGCGCGCCAGCCGCTGCTGAAGCGAGGGAGAGGAAGGGGGTGGCGCGCCGGCAGCCACTAGCGTGAGGGAATGATGAGGACATCATTGACGCGGTTGCCCAAGACGAGATGACGTCGAACTCGCTGCCAGGTCCGGTTCAGACTACCAGGACCAGTACACCTTCAAATGGACGCCCAGATCACATACGACATCCAAATGAGGCAAATAAGGACTCTATGAAAAGCTTACGAGATAAGCTTTCCAACAGACCCAACCACGCCTTCAAATTCAATCCGAGTCAACGGGAATCATGAAAAAAAGATGGTGGATATAAACTTCTCAGTGCTGCGTCGCCGTATTTTTGGGCCCAAAGCCCATGTACCCCTAGAGTTAGGGTTGAGCACGTGTGGGCACCCGTTTGAGCGCCCCTCCTCTGGTCGCCGTCCTACATAAGTCCCACGCTGTGCTTTGTCATAGTTGGGTTTTTGTTTAGTTGATTTCGTCACTGTTGTGTGAGATTTCACCTTGTTCTTCTTGTGTCAGCTAGACCAACGGACCAAGATTCTGAACCCCATTATCCTTAATATATATTCGCAATTGAGATTGCTTATCTTGTGTTCTTGCTGGTTCTTCGGTTGCTTGCAGGAATCGTCCTTCGTGGACAGGTCGACCGTGCCCCTGGTTCGATCGATAACAGTCGTCGTGGTGGTTTAGCGATCGCCGGGATTTCCAGTTCCTTTGCGGGGTTGGAAGCTGGATCGTTTAGATCTCCGTGACACATACCGAGTTATCCTTACCGTCCCTCACCAGAAGATCGGGACCTCGCGTCCGCGCCCATCAAGTGGTATCAGAGCATCCGTTGTCTGGTGAGAAAATTTTCGTTTTCTGTTTAGTACATCGGTTTTGTACCTAGAGTCCAGAAAATTGCCACACCAAAAAAGTTTTGCATCTACTATTATCCGAGCCATGTTTAGCCTTTGCAATTGTTCTCGCTGTATACGTCGTTGAGTTTTTGCCCATAGTTCGTCTTGTTACTGGTTAGTTAGATCGGTTTTAGCTGTCTTTGATCCAAATCGAGTCCTACTCGGTTTGTTCCGCTAGCCGCTTTGTGTTGTTGTCCCGCCATCGTAAACCATAAATAGGTCACAAACCTCCTTGTGTCAATCGCCCTGCATCGCTAGCCCTCCAATTCAACCACCGCACACCCACTGCTCGTCGCCGAAACGCAGAAAAACGGCAAAACAGCCCATCCAGGAATCCTGATCCAGAGACCCTTCGGTAAACATTTGTTTTGGTCAAATTAGAATCAAGAAAATCCATCAGGAAGACAACCTATCCGGCCCCCGAAGTTCCTGCACGCTTTTCAGAGCACACTCCAGAAATTGTATCGGCCACCTCCAACCTTTAAATTGAGGAGGAAATACCTCTGTATCCATATTTTTGTGTTGCTGAGGCTGAAAAAATATCAGAAAAATCATACAAAAATAAAAATTTTGGTGAGAGAAAGAGGCCGCGCTGAGATTGAAATAAAGAGAAGAGAAGTTGGCAAGAGAGTTCTCTGTATTCAATTACAGTGTGCTTAGTCTGATCTTAGCCCTTTGTGCTATTCTTTTGTGCTATCCCTATATTCCAGTTTGACCTACATTTAAAACTTGTACTACTTTGGGCTATTATTCATCTTTGTATTACTGTTTGAACAATTGTTTATCCTTTGCTACATATATAAGCCTGTCATTCCTCCACCATCTACTAACCAAGCAGGGATGGATCCTAGCCATCGTTTTACCACCCTGTGCGATCAAGTTATCGCCGACCAGTAGCCGTTTGTACCTATTGCTTGCACGGTAAGAATTGGTAAGAACAAAGGATAGGTTATAGAGGAAGCTGTTGACACCTACACACAACAGTAGCATATAGTTTACATATATTCTTATGTGTTTTTGTTGCTCCCACTAACCATGTCAGGAGGAAGTAATAACGAGTCCGTGCTTAACGCTGATTTCGCGAAGTACATGGAGGACCAGTAAAAGGCCATGGCTGATATGGCTAATAGCATCACTCAGCTGACAAATGCAAACGTCCACGGGATGGAGCGGCTCGAGAGAAGGATTGTCAACTTGATCACGAGAATAGAAGACATTGAAAGAAGAGTTCCTGCCCCTGCTGCCCGTGTGCGTCCTGCACCCCCTGCTGCACCAGTGCCTCTTGTAGCCCCTGCTGACCGTCGCTCTTAAGCTAATGAGGTCGAACAAGCTGAGGATGAGTATGTTGCTGATTCCGAGGCTGATGATGGATTCGATGTGAACAATGATCGAGACCATCGAAGACTACGGCACAAACGACAAGGTATGGCAAGAAATCGTCAAGGTAATCGTGAGGTACGTGATGACTCATTAGCCAAGGTTAAATTGACAATACCTCCTTATGCTGGTAGATATGATCCTAACGCTTATCTTGATTGGGAATTATTGGTAGATCAAAAATTTTCATGCTTTATTGTCTCACCTGAAAACCAAGTTAAGGTTGTTGTTAATGATTCATTGATTTTGCATCTATTTGGTGGCATGAAATGTGTAGAAGAGGAAATGAGCCTACCACTTGGCAAGCCTTAAAACGTGCCATGCGATCTAGATTTGTTCCTTCGTATTATGAGCGAGATTTGCTTAATAGGTTGCAACATTTAAATCAAAATAGCAAAACAGTTGAGGAGTATTATCAGGAACTACAGATTGGTATGTTGCGATGTGGTTTACAAGAGAGTGAGGATGCAAAAATGGATAGATTTTTGGGTGGGTTAAACCATGAGATTCAGGATATACTTGATTATGAGGAATACAATTCTATCACTCGTTTATTCCATGTTACTTGCAAAGCAGAAAGGAAAGTACAGGGACGACAAATCGAGACGCGAAGAAACTTCAGTGGTTCATCAAAGTCAAACCTTGAGGTTTCAAAGGTTCCATCGTCAACACTTCATCAAGCATCACCGTCCGTTGTTCCTCCTACCCCTCCAACACGAGCTACAAGTGTAAGCAAAAATTCCACGGTGCAAGCTCCCACCAAAAGTGCTTCTTCTGTCGCATCCACAGGCCGTACTCGCGACATTTAATGTTTCCGTTGTGTAAGGGATTTGGTCATACGAAGCGTGATTGTCCTAGTCAACGTGTTCTCATTATTCGTGAGGATGGTGAGTATTTTTTTGCTAGTGAACATGAGGATAATCTTGTTTTAGTTGCCGCAAACCCCGTAGGTCTTCAAGTTGCCGAAGAAGAGGTGTTTGATACTTCGACAAAGGAAGCTTATCCAACACTTGTCGTGACCCGTGTATTAACTGCACAACCAGAACGGTCATAAGAAAGTTAGCGGCATAATCTTTTTCAAACCAAGATGATCGTCAACGAATATGCGGTGCCCGTCATCATCGACGGAGGAAGTTGCAACAATTTTACGAGTGTTGACATGGTCGAGAAGCTTGGTTTGACCACACACCCGCATCCACATCCATGTTGCATTGAATGGTTCAATTCTTATGGTAAGCTCAAGGTAATTAAGTCTGTTCGAATTCACATCCCCCTTTCTACTTATTGTGATTACATAGATTGTGATGTTGCACCCATGAATGTTTGTTCCATTTTGCAGGGTAGACCTTGGATTTATGATGTAGATGCTGTTCATCATGGTAGGTCTAATGAATATAAATTTATATTTAAGGGAAAGAAATATGTGCTACAACCTATGACACCGGCTGAGTTAGCAAAGACAAGTCGTAAATCATAAAATAAAATTGATGTCAATGATAAACCAAATGTAACAAAACAAAAGGAATCTGTTGAGGCAAATTCTGGAATTAAATTAAAAGGCCATGTTCTTTTAGCTACAAAAAATTATGTAGATGATGAGTTAGCTAAAGAACTATGCCATGATTCGAAAAATTTATCTATGCTTTGCCCTCTGTTGTCACTAACTTTTTGCAGGAGCATAATAAGGAGTCGAGGACGACTCTAATTCAAGAAAGGGGGGATGATGAGGATATCATTCACGCGGTTGCCCAAGACGAGACGACGTCGAACTCGCTGCCAGGTCCGGTTCGGACTATCAAGACCAGTACACCTTCAAACGGACGCCCAGATCACATACGACATCCAAATAAGGCAAATAAGGACTCTACAGAAAGTTTACGAGATAAGCTTTCCAACGGATCCAACCATGCCTTCAAAATAAATCCAAGTCAACGGGAATCGTGAAAACAAGATGACGGACAGAAACTTCCCGGTGCTGCGTCGCCGTATTTTTGGGCCCAATGCCCCTTGTTTTTCTTGTGTTGGCTAGACCAACAGGACCAAGTTTCTGAACCCCATTATCCTTAATATATATTCGCAATTGAGATTGCTTATCATGTATTTTTGCTCGTTATTCGGTTGCTTGCAGGAATCGTCCTTCGTGGACAGGTCGATCGTGCCCCTGGTTCAGTCGATAACAGTCGTCGTGGTGGTTTAGCGATCGCCGGGATTTCCAGTTCCTTTGCGGGGTTGGAAGCTTGATCGTTTAGGTCTCCGTGACAGATACCGAGTTATCCTTACCGTCTCTCACCAGAAGATCGAGACCCCGCGTCCGTGCCCATCAGGGAAGAAGAAGGGGGCGGAAGGCCAGCCGCCCCTGCCTGCGTGCAGAGAGAGAGGGAGAGAGGGAGAGAGAGAGAGAGAGAGCCCGATGGCGGAGGCGCGCCGAGCTCGTTCGGAGGCGGCGCTGGCGCTGCGCGGCAGAGGCTACTCCGGTACCGCAGGCCCACCGCCGGATTCGGCCACCCATCGCCGGATCTGAACGCTTGTGGTCAGAATCGCCTCGCCACCGCAAAGAACGACGAGACGAAGAAGAGGAGCTCAAGTCTGTCCGCTGCTAGGGGTGGAGGAAAGAAAGGAGGAGAGGAAGGGTAGGAAGAGGGGGCCGCCGCCAGCGGCGGCGGCAGCGGCGCTAGGGTTTGAGGGGCTTGGAGGTGGCTGGGTTCTTCGCCCCCGAGTCGCCCGTCCGTGACGACGCGCTCGCAGTGTCGGTGGACATCATGCCAGGAATCATCTGATTGGTTGTACAGCATGTAGTACTTGAGTTATGATCAGCTGACACGGGGGTTTTAAAAACAGCTCTCAGCAGCGTTACATCCATGCAGTTGGTTTCTCAAGCCGACTTTATGACAATATGGCTATGTACATTTCAGCTTATCGTAGCATAGCGTAGCGTAACGTTTTAGTAAAATTTTAAATTATTTAAAAAGAGGTTAAAACATTGTAAAAAATAATTTTAGGATCTTTAAGATGACTAAGAAAAATCATTACAAATTATTACACCAAATAGGCTATATAAAAAAGATAGATTTTACTAAAGCGCGACGCTACACTGCAATAAGCTGAAATGTACAAGGCCTATAGCTGGTCTGCACAACTTATCTGACTTATTTGTCTTATTTGATTGTTTTATTTTAATATAATTAATTTATTATTTATTTACATTGCTGTAGTTTGACTGTTTGACCACTTCTTCAGAAGAGATGAACAGAGCCGGCAGCTCTACGGGGCTATTTGGGTGCCGGCCGTCGCACGCCGTGCCTTAGGTCTAGGGTGCGCGCCGTGCCTTGCGGTGGCGGCAGAATCGGACGCCCTGAGAAGGCGCGCCGACGCAGCGCTGCTGTGCCACTGACAGCCGGCCGAGGCCGCGTGAGGACGATGGCGCGCCGAGCAATGGCAACGAACCAAACGGCGGCCAAATCGGAAGTCAACGCCACCGCGTCGGCATGGCGCGCGAAGGCCAGCAACCAAACAGCCCCTACAACACTCTACAGGACAACAAGAGCTAGTTTTGCCGTGTGCACGCAGTTTCTTTCTCTTGCCTTCTACCGTTGCGGTCTCAGCAAGGGCGATGCAGTTTTGTTGTCATCTCATGCTGACATGGCTAATGCAAGCTTTGTCGTAGCTTGACCGCTTTTACAGAAGTAGCTGATCGAACAGGAGACATCGACTCTACGAAAGAACTGCCTTTGTTTTCTCCTGTGCTATTTCTCTTGGCAGGGTATATTTACCCTCATGACACTATTTAAAATTCGCATTTAGTCACATGATAATTGGACTCACTTTCAGCGACTCAAATGATTTCACATGTAATACACACATAAAATTAGTATACGAATTGGATGTTGTGGGGCTAATTTTCCTGGCACCCGTTGCTGCTCTGTCTAGCACGTCGGAGTACATTTGTTTCGGTGTGTGGTATTCCAAAAGTGTGTGCAAAGTACGCAAGTTAGGGGTGTTGCTATCTTGTCCACCGATCTGAGAATCAACGGATGTATCAGAAATCAACTTAGATAGAACTCACCGTACATCTCCAAATGGATGGTCGGATGCCATGCAAAGGCTGCCTTCAACAGTCTTTCCTAAAGCACCCTCTATCCTAAAATAGGGGACGAATTCTTTCCTTATGCACTCTAACAACATTTTCTATTCCGTTCCCTAAAATAGAGAATTTCTCTCAATTCTCTTATATGTAGGGATTCTCTCTCTGTTTCCTATACAATTCTTCATATAGGAAACACTGTTGGAAATGAAAGAAATATAGAGAATCTTTTTAATGGAATTTTGTATATCAAATTATAGGGGACCAAATTTAGGGAATACTGTTGGAGACATCCAAAGGTAACATTGGTGCTTCCTACTTCCTAGACTGGTATGGGCCCCATCCGTTGGCCCACATTAGCAGTTCCCATTGTGCAGGAGGTACAGGGAGGCGCGACTGTCTGCTAGCTTTGGAAAAAGTCCACTTTCCCCCCTGAACTATTGGCGCGGTTTGATTTTCCCCCCTGAACTTTAAAACCGGGTAAACAACCCCCCTGTAGTATCCAAACCGGACAAATTACCCCCTTGCACCAAATCATTCCGGTTTTTGTTGATGTGTAAGTGGTTTTGGGTGACATGGTGTCCATGTGGCATTTTAGGAACAATTAAACAAATCCAAAAAAATTAGAAAAAATCCAGAAAAAACTAGAAAAAAATGTGGTACGATTTTAATTATGTTTTTCTAAGATTTTAGTGTTTTTCTATGTTTTAATAACCTTTTCTTTTTTAAAAAATGCCATATGGACACCATGTCACCCAAAACCACTTACACATCAAGAAAACCGGATGGATTTGGTGCAAGGGGTAATTTGTCCGATTTGGATACTAAGTATTGTTTATCCGGTTTTAAAGTTTAGGGAAAATCAAACCGCGCCAATAATTCGGGGAAGTGGACTTTTTCCGCTAGCTTTCGATTAGGAAGAAGGAGCCTTGTTAAGTTGGCATGTTCAATGTGCTAAATTTCGCTGTGCGCAGTCACAGACCTAAATCTACTGTGTTGGATCAGGTTTGCGGCAGCCAGCATTGAGCATGTTCTTATATTAGGCCCAACGAGGCCCGCTCACCTCGGCCCTAAGAAAACGAAGTTTTCAAGACATGCGGGTATCACGGCACAGTCGGCACTCCAATGGCCCATGGGAGATACATCGTACGCGTGAATGATTGTGTGCTGCTGGCCCAAGGCCAGTTTCAGCCTTTCACGGCAAATGCCAACGGAAAAGACGCATCGACGCAGTGGACGAGAGGTCATCTGGGAATTGGGACTTGGGACCTGGGAGAGCCGTGGTTGGGCCTTCGGTCGGGACTCGGGAGACAGATGTTGATGCGTTACGTCGTGTGTGACAGCGTGAGGTGGTGAACCAATGATTTTTTATTTTTTAATTTTATTCGAAATAGATAAATAAATATCTGCTTGATAAATTAAATAAATAGGCTCATCTCGCCGCTCTAACCGGCGGAGAATATAAACGACCCATTCGTAGGGCGGGAATTTTAATTTTCATAGGAGACAAAGCTGCCCTTTGAACCGGCGGGTTTCCTCCGCCGCTTGCCATATGGAAAAGCGGGATTTGGTCAAAAATCCTCCTGTTGAAACAGTAGGATTTGAAGGCGAAGAATTCCCGCCAGTCCAACAGATAGGATTTGGCCCCATATAAATCGTGCGGATCACCCTCGTCCGGCACTATGTCCATTTGGGTGTGCCTTCCGAGTGATAAAAGAAAGAGAGGGAGGGGGGAGAGAGAGGGGAGAGGAAAGGAAGAGATATGGAGAAGAGAGAGGAGAGGAATGAAAAGGGTCGTCTCCGGTGAACGACCTATGCCCTTTTGCTTAGCAATGCTGGCATTATTTGAGAATGGATTGGACTAATTATTTTCATGGCATGTTTATTCAACCTTTGACATTGTTAATGTAATAGCTAGAGACCGTCCGGTTAATTTTGCTGCCAATATCGTGATAATGGCTAGCTGGGGCATTTGGAAGAAGAGTAAGAGCATGCGCAGGAGGCTCCTCATCAACGGGGCCTGTATACGTGCTAACCACCTACCCGCGGCGCTCCCGCCCGCCTACGTACATGGCAGTATTCTGCAAAATTTTGAATCCGTTACCCGCCCGCGCGCGCTACAGTGCAATGCCGAGCAGGATGAAGAGCCTGCTGTGCATGCTCTAACAGAGCCATTTTTTATGCACATAATCCATCTTTTCACAGTTGGAGGTTGAGTTTATTTTGAAGATTTTAGTTTGATTCTTGTTAGTCTAAAGCCTGCTTCAATAGAATTGATGCGTAATTGGCTTAATTCTCTGGATGATTTTTGACTTTCTGGTCAACAAAGGTATTGAACTGGGTGATACAAGGATCGGGGGCATTGCCCTAGTTGCAATTGTTTAGGGGATTATTCACAACACATGTAAGTATTTTATGCAATGGTATCATACTATCATGCGACACATATTGCTATGGACGATAGTAGTTTGATATATTCACGTGCCATGACGAGGTACATGCAAGAGATTATTGCACGAACTATAAGTTCATTAACGCAATTCTACTTACTTAAATAATATATTATTGCACGAACTATATACATCGTGTTACTCTTTATAGTTTCCATTGTGTGAATTCGTGAAATACTTTGACATCGAGGAGGCTTCCCAGCAGGAGCAGCACGTGTTGAGGGAAATGGGTTTTAATTCTCCTAAGGTGTGTTAGGTTTAGATCTGGTGCACTAGTATGGTAGATTGCTATGTGCATCGTACAAGTTATTGTTTGCCTGCACCGAGTAATCTGTGTGTTCGTACAACGTAATGAGTAGTTGTGATGTTTCCTCTATGACAATTTATCTATTTTATAATTTTCGTAGTGGTGACAGCGACCGAACCACCTAATGCAACAGAAACATCCTACGAAGAACTTAGTACGAGACACATTACCGTATTTCTTCATGATTTTTTGGCAAGGCAAGTAATATTGCCACGTGTGTCAATCGTGCTAACCGGACATAATAAAATGCCGCATCCATCAATTCAAACTTGAAATATGCATTGCATTTCAATCTAATGATACACACACTCCTCACCCATCTTTGAACAGTCTATTGTACTTAGAACATGGGTCGGGCTTAATACCCACCGTCTCGGTCCTATTAACTGCCTATCCAAATGGCAGGATATGGATCAGCCCTATTAGTCGATAATTTAACGGGTGGTATTAGGTTCAACACAATTACCCCATCGTTTGAAGGTGCAGGATTTAGGTTCAGCCCATTGTTCGTCGATTCAAAATTGCGGGATTTGGCTCTTCCCTGTCATTCAGTGGGATTTGGCTCCGCCCTATTTTTCATCCGTTGGACCAACAGGAGGAGCCTATTTATTTAATAGATATTTATTTATTTGTTTTGGAAAAATAAAAAAAATGTTGAAAATCATGAACCAATAACTTGAAGCCCAGACAGCTAATGGGTCATGTTTTATGTATTTGATTGTCGATTTGGACCTGCAAATCACTATCTGGTGAAACCTAGCCCTGACCAAATTCCCGTGCGGGTGTGGGCTATGGAAACTGGAAATGAAGCCCAATAATGCGCTATGGAGAATGGAACAACACAATCTCAAGGCACATGGTATAATCGTGTGAAAATATTTTCCCTTTTTTATACTCCCACCATTTCACTGTATTTATTCATGGCCTCAGAAAAATACGTTTCATAATGTTTGTCCATTGCGAATATCAAGAGTGTAGTTATTGTGATGTTTTCACTCTTTGCTACTCAATTAAATGCTTAGCAAGAAGAAAGTAGTTGGAACATGCTATTAAATAGGGGTATGATGATCTTTCCGCATGGTTTTTCATGTAACTACTACTTCCTTGATCAGTGTGCATGCTGTGCTATGGACAAACATAGCGAAACGGATGGACTATTCTTATATGGAGGCAACGAAACTTTGGTTTGAAAATCAGATTAGAATTTTAGGCTGTCATTCAAATAAGGGAAAATTTTGGTATTTATTTTCCCCATTTTAGATCCTTACGGCTTCAATGAAACATTTGTTTTGAAATCAGGATTAAAATTTGGAAGATATCATTTTAAGGAAGGGAAAATTACGCATTAAGGAAGCTATCTCTTTGGCGTTAAAACATTGGAGATTGAACATTTTAAAACTTTAAATTTAGACGATGCAAAAGGGGCATTTTAGACATTATAGAGGATATTCGAATGATGGAACTTAAGAGAGCTAATAATGGTGTCATGTATAGGAACAAGCCACAAATGTGATGGGGAATAGAGCAAATGTGATGGCGAATCTGACTTTTAGGCCTTATTTTCAGCTTAAATTAAATTAAATTAAGTGAAAATTTATCATTTTTGTACAAACCAAATGATGTAGTATTTTATTTTTTGTGGGGTTTTCAATAGTTCATGTTAGAGTTTCTAACATATTCTTTTCATAATTTTTACTCTAATACCTCTTTTGAGAGGTACCAACATTTTCAAATTAAAAGTTTCAACAACTTTCAACTGAAAAGAAAATGGTCTAAGTGATTTTTGACAATAACTTTTTTCCTTTAATGTCTTGTTGGGTTGGTGAATGGTATAGGATGGGATGAAGCATAATAAAATGAAAGTTGTATGAGATCGTTTGATCAAAATAGCCAAACCATGTCGTACAACGTAAATAAATAAATAAATAAATATATATATATATATATATATATATATATATATATATATATATATATATATATATATATATATATATATATATATATATATATATATATATATATATATATATAGGAATGCTAGCGTGCACCTCGAGTAAGGAGAGATCCGTGCTCCCAACTCGTTTTGAAATCCGAGATGCCTAACAACTAATCCAAACCATTGATCTTGTTTGTCTCACTAAAATGTCACCAGTGACCAAGTTTCGTATTTTTTTGAATTTATTTACTATTTGTTTCCTATTTTCAAAAATCAGCCTTCCAATTAGTCCTGGTGCGTCCAAAAAAACTGATTTTTGAAAATAGGAAATAAATAGTAAATAAATTCAAAAAAATACGAAACTTGGTCATTGGCTACATTTCAGTAAGACGAACAAGATCAACGGTTCGGATCAGTTGTTAGACATCTCGGATTTCAAAAACGCGTTGGGAGCACGACCGTGATCCGTGCTCTGGGGTGCACGCTAGCATTCCTCTATATATATATATATATATATATATATATATATATATATATATATAGTAAAGTATCCGGGACTCTATGGAGTCCGTGCTCCGTGCCTAGTTTGGAAACGATTAATTGTGCATTTATTAGATTCACACCTTTGAACGGTAATTAACAATGTTGTTTTGCATGTGTTTAATATGTTTGCACGAATCTTGATGAAATATATAGCTGGGGTCAGTCGGGCCTCCGTCAGTCGCGGCCGTCAGTCAGGCGTTTTCTACAAAATTTATGATGAAATTCTTCGATCCGGACCATACATTTTGTTCATCTCCATAAACTCTCCTAGTGTACCAAGTTTTACAATTTTTTAATTTTTTTTTCTATTTGTTTTCCATTTTTAAAAATCAGCCTAGCATTCTAAAGTATTTTGGAGCGTCCATTTAGGCTGATGCAAAACAAAAAGCAAAAAAAATCAAAAAATTGTAAAATTTGGTACACTAGGAGAGTTTATCGAGATGAACAAAATGTATGATTCGGATTAAAAAATTTCACCATAGATTTTGTAGAAAACGCGTGACTGACGGCGCGACTGACGGATCGCCGACTGACCCTTAGTGAATAGAGTCGTGTCGACCCTTCCAACCGTGAATCCCTTGCTAATGAGAAAGTCCCTCAGTCTTTCATTCCATGCCCTGGGTGCTTGCTTGAGACCATACAGAGCCTTCGACAATTTGTACACATGATCAGGGTGCTTCAGGTCTTCAAACCACGGAGGCCGCTCCACATACACTAGCTCTCCAATGTATCCGCTCGTAAAAGCACTTTACGTCCATCCGCTTAAGCACAATGTTGTGGCATGTTGCAAATGCCACAAGCACCGATTGCTTCCAAACGCGCCATGGAGCATAGGTGTTCCACAATCTACACCTCGATCTGTGTGAAGCCCTGAGCCACAAGTCTAGCCTTGTTGCGCACCACCACTCCAAGCTCATCTTGCTTGTTCTTCAAAACCCACTTGGTTCCAATTACTTTGCAGTCGTTTGGCCTTTTCACCAAGCTCAAGACTTTGTTCCTCTCAAAGTTGTGCAGCTCCTCATGCATCGCATTGATCCAGTCCGGGTCGTTCAGTGCATCTTCCACTTTCTTTGGCTCAAGCTCAGACACGAACGCCGTGTGCTCACAGAAGTTCGCCAGAGCATCGACTTCACAGATGCTGGCTGTCCTTGATCTTGTTTGTACACCTTGAGTCAAGTCCCCAATCACTTGATCAGCTGGATGATTACGAGCAATGGTGTGATGGGTCTTGATCAGCTGAGATGGTAGCTCATCTGATTCTCGTGATCCGCTCACATGCCGTCTCTCGCCTCGAACGGCTCCACACTTGAGCCGCCCTGAGGCAACGCTCCCCGAGTCCAACCTTTGGTTCGGGTGTGAGAGGTGGTGGAACCGTCTCGGTCTCCTCTGAACCTCCACCGGCCTCACATCACCGCCGACATCTCTCCATCGCCCTTGCCACCGCCACCACCCACATCATCCAAGTTCTCATGCTCTCCATGGCTCCCATTGGACTCGCCGAACTTGACATCGCAGCTCTCCTCAATCAATCCCACTGGACTCATTGTACACTCAAGGACGATCCTCGGTTGAGTAGCCGAGAAAGATCCCAGTGTCCACTCGCTCAAACTTGCCCAAGTGTTCCCGCTTCTTCTTGATGTAGACATTGCGGTCAAAAACCACAAGTAGGAGACATTGGGTCGTCTTCCCACAAGCAACTCATAAGATGTCTTCCTCAGAGCTTGAAGATATCTGACTGCTGATGCAAAGGACAGTGTGTTGATGGCTTCGCCTGCAATGCATCGTAGGTCTTGTACTGCTCAACATTGTCCTTGCCATCTCAATGAGCGCCCTGTTCTTCCTCTCAACCACCCCATTTTGCCGAGGAGTGTAGGTGGTCGAGAACGGTGGTCAATCCTAGCTCATCACGAGCGACTCAATGAAGTGTTAGTGAACTCCGTCCCATTGTCACTTCTCACCTTCTTGAGGGTACAATCAAAAGCATTTTGGGCTATCTTTACAAACTTTTTGAAAACATCTCCAGTTGGAGTTTTGTCAGGTAGAAAGAAGACGCAGGTGTATCGGGAGAAGTCATCAACAATGACCAAGCAATAGAGATTTCCCCCGATACTCACATAGGTAGTTGGTCCAAAAAGATCCATGTGTAAAAGCTCAAAAGGTCGAGATGTAGACATGACATTCTTAGCAGGATGAGAGCTTGCCACTTGCTTGCCGGCCTGACAGGCACTGCATAGCTTGTCTTTCTCGAATGTCACATCTTTCACCCCAAGAATCAACTCGTTTTTGAAAAGTTTCTTCAAATTAGCCATGCCGACATGCCCAAGATGCCTATGCCAAAGCCAACCAAGGGTAACTTTGGCGACAAGGCAAGTCGAGACGGATGCAGCAGGCTCATTAAAGTTCACAAGAAATAAATTTTCAAATCGAAAGCCTTTAAACACAAGGTTTTCATTTTTGTCCATAACCAACAAACCCTCAGGTGAGAAATTGCAATGGAACCCCAAATCACATATTTGAGCAACAGAGAGGAGGTTATAGCTTAAAGTTTTCACAAGTAGCACATTGTCAATTGAAAGGTCTGAAGAAATTGCTACCTTTCCATCTCCAAGAACCTTGCTCTTGCTTCCATCTCCAAAAGTGATCTTGGGGGGAATCTTGCCTTCCTCCCCTATTGAGGTGAACAACCGGGGGTTGCCGGTCATGTGTTGAGTGCACCCACTATCGATGATCCAATAGCACCCTCCACTCCGGTAGTTCACCTATCATAAGAGAAGATCACTTATGTGACTCAGGGACCCACACAGGAGGTCCCCGAGGGTTAGCCTTCAAACCAGAAGCAACTCGAGCAAAGCGACCAATCAATGACTTGGGCACCCAAACATGTGCCTTGTGCTCATTCTCAGCCTTGAGCCCAACAAACCTAGCAGTTATCCTACCTTGATCATTTTTCTTGAGCAAGTAGTGACCATACAATTCAGTGTGTGCTCTAGGGAATCTTGGTTGTGTGTGGTTGGGAGTGTTGCGGTTTTGGTTCCTAGATGGATGTGTCCTACCAATGTTGTGCCTAGGAGGTCCATTCCAGAAGTTTTGCCTAGGTGATTGCCAAGTGTTGTGATACCTAGGACCTTGCCAGTTGTTATAGGATCTAGGACCATATTGCCAAGCACTATTGTTTCTTTGCTGCCATGTAGAGTTATAGTGCCTAGGAGGTCCTTGCCAAGTGCCGTGCCCATTGTTCATCTTAGAAACATTGTTGCTAGTGTGCAAGTTGTTACCACGCCTCTTCTTGGGATGAGCCTGATAGTAACCTTGCCTATGGGTAGATGCTCGAGGAACACTTGATTTCTTCCTCCCCTTTGACTTCTCAGGGGTAAAACCCAAGCCACCCTTTTGGGAAGGTTTTCTTTGTTCCTTGAGCATCTTATCCAAGGCTAGGCTACCCTCATAGCACTTCCTAAGCCCTTTATCAAATTTCTCAAGTTTAGACTTCAACTCAGCATTTTCAATAGCGAGCTCCCTAGCAGCTAGTGCAAATTTACAATTATCAGGTGTACATACTAGTGCATTGCTAGAGGAACCGCTAGAAGTGGAAGCCAATACAGTGCAATCATGGACAACCTCAGGGCAAGCAAGAGTCAAATCAATAACAGTAATAGCAATGTATAATGAGCATGGCACAAGCAAAGATCCAAAGCATCAACAGGTGTATCAACTAGTTGAGCAAGAGGCAAAGCAACCAACTCATCATTCTTAGCTAGAAGTGTCTCATGGTTCTCCCTAAGTGCATGATAAGTAGTCATGAGATCATCTAGGGATTCATTCAAGGCATCGCGCTCTTGTTCTAGCACTTTGCACTTAGATGACAGATTTTTGTTAGAACCTAGCAAAGTATCATGTTCAGATTCTAAGTTATCACATCTAGTGGCAAGATTTTTGCACTTGGTTTGTAATGCAATCAAGTTTTTACCAAGCTCTAGATTCTTTAGTGTCTCATGCTTATAACGCTCACAAGCTTCCCTAAGACAATCACGCATGCCTTCAACATCGAGATCGAGTCGAATCGAGTCGCCACCTCGCCACTAGGTCGAGCCATCAGGCACTTGAAAGTGCCAGCAGAAGTTGGTGAAACCTTTGCCGATGTAGTGGAAGTAGTGGAAGAAGCCCCATCGTCCTCAGAATACCACTCTCGAGCCTCGGTGACGGCCGTGAGACATCTTGGTGCAAAGACTAGAGGAGGTGGCACAGACTCAGCTATCGCCATGGTGGCCAACTCTTGATCAGCTGATTCCTCATCTCCAGAAGCAGACGTGTCGCTGGAGCTGTCATCGGTCACCCATTCTCCCACAAAGGCTAGCCTCTTGCCTTGTGAGGAGCGACCCTTGAATCCAGACTTCTGAGGATTTTTTTTCTTGTAATTGTTCTGCCTCGGCTTCTCGCCATCGCCCTTCTCCTTTCCTTTGTCCTTGTACTTGGTGTTACCTTCCGAGGACACATTGAAGCGATGTGCCCTTCTCCCGACACTCATAGCATCCAGATGACGCATGAGTGTTTCGGCTCATCCTCTTCTTGCCTCCATAGCCATTTCTGCTCATGAATTGGCCAGCCTGCTTCATGAACAGGCCGAAGTGTTGGAAGCCCTCCTCGAGCTCATTCCAACTCATCTCTCCACCATCCTCAGCTTGGCTTGACTTGAGACCACTCTGCTTGGATCCACTGGCCTTTAGGGCGATCACTTGATTCTTTGCGGGAGCAGGAGAGTCCTCATGATCATTGAGAAGCATCATCTCGTGTGCGGTGATCTTGCTAAGCAAAGCTGTCGGAGCCAGCTTCTCCACATCACCACTGTTGGTGAGGTAGGTGATGATGTCCCGGTAGTCCTTCTTGGGGAGGATCCGCAGCATTTTCCTGCACACTTCATCATTGGCAACAGTGTGACCGAGCCCCTTAAGCTCGTTAAGGATGGGGTTAAGCCGAGTAAACATAGCATTGACATTTTCATTTGGAAGCATTCTGAACTGATCATAACGCTCCTTGACAACTACTAGTCTACCCTCCTTAATAAATGAAGTGCCTCGTGAATCTCAATGAGTGTGATCCATATGTCGTGTGCACTAGTAAGATTGCTAACTCTATCGAAGACCTCCATGCTCAAACCACAAAACAAAGCGCTCATAGCCTTAACATCGGTCTCTAAGAGTTTGTTTTGTGCGGTGTGGCAGGTATATTGTTAGTGAGTGTGACACCATGAGGAGACTCTCGACCCTCCAAACATCCATTCCCATGGCCGGAGAAACACTTTCATGCGCAACTTCCAAAAGCTAAAATTAGTGCCACTAAACAGAGGAATCCTATTGGCGGCTACACTACCCCCGTCGGCCATCTCTATGCGGTTAAGCAACTAGAGACCCGAGCTCTGATACCACTTGTAAGGATCCTAGGCCGAGAGGGGGGGTGAATCGGCTCTTCTCTAATTTTACTTCTCTCGATTCGCTTGTTTACTTTGTCAAATTAGGAACCCAAGCTATTGATTGACCTAGAGTCTAGTTGCGGAAGTGATCACAATAATGCACAAGCGACTACTAGGAGGCTCGATGGCACTCACAAGCCAGCGGTCAATTCAATATATTGAAGTAAATATGTGTGGGCGAGGAGATGCAAACCGAGTTGTTTATCAAGTTTGGTGCTCAACACATGAACACCCACGTCTCCGCTCAGAAACTTCTCACACAGAGAAGTCGAGACTCTCTCGCCCCTAGCCCTCAATCCACTCGTGGTAGCTCTTCACCAACACATGGTGGCGAGCTCCAAACCTTCACACGGAGGCGAAGTTCTCTCACACGCGAGAGCTCACACCCACGGCACCGACACGGCACCGACCACCACACACACACGGTGGATTTCACCTCAACACATGAGGTACCCCAACACATGGAGGATTTGGATCCGACACACGGATACCTTGGCACCCCGACACACGGAGATGGCACGACACACGGCGGACTTGAGGGCTCCAACGGATGGAGAGGATGCACCCCACACAAGGCGGTGACCACCAACGAATGGTGGGTTTGCGGCACGGTCGATGTAGCTCGTGGCGTGATTTACGATCTCTCCGTGACGGAATCCCAAGAGCACTAGATCGGAGAACGCCTCTCACCACTTCCCTTTCTCCCACCATGAAACTAGGGCAAGAACACCATGGGAGTTGGGAAAACCTTGGAGATAGATGAGATGAGCTAGGGTCACCTTCTTCTTCTTCTTCTCTTCTACTCCTCTCAATCTCTCAAGCACATGGAACCCTAGGTGGAGATGGGAACCATGGGAGGAGCTCTCTTGGTGGCTAAGACAAGAGGCTACCGCTAATGGTGGCTCTCTCTCAGTTTCTCCGTGCACCTAGCCCCTATTTATAGGCCCAAGGCGAAACCCTAGAAATGGACGGCTCAGATTAAATCGCAAGATTCACATTGCCCGACGGACGTCGTCCGGTTCCGTCGGTATTGTCCGACAGAGGATTTGGCCAAAATTTGTGCTTGTCGGGACGCCGTCCGGTGGCTTACCGGACGCGTCCGGCTGTATAATGGTGCACACGAACGGCTGCCCGCCAGTGTTTGGTCGTTGTCGAAAGCGCCGTCGGACGCCGTCCGATGGGTTTCGGACGCCGTCCGACAGGACGGTGTCGTCTGGGACTTAGTCGATTTTGCGTGTTTCACTGAAATTCCATTGCCGGACCCGTCGACGAAGCGTCGACGCCGTCCGACAGCAGCACTTGATTTCGGCGACCTCTCCACAAGCTCAGGCGACCTCTCCCATCACAGGCGACCGCTCGGCGAAAGTCTGGCGACCCCATGAAAGCACGGCGCACCTCTACGAGCCGGGCGACCTAACCCCAAGCACGGGCAACCTCCCATGAAAGCACTCAGGCGACCCTACGAGCCGGCGACCTAACCCCAAGCAGGCGACCTCTGAGAGTAATCTGGCGACCTCCTGAACCCCATGGGACCCACGGTGATGTTTCGGACTGTGCTCGGTGGGACCTGCAACTGCAGAGATGTAGTCTAGCCAAAGACGCACACAAGAAAAATAGAAGAACTATAAAAACAGAGGTCCTTATCCTTAGCGTTCCGGTTGTACGGCCTATTTGCCATCAATTACCAAAATCAATTAGCCCATGGGAGGCTTGATCTTACAGACGTGTTTTATAAAATCTATGATGAAATTTGTAGATCTGGATCATACATTTTGTTCATCTCTATAAATAGGGGTGGGAATAGAGCAATCCGTGGATCTTTTTGGATCAACTTAATGAACTATATTTATAAAAGCAAAGGAAAAAAAATGAAAAACTAGTTTATTTTGTTGAACTAAAAGAGATCCACGGATATCCATTTGTTGCCCCAATCCCACCACTATCTATAAACTCTCCTAGTGTACCAAATTTTACATTTTTTTATTTTTTTTGCTATTTGTTTTGTATTTTTCAAAAGCAGCCTAGCATTGCAAAGTATTCTGGAGCGTCCATTTGGGCTGATTTGAAAAATGCAAAACAAATAGCAAAAAAAATAAAAAAATTGTAAACTTTGGTACACCTAGGAGAGTTTATCAAGATGAACAAAATGTACGGTTCGGATCGAAGAATTTCATCATAGATTTTGCAGAAAACGCCTGATCGACTACAAGGCGATTAACGGATCGCCGACCTACCAAACTCTCAACTCTCTCTCTCTCTCTATATATATATATATATATATATATATATATATATATATATATATATATAGAAAAATTACATAAGGCTCCATAGGCTCTATGGAGCCTAGGCTCCTATCATATCCACCGTTTATTGATTTCTGATCAGATTCGAAATATTGGATTTGCTTGACGGGTTTCTCAGCCTTATACCCGTTTACATTCAATGGCCGCATTAATTAGGTAATTCCCTCATTTACGTATCCGTCACTTTTGAGGCCTCCTTCCTCCCGTTGCACAGACGTAGCGGCGCCCCTCTCAGCGGCCGGCGGCACCCCCTTCTCCCGCACGGCGGTTCGACGGCGCCCAGGCTCCTGCTCCAGATCCAGCGCGCCACCCCCTTCTCCTCCACGCGGCAGGGGCGGCCCCTCTCCCTCTCCATCGGCGACGGCGGCGCACCACTCTTCTCCTCCCCGGCGCTAGACGCAGCATGGGAGCGGGAGGCGGTGGACAGTGCCCCTCCTCATCTCCCCAATGCGGCGACAGGCGGCTCCACTCCTCGTCTTCCCCAACGCGGCGGCCGGCGACGCCTCCCTTCTCCCGCGCGGCTGGCCGACGGTGCCCAGCCTCCTGCTCTAGATCTGGCGCGCCGCCCCCTTCTCCTCCACGCGACAAGGGCGGCCTCTCTCCCTCTCCATCAGCGGCGGCGCACCCCTCTTCTCCTCTCCGGCGCGGTATGCAGAACGGGAGCGAGAGGCGATGGGCGGTGCCCCTCCTCATCTCCCCAATGTAGTATGCATCAACGATGGATGCCAATTCAGTACTGTTCTGTGCAGCAAAATCTTGCCGTAGGAAAATTTGGGCATTTTTGTTCTTACAATTTTTGCATTTTCGGTCATGTATGCATCAACAATGGATTAAAGGCTAGATTGATCTTGGCATAGGTGCATTTTGGAGAGCATGGGATATATTTACGGAATGCGTTAGTGGAATGCTCATTAATCTCGCTGTTCTTGACGAGTTTTGGGAGTAGTATGTTCCAAGCTGGGTGTATTGTTCAAGATGTCCAGATCAGTATCAGATTTTGTTGATTGCCACTTGAATTTCTAGCTGTATTGTTCAAGATCCATGTGTATTATATGTCTGCTGATCACCAAATGGAAACCTTGTTTAATTTGTTCAACAAATATACAAGTTTCATGCAATTTAGTGATATACATGTCCACATGTACAATGGTCCACGTGTATATACATGTCGCACTTCTTAATTTGTACACTGAAATTGGACATGATCTGAACACTATGGTTTGCCCATTCTGAATTTATGTCTGTTTTCTTGCAGAATTACACATCAGAAAGCTGCTCCAAAGGTGAAATTTTAAACTTGCGTACCATGCCTGTCTGATCAAAATCAATTGGGGATTTTGCCGCCCCCATTCTTGCCGTCGTCGAGCCAACCAGGTATAGGCTTGTTATTTGTTTACCTTGTGTTCATCTGATTAAAGTTGTGTTAATTTTATCCGTAGTTGAATTTGTACGCATGTGCTAGGATTTTTAGATCCTGTATAGACTGGAAAGCCATCTTATTTTTCTCTTTTTCAGACTGAGATTGCTATCTCATTTATTTTGATTTTGTGAAAATTTCAGTAGATCTTTCTTATTGATTGGTGAGATCAGACATACAGTGAATCATTCTTGTTGATTGATGAGATCAAAGCTGATGAGAATAGTCCATCTTCTGGTCTCATATCTTTCTTGCTCTTAGTGTATTTTCCGATTCATGTTTCTAACTTCCTTTTATGTAATAGCCTTTTATCCAACTGCTCCTTCTCAAATTTGTCACATACTCGTTAATGGGGGTTTGCCGATTCATGTTTCAATCTATGTCTAATTATTCTCTCCATTTTGCGCCTAATTAAGGTTGTTCATTCTTAGTTTAGGTGCACTTAATTTGGGTCTCCAGATAGTGCTTCATATTGGTTTACTATAGATGTATTTTGGTTGAGCAGGTGTTATCCTGCGTATTTATTCTGAGTATGTACCCTCTAACAGATATACCCTAAGTATAGACTCGTATCTTTTACCGTAGTTTGTGGTTAGTGTTGCAAAGTGCAAACGTACTCTGAATTTGGACATAAGCATAACTGAGTTGATCTCTAGTTGATTCTCTAGTTGAATTTTGTGGTCAGTCTACATAACTGAGTTGATCTGTAGTTGATTCTACTAATTTCGATTAATCTATTGTATGTTTAGGAAGTATGTTTAGATTTGAGAAGGCATGCACTATTTTACCGCTGCAATGATTTCAGAAGACATGTAGTATGTACAATTGTTTAGGTATTTAGTTCAGATTTAAAGTGCGTTCTTTTACAATCTGGATACTTGATGTGTTGTGTGTTTCTCATCTTCGAACTGATTTGTTATGATTGCATCACAGGTGCAAAATTAAATGAAGTAGTGATATGTCAATATATGTGAAGCCAAGTTCATACCCACACCAAGTTCAACCAAGTTGAAGCCAGCCCAAAATTGGACAACCTTTTAAACACCGATCATGCATGGTTGATACCCTATACATGCATTGCATGCATCCCTGCAAGTTTGCATTGGTGTATGGATGTGTGCACTGCAGATAATAAGTACATACTGAATTCGATTCCATGTGTTTGTATCAATTTTTAAATGATACATCCAATCTGTAAATAATTTATTCTGATACATATTATGCTTCACATTCCTGATGTATATACATGCGTGAATAGGTGTATATACATGCGTGAATGGCAATATACACGCGCATTTTTATACTGCCGCGGTGTATGCACTATTGCATTGAGAATTCATGAACTTTAATAAAATATGGATTTTGTCTCTACGAATGTTTGCTTACAAAAGCATGCTTATTTTTATGTCAGTTTCACTTTATTCTGATACATACTGTGCTTCACATTCGTTGTGTATATACATACGGAGATAGCAATATACATGCGCCAAAAATAAATCTGGTACATACTATGCTATACGTTCGTGGTGTATATACCTGAATGCGACGATTTCTTATGTGACATAGAAAGCCATTTAAGACGTATCATTTTTCAAACGATTTTGAATCGTACTCCGTTCAAATGAAGCGCGTACATGCATTCGCGGTGAGCAACAATTAAATACCCGAATTATGTTCATTTCAACTTTTGAATGACCAGGAAATGTACAATTAATACATTGTTAATGGGTTTTACATAGCTATACCCGTTAATCAAAAGCCTTTTTTGATCAGGTATGCATCAACGATAGATACCAATGGAGCCTTGAACAGGCTTCCTATATATATATATAGAGAGAGAGAATATTATCTAAATTTGAATAATCTTGTATTGTCTTTTCCTGCTTCATCTCACCAATCAAACACATATATCAATAACTAGCCGCATAAGCGCGCCTATGGCGCGCCGAGGCCGGCAAGGCCGGAAAGCGTTGCGCGCGGGAAGGCGGGAAAGTGGTGTCCTCTTGTGGCCGCGCCGGGGCACGCGCATAAGGAAAAATGGTTGAAAGAAGAGGCGTAGCCGAGAATCGAACGGTAGTCTGTCAGACGACCAGTTTGCTCAGCTAGCCAACCCCCGATGCCATCACAAACAAAGTCAACTGAGATGCTTCAGAAATGTATATATTCATCAAATTTGCATGCATGCACAAACCATTTTTTCAGAGACCAGCGGCTGAATTACAAATAGACATATATAGCACATACAGTATATGTCTATCAAGCTTGTCGAGATATATACTACACACAGGACTACATGCATGCATTTTCTGATAGATCATGATCTCAAATAACTTATTTAATCTATTCTTAAATTCTAGATATAATCTAGAGGGGTCTACGGGCTGCATGCATGGATCCAAACATACCCAGAGTAGCATGTACATAAACTGGAGACATGACCGGCTGAAGGATAGCCAAATGGGACAGCATTCACCAGTCATCACAGCAGCACACACTAAGCACGCCAAAATTGGATATGATAGCGGGATAAACGGACTTGTGACCCGTCGAGGCCGAGTTTACACTGCAGAAAATCTGCGTTACCCTTTTCTGTCCACATGGTTGAACAAAAAAATTCAAACAGTACAGCAATACGAAACCCTTTCTTCCATATGCACATGAACCTCCGTGACGGTCAGGGCTCATATGGCATGTTGCTGACCTGCATATGAGAGCATTATGTAATGTCAAGAACAAATAAACGACGCAATCATCACAACAGTTCTTAAAATTTTGGTTGGTATCAAGCAAAAGCATACATGTAAAAATGCATACATGTAAAAATAGGGATATGCCATAAGACTTAGCGCATCTCATGGAAATGTACGAAATCATACATAAATGCGTTTTTTGGTAAGACACTCAAACCATAAATAAATCCAGTATTATTTTAGACCAATCATATCTCTGATGTATAAACTATTGATAGAATGAAATGAAAAATCTCCAGGTACGACTTTAGCTTTTAGATGCATGGGATCATATAACACCAAGTTTGTGCACTTGAATAGACTGAAATAATAAAATCTGCATGTATATCTAGCTACATAGCAGCTGTAAAATAAGGTAGAAGCATGCTAATCCTGTTGTCTGTGCATGGTTGTTGCTATCTCTATTTCTAGATCTTCTAGGACAGTGTATGGATTGTGCATATAATTAACAGAAGAGAATCAAATGGCTTTAATTTTTTTTGTAAAAGAAATACGTAAGGATAAATCACTAAATGCGCTTATATCAAATAGAACAGAAGTCTATACATTTCTTTTTGGTATACATCATTGATGGATTTCCTTGCTCTCAAAATCCAAAACAACATACTTTAACCAAGCCATAGGTTTCATAACCTAGAAAACAACTTGTTCACAAACAATATATAGTGTTCATCCTGGAGTATAAAATGGCCCGAATATATAGCCGAGGCACTAAATGTAGGTTGAGTAATCGTACATAAAAACCCTATTAGTAATTGCAAATACTTTAATAAAGGCTGGTATTTGCATTGTTACATATGCTAAGTCTAGCCTCTACATATGGTAGTTCCAGGCATCTTCACACCAATATTTGTGACTATTTTCACAAGGGCATTAGTAAATCACAACAAAGTTTGAAGCTAAGCTGCAGAGATGTCTGAAGCAAGCTAGTATAGTTAGAATTGATTTAAGTGATCTGTATGGTCATTGGTAAATGAAGTAAAAACAATATTCTAGAGCTGAAAAGGTTACCAATATATCACTTTACGCCAAAGAGGGAGACAGTCTATAATCTGCACCATCTGAAATTCCACGTAAGAGAAGATGGGAAATACACATTAGAATGAAATTTAAAAAGAAGACATACGGAATGCTGAGATGGGAAGATATGGCAAATACATATTGGGCAGATCGGGTGACTACGACCTTGATTCCGCTGCTTATAAGGAGAAATGGTGTTGTCCACTCCGTCAAAAAACTCGTCAGGTTTAATGGCAGCAGTATGTGGACGACACAGAGCGGCAAGTTCGCCTCTTCTCCGTCAAAGGGAGATGGATCCGACAACGATGACCGCCTCTATGAAAATCGAGGACAGTTAGGAGAGACAGCTCTGGACAGTGAGGAATGACATCAGATGTATTTGAGGTAGAGAAGAAGGCTACACCGCCGACGAAAACGAACCTCACACCGACGATGTGGAGGAAGACACATATGGCGCGACGATGTCTTCTCCAGCGGGAGGAGACGGTGGCCGCGAACCCCTGAGAAAGAAAGAAACGAAGAGCACGGAGGAGCAAGCTTGACGACGGATAAGGCGGTGGCAGGAAACTCTAACCTTGAGGTAGCCAGATCCCCGGGCGCTAGGCACGCAGCTGTCTCCAGGCCAACCGTCGCGAGATCCGCCCTTCTGAAGATTCGTCGGCGGCCGATCCGGCAGGGGGAGGAGATGGCGGCGTCGGTCGGATGAGGAGGGTGCGGCAGGGGAAGGAGCAGGCACCAGACCGCCTCCAGGCCTGCCATCGCTAGGTCCTCCCTCTCGAAGGTTCGGCGGCCGGTTGTCGCCGGATCCGCCCAGGCCGACGCCCGCCATGGCTATAACCGGCCTACCTAAGGCCGGTCGCCGCCAGATCTGAGAGAAAGGAGAGGGGAGAGCCGACGCGGCGACGCCTTGGGAAGGAGAGGGTGCGGGGACGAAGGCGGCGCTGTGGATGGAGAAGAGAAGCGACCTGGGGTAGGACCTAGGATGGCAGAGGTCGGCGGCGGCGGATTGGGAGGAGGCGGCGACGACGGCGGGCTGGGGCGAGGCGCAACGGGAAAAAAATGGGGGGCAGGCGGCGGCGTGGACCTCGAGCCCGCGCAGGACGGCGCGGGAGCGGATGCTGCGGGCGTGGAGACCCCGTCGAGGCAGGTAAACGAAGAAGACGGGGGGGAGAGCGACGTGGCGAAGCGAAGGCCACGGAATCCGCCGCATCCCTTGGACCGTGCGATGAGCATCGGACGGCCGACGCTTTTTTGGGCGACGTGGCCACTGCGGGGCAGGAAAAAGGCCACGTGACGAGGGAGCGATGCTGCTATCCGCGTTTGTACCCTCCACCCACCACCACCCCCATCTCTTCCTCTGACGAGCCTCCTTTACATCCCCTTCTCCGGCAAGCTCCTCCCCATCACCTCCTCCAGAAAGCTCCTCTCCCGCCTCCTTCTATCCACCACCTATCTCCCCATCTCTCTTGTTCTTTAGTAGTATTCCTGGTCTCTACTCTCTTGGTGACCTCACCAGATGAATTTGGCCGTCGTATCCAAGAAGGATTAAATTGGAGAAGAAGATCGTTGAGATTTGAAGGAGATGGCCATATATTTTTTTCAAGAAAGAGATGGCCATAGTTGGGAGGATATGGCTGGATTTGGGCAACAAGAAGATCCCTAATTTTTGGATAGATACATAACTACAACCACTTATTTAATCTTGTGAAACATTAATATTGCCTTGTTGAAATATTCTTCTTTTCCTTGAATTTTGGCCTACGACATTGTCCTGTGAGAACTGCAACATCTCATTTGCTCTCGGACAACATCATATTTTTCTTTAAAAATTATTTTTTACCATACGGTATTGCTGTGATTTTACTCAAAAATTGCAAGAGTTTAATCGAAATTTTGTAGAAACTATTTTTTAATATTTTAGTGCTCTAATTCAAAATGTTGCAGTACTCTAATTCGATGTGCATCAAGTTTTTCGACGTTTTCATGTTGTAATTCAAATACTACGGCATTCATTTTTCGTTGTTTCGATGTTTATTATTCAATGTTGCAGAACGTCCGAATCAACATAATATTTCCGGTTAAAAAATAATGCTGTAACATTTGTTGAAAACTAGCTGAAACGCGCGCCCCTGGCGCGCCCGTCGCTTCTCGCGTGGGAAAAAGCGCGGGGAAAAACGCGCGGCGAGCGAGCAGGCGCGAGCGAGGCCGCGAGCGAGCGGCCGAGCAAGGAAGACACGCGGCGACGGGGCAGGCGAGGCGCGAGAAAAAGCGCGGGGAAAAACGCGCTGCGAGCGAGCGGGCGCGAGCGAGGCCGCGAGCGAGGAAGACACGCGACGACGGGGCAGGCGAGGCCAGCGGCGCTGCGCGAGGAGGCAGGCGCTCGCGGGCGCTCGCGCGAGGAGCGGGCCACGTGTCACGGCCGGGGCACCGAAGCTCACTCTTGTACTTTTAATAGATAGACTAGTGGTGAGAGCGCGCTTACGCGCGCTAGGACTGATGCGGGTGTTTTCTAGTAAATAGAACTGAAAGGCATACTTCCTTCTTGTTTTCTGTAACAAATGAAGCATAAAAGTATGGGAACGGAGCATAGGGTTTATACCATACAAAGAAGAAGTGGGTAAAGAGCAACGATATAGCCACTCACAACGGAAGATCAACTTTAATAAAAGATCAAGAATATTTTTACACTATTGCTGCAGGTTATGAATGGCTTGGCTCCACTGTAAAAAATAGAGTTCATGCAGCAGTCTAATGCTGCAACATTCGGTTTGGCACCATGGAGTGCACCCACCATTTCTCATGTAACATTCGGCAGTACTGCAGCACACCAGCCCAGCCTTTCAGCCCATAAGGATCAAGCAAATATAAAACCTGCAAGAAGCAAATGTTCTATAAACCAACCTGTATCTATATTTATGACGCAAAAAAAGAACCAAGAAATTCAGTACATGGAGGAGTGAAATGTCATCGCAGACGAACATACCATAGAAGGAAAAGTGTACATGCCAAAGAGGCACCACAGGCACGATCTAGTTGTCCCTCTTCCAGCCAAACAAACAAAGTGAAAAGAGCCTCTGCATAATAATAAAAAATAGCTAACAATGAGATTTTGAAATGCATATCTATAACTATTGCTAACTAAAACAGGCCATCTTACATAATTGATGCCTACAAATAAATACATGGACAAAAGAAGTAGCCAGAATTGTTGACTATTAACTAATATGAGCATAAAGGAAAGAAACATGTGTTCATATGCAAATAGTGTAATGGCCACCTCATGACTAATTAAGAAACAAGACTACTGGAAGTAACCAAGCAAGGAAAAAAGTGGTAAAATTCACCTCGCGAGCAGTGCAGCTTTGAGTACCCCGTAGCATGGCTGTTAGTAAATGGCATTCACCCGATCCACCATAGTGGAGCTGCCACGCAAGAAGAGAAAGAAGACCGCAGTTTTGTGGCCGGAGGTGAGGCGCAACAGTGAGGGGGAGGGGGCAGATCCAGTGAGGAGAACTCACACAGAGCGGGGAAAGGACCGGCTAGAGACAGCGCGTCGGCGAGGAGGCTCCGTCCGCACGGATGGCAGATCTAGCCAAGAGGGAACCGGATCTGGCCATGGCGTATTCCCCTCACCCCACTAAGCAGTAGCCCACACATAGATGCCTCCAAGCTCATTGCGAGCTCGCAGCAGTACAGCACCCCGTAAATGGGAAGAGGGCCCGAAAGAGAGAGACGGTAGATCTTAAGAAATTCAGAAATTTTCTTACCGGAGACTTCGCGGAGGGCAGATCCGACGACGACGGTCCTCGGGATGGTTGGTGAACCGGGCTAGCGTCCACTGCCGCCCGCCCTCCGCTCACGACGCTTCCACCGTCGCGTCCGCCACTGTCCCGCTATCTTCGTCGGCGCAGGTGTTCCTTCTATCTTCAAGAAAAAACCATAAAAAAAATCTTTTGCTTTCGTTGACAATTGCCTTTACCAAATCTACAGAATGGTTTAAGATGATTAGTGTTTCTATAAGCGCGCGGTAAAATTCCCCCCACAAAGAAATCATCCTGCGCATCGTCGGCGACGGCAATATGGCAGAGAGATCGAGCACAGAGAGAGGGAGGGAGAGAGATGCAGTGAAGGAGGAGGGTGACCTTGTGCTCAGAGGGAGAGGCGGAGACGGCGGCAGGAGGAGCAGGGCCACCGACGGCCCAACGCCGATGGAGGCGGCAGCGGCTTGACAGGAAGCAGCGGGATCCAGCCCTGTCCGGAGCCGCCGTCGCCGGGCCTGTCCTCCCGGAGCAGCAGAAGAACGAAGGAGGAAAGAGGAGGCCGCACCGGGGCATCGGGCGGCGAGGAAAGCGGTGGCGGCGGCTAGGGAGAGGAGGCACCGCGGATGGAGAGGGGACGCGGAAGCGGCGGCGGCTAGAGCCTGGAGGCGGAGCAGCCGAGGGGGAAGCGGGCGATGGGGGGCGGATTGAGCGGTCTCCCATGGGGGTTGGGCTGAGAGATGGTGAGGCTGGGGACGACGTGGCCAGACGACGGCCACGGAAACCGCCGCCTCCCTGAGACCGTGCGATGAGCATCGGACGGCTGCCGCATTTTTTTGGTGACGTGGCCACCGGAGGAGGATGAAAGTAGCGTGGATATGCTCAGATCGCAGGACTGCTACGGCTTATGAAGTATATGAAGTATACTTATATATTACTAGTTGAGCTGGCGCGCCCGTGGCGCGCCGTGCAGCCAACACGGTGAGGCTTATGTTTCTCGAGCTTGCTGTGAAAGAAAGAAAGTATTTACATCTGTATTAAGAAAAAAGAAGGGAGTCTATAATAGCAAAGTGTTGCTTACGAAGAACCATGTCTCGGCTAAATAAGAAATTCTTAGAAGGAAGCAGACCTTAGCCAAATAAAGAAAAAGGCATCCGCGTGTAGCAAAAAGCTGACGCCTTCGCATACCATGAAACAAAAGGCAGATGTCTATATACATGCAGCAACGGACATAATTCCAGTTTCATATGGCAGGCTTAGTATGAGCAAAATGAGGAGCTTAGTTCCTTAAACATCAAGCCTGCAGGCAGCTATAAGGCAGACATACAGACGCCTTAGATGGCTATTATAGGACGGGCGCAGCACGCAGTAAGGGGCTAAGATGGCGGGGTTCTTAAATAACGCGTAACAAAAGCATGGTCACAGTGAATCGACAAAGATAATCGGATCCACCATTATCATAACATCGGTAGCCTATTAGATGTTTCATCAACGAACAGCAGAGAGCAACCAAAAGAGCTTCAGAACAGCTTCCTCTTAGTAGTGGAGCCAACGTTGCTGCTTTCGGAGAGACGTTTTCTGAGCAGCGTAAACAGAAAACAGTGAGGGGCGCATACAACAGAAGATAATAAATAAACACAGAAGAATCAGAGGTTTGTGCGTACTGCGAACTCGGGTCTTTCTGTTCCAACAGCTCAGGACAGGGAGCAGCATGTTGGTCACTGATTTCCTAATTAACAGAATAACGTAAATAAGCATCACAAATCAATCAGGTCAATAAGCTAAGCTGGTGGATGCAGCACGATTAGGCTACCTGTTCAGGCGGCGTATTCTGAAGCAGATCGCTAGTCTCATGAGCAACGTGAACGGAAGCAACAGCGTTGCCCTCCGAAGCAGTAGCTAATCCAGTGCCTACAACAATCTGAGATGGTGAATGGCCAGAAGCGATGACGTTCTGCGCTGGTGTAGAGGGAGGGACCACCTGTGAGACATTCAGCAAAAAAGGCAGTTTTTATAGAAGCTACGATGGGCAACGAAAATAAACCATGGTTACTAACATAAATACCACACGCAGAGGACATAACCTTGGTAGGAGTCAGTAACACCTCAGATGGAATAGCAGGATCCGGCAACAACGGCTCATCAACGTTATCATCAGGAATTATATCGGCATGAAGAACTTGGAATGCCATGAGAGGTCGATTGAAAGCATAAGGATTCACTGTGACCCTGAGCTTGACTCTTTTCCCATAAACAGCGAGGATCTGAGGCGGTGTTTGGTTTTGAGGATGATTTCCTGACGCCAGCACTGCGTCTACAGAACATCCTAGGAGCCTTTCTGCTATGTGGGCAAAGAACGTAAACTCTGCTACTGGTGGCTCAGCAATCAGCATTGCCAGTTTTCGGTTCGTCTGTGCATATGGGGGTCACTCTAAATCTAAAGACAAATAGAGAAATGGCCGATTAGGTAGAACAGAAAAGTTACAGATATGTATTGAACAGAGAACGAAATAAGGCAACACATAACCTAGGCACAGGAAGAATGTCTACGCACTCATAACAACGGTAGGATGAGCCTTCCTTCTTGAGTGATTTACGGCACTTGTTACAGGACATGTACCACCATGCCTGATCAGGGTCGATCTCTCGTATAGCGGCAAACACCTCGTAGCGTTTACCCTGCATGCACAAACGCAAATTGAATTAATATCATGATATATGGTGCTGCAGACACAGCCGCATATACAGGACCAAGAACGCTTGCCATGCTGTCGTGTGGATTGAGACCGGCCAGTGTAGCCATTGTTTCGGGGCACAAATTCGTGGTCAGGTTGCTGCTGGTTTTGAACAGCCAATTGTTGTGGAACAAAAGAGCACCTGGTATATAACACGAACTGAATATAGGGCAGGGGAAGCTGTCCCATTCGATAGAGGAGCTAAAAAAAGGGAACGACAACGCTTACCGCTCCACAAGCGCAGCCTTTCCGTCAACAGGAGGATCCGCGAACAGCCTTGTGAAACTACTGCTCTGCAGGAATATATCGGATCGGGACTTGTGGCGAGGAAGCTGACCAAATATCAGGCAGGAACAAAATTAAAACGGCTTCCTCTTTTTTAAGCGGGCAAACTGGTCGGCCAACAGTGAATCGCGTATAGAAGGTTCCATAAGGTACTAAAGAAGGAAGGGAAAAGGAAATTACGGCGGTAGCTTGCAGAAGTATGCGTTTTGACGACCAGACCAACAGCAGCAATAGCAAGGCGTGCATTCTGCTGTAGCCTAGGAAAAACATCATTGTTGAATTCCACAGCGGCATCACCCCATAAAGTGAGCTGAATAGTTTCCCTACAACAAAGATTTGAAGAAGCAAGTATGTTACACAACGAAATGATTTTTTTGGCACGAAGCATTTTCTTTGGTGGAAGCAACATTGCGAACCTGCCATTAGTGATCTCCAAATCACGAACGTTCGTCGCAGCGCCCCGTGCTTCTTGAATCCTTCCCGGGCGGCAACTGCTTACGATCCCTAAAACGTCTGCATAGCCATATGTGAGCAACATTCATTACTAAACTGGAGACGTGCATGATGTAACTGAGGAAACAAAATATGTGCCACAACGGGCGAGCAATATTCGTACGAAAGAGAAAAAGCAGTTTTGAAATGAACTAACCCGTGAGGGAGGTGGTGTCGTCGTTCCTGACACCGAGCTGGTCAAAAGAAAGGAGCCTGAGGAGGCGGATTAACAGGCGTGATGGTAGTAGACCTAGTGAATCTCGCCATTAGCGGGTTGGAGACTGGCCTATATGACATCTTAGCCTGAGCAACATGGAAACGGTAGACGTAACAGACACGACCCTCCGTGAGTGCATCGCCTAGGGTATCACGGTGCTCAGAAAGAACATGGGCATGCATAGATGAACCCTAGCAGGGGAGAACCAATCAGATATAACATCAAGGACGGTACAGCAAAAAAATGTAATACAAAGACGAGAGAGGAAAAAAGTACTTGTTCGTCTACCATCACCATATCCAGAGGTTGAGCAATGGCAAGAGCACCAGCAACCGCGAACACAGTAAAACGGATAAGCCTCACCCGCACTCGCCATGAGTGGAGACCAGGAACAATATCCTTCAGCAATGTGTAGTTCATCTGAAGAAAAAAAGAAGAACGAACAGGTCAAACCAGAGAACATACAGGAAACAAAGAGGGAAAACAGCAGTGCTGCAAGCACCAATGTAGCATAGCAACTGCGATCTACATGTAATAAGAAAAAATGGAAAAGAGCAAAAATCCTAGAACAAAAGAGCGTATGAATAGCAGAGAAACAAAATAAATAAACCTTCAGGTTTGCATGAGCGGAGAGAGCTATGAAGGAAGCTAGTTAACGGGAGGAAAAAAGAGAACGTATCAGGCATGGCATATGTAGGCGACACGGACGAAAAGGACGCGCGGCAAGAGGAAAGAAACACATGGCAGCAGGGAGTCACCCATGCATCCACGTGTATACACAAAACAGTGTAAAAACGACATACAGCCACAATGTGTGATGAGGCAGCGATAAACATGGGCCAAGCCAGTAAAAAAGAAAAACGCTAAAGCCCAAAACCGAAAACGTCGAACAGGGCTCTCGTGAACTGACCGTATTCCCGAAAATAATTCTATCGCATATTGGCGACGGCGTCTTGTGTGGCTTTAATTTATTTCTGACTACAATAGGGCACATTGGGGAAGGGATTTGATAAAAGAAACTGGCAAAGCCATTCAGATGGAACCAGTGAAATAAATCATAAGACCAAGGAATTAACCAAGCAAATATTCTATGATGGAAATTGAGAACGATGTAAAATTGTAAAAACTGTCAAGAAGTTACCAAATAGCAAACAATCAAATTCCTCTGCTTTGTTTATTATTAGATTACATGACAAATAAAATGGGTTAACCATCAAAACCATGGTGGACTGAAAACTATTGCAAAGGCTAGTTTCGGTCAACAGAGATTTCAAGTAGCATATGATTCCTTTTCTCCTAAATGACGAACTTGTCTTTTGGGCAAGAAATAAAAAATCAAACAGCATAATACAATCTGTATTGCAGGCTAAAGAGCACGAACTGAAACATCTTTTGATAATTATAAAATCACTAATGGCCTACCAATTTGAAAGCTTCCATTAATATCTTCGATTAATTGTGTCAAAAGCTCTAAACCTGCACGGAGGAGGCGATGAGAGAAGACGACGAAAGCACAACGGCGGAGAAGAAACGGGGAGGGGGGGGGACGACCTGGGGATGAAACGGTGGCGACGGGGCAGGCGGCGAGGCAGATGAGGACGGGGCAGCGCCGGAGGCAGAGGAGGACGGGGCGGCGCGAATCGGGGCCGGGGCGGCGACAGGCGCGGAGGAGACGCGGGCGGCGCCCTGAAGGAGGCGGCTCTTGCGCCGGGCGCGAGGCGGACACTGGGGAGACCTGGGCGGCGGCGCGGATCGAGGCGAAAGCGGCTGGGAGGACGGGGCGGGGCTGGCCATCGTGGCGGCGCGGTGAAGAGGATCGGAGCGGCATCGGGGCGCTCGTCCAGCGACACGGCGGAGAGGGCTGGGCGGAGTAGGCCGGAGCGGCGGCCGTCGGCGTTGCGCCGTGGAGGAGGAGAGGGAGGGAGAGGTTTTTTGGGAAGAGCCATCGGGGTGAGGCTGCGGCCAGCGGGTTGGGGGCGGCTAGGGTTGAGAAAAGGCAAGAACGACAGAGCAGGGCAGATCATTAGCCGCACAAATCCGATCCGACGGTCGGGAAAAATTGGGGTGACGTGCGCTCGCAGGAGAAGCGGCGCCGAGCTCTGTCGAGCGCGCTGGGGGAGGGCGCGCCACGTGGCGCGGGGGGGCGGTAGCTCCCTAACAAGTTTGTACTAACTATGATGATGATATGATGATTACTAGCAATGTAAGCGTGCCCGTGACGCGCCAACCGATTGTTCTCAGCGATAAAGAATTGGTCTAAAAAAACTAACGTTTTATTTCGATCAGATTCAAATAAATAGCCCATTAAAGTGCTGAGGCTAAAAATTTAAAGATTTTTTGAGCAAAATTTCAGCTGATAGAATGATGCAATCAATTCTGTGAAAACTATTTATTTTTAACGCCTAGATATTTTGATGGACCTTACCGTGCAACTATGGTTATGGCTCCATTTTTAAGCCTTGTTTTTTATTTTTTATTCCATGGACCGCTGACCTTAAACTCTAAATATATTTTCTCAAAGTCTTCTTTATCCTTCATCCCCATTATTTATCAATTATTTTATTATGTTTCTTGTGTAATATTTAAATCTTTGCATGAAATCGTAGCATAAAATTATGGTTCAATTCTACAATGATCTGATTCTACAGGAGTTTCAGCTAAGTATAAAAGCTAGAATGAATGGTTTAGGGTTTTTTATTTCGTCATTGAAAAGTATTATATGGTTTAGGGTTTATATACGAAACCCTTCATTCTTTTTTTTATTTCATTCGAAACCCTAAACCATAGAAAATTATTATGTCCCAACAAAAATGAAATCCTTAGTTACAAGGCTGCATTTTGAAAACTTTTATGTTTTGAAAAATTTTAACCTTGGATGTTCTTTGTGCAAAGACGGCTCGAAAATTTTTGGATGTTCTTTGTGCAGACATGGTTCGAAAACTTTCAATTTTTAGGATTTTTTTGTGACCTACAATAAATAAAACCAAAAAGCTCTAATTGAGAAAAAAAATATGCCCTTAATAAAAAAGTGCAATCGTTTTTTATAAATTTGGACTTTAAAAAATTCTGAGTAATACCATTTTTTTTATAGATGTTATTTTTGCAACTATGGTTTAATTTTTGAGAACTTTCAAATTTGTATATTTTTTTGCGGCCTACAAAATACGAGATTAGAAAGGCAAAAAAATTAAATAGTACAACGGGAGCTCGTACGTGGGCAATTAAAGCTAGCTGTGGCCTATGGGTAATTAGAGGATGCAGCAGCGCTAAAGCTAGTAGCGGGAGCCGAAAAAATGCAGCGCAGCGGGACTCGCCCGCGGGAAATCGAGAATCGAACGCTGGTCTCCCGAGCGAGAGCTAGCTCGGCTAGCCAACTGGCCAGTGCGCCCGCGTTGCTGAGGAGCTGGCGAAAAATATCGTTTTATATATAAATTATGTATGGACGGCCAGATTTGATTTCACGAGATGATCCAACGGGCTTGTTTTTTCCAGGCGACGTGGCTTAGCGCGGCAAGGGCGGGCGACGTGGCCTCGCCGGGAAGCAGCCTGTCCGCGCCTTGTATTATAACACTAGAGGTGAAAGCACGCTTGCGCGTGCTAGGCCTATTTGAATTCATTTTTTAATATGTTTTTATCCTAAGAAAATTGAGATATAAAATTATATTAAATTCTCTAATTGTTGGCAATTCTATTTCATACAGATTATCATGTATACTGATAAAAACGTACTGGCTTTAATTTTATTTCTAGATTTCTAATTGTGCAAGTATTAAGTAAGAAATGTCAGATGTATGTTGTGCGTACTATGGTAAATAAGATGTGTAGATGTGCCACTCTATAATAAATCAAGTAATGGTGCATTTCATATGACCCTAGAAGGAAATTTAATTGGCATTGGACACCATTTCAATTTGGATAAAAGGCTAGAACAAAACATGTCTTTGAAAGCATCGGAAAACCCGTGTAATAAATTTATTTCACATAATTTGCATGGAGTGGCCAAATAAAAAAAAATAGCTTCCATCTTTGAAATAACAAAGAGGTAACTAACATAGGAGATGAATAGGAAAAATAATAGGTGCTAGCAGTTGTTAAGACATGAACCGTTGAAAGGTGACATATGCATGATTTCTTCTCACAATTTCTTGATATACCCATAGCATCATGGAGCCTGCAATAAGATTTGTTTTATCTGTAGACCTAGGTAGGAGAATGGTGGTCTGCAACACAAATAAGGCAATATTAATAGGAGAAGAAATTAGAAGGACTCACATATAACTTCAACCCCAGTTTAATATAGTGTAATGCAAAGTTCATCAAATATAGGTCAGAAGGAATCCATGATCGGACGGTCACAATAAGACAAAGAGCATCACCTCTTGTAAAAACAGAGGACAAATACAAATATATACTTTAAAATATGAAACAACATAAGAATATTACAGTTTCCTATAAATTTACGCTAAAATTGAGTGTGTTTAGTATGCCAAATGTCTAGATAAATGATGACGACCGCATGAAACCACGATAAAAGGTATGGCTACATTATGCATTAAAAACTTTTGGTAAATCACAATGCAGTGTATACATAATTTCCTAAAGAGTGCGTAGTAAAACAAACTCTTCGAAAAGATCCTTTTGTTTTCGAAAGGACGATGGGAAACCTGATGCATTCAACAGTTATGGCCTAACAAAAATCACAGATGTTAGGGTTGAATAATGACATCGATGGAAAAATGTCAAAAGAGACAAACTATGAGAAGCATGTGGCAAAAATTGTGAAAGAGAAATGAGTGGACAGAATATAATGTATTATGACATGCTAATTTCTTGAATAAGCAACCCTAAAACAATGACCGTAACAGGGAAAATTCAAATCATAATTAAGCCTAGCCTATCTTTAGACACTGTTCGAATATAGAATTGGACCGGATGGAGCCTGCTCATCTGTTCCCCAGCCGCCGCCACTTCACCTACTACTCCAGATGGAGGCTCCTCATATGTTCCTACACATTTTAGAAGCCAAAGCATAGTGTTGACACCCAAATTTGGCAGAAAATCGGATATTCAAAAGAGGCCGAACATGTTAGAATTATTGGGCCAAATCGGAAATGGGCTTCATCAGCAAAAGGAAAGACATATTAAAGAATACCGATGCGCAAAAGACTTTGGAAGAGATACGATCTGATCAGAAGCGCGTCGCGGTAAATTAGGTCGTATCGGTATCGACTTTGTAATACTATAAATAGGACCTTAGATCTCGATAGAAGGAGAATCAATACTCAATACAACCAACACTTTCTCGAATCCGTTCGACCTCGTCGAAAGGCTTCAACTCGCAGGTAGAGCTATCTCGATGGGATAATCGATTCTCTCCTTGTAAACCGTGTATATGGCTGCATCATGTTGATCTCATGTACACAAACCATGTTAGACTGTCTCGGGATTTACCGATCTTTAACATGTTCTCGCATATTGCATTGTCTCGAGTCAATCGATCTGTAATGTGTGTTTACCCTGCGATACCGATTATTGAATATTTCATATGTTTTCTTCTGAATCCGATATATGCAACTGCCTCGTTTAATCGATCTTGCGTATGTCTTGTTTAGGATCTTGCATGTGTTAATGTTTGCTGATCTGTATTGCATTTACCCTTATTAGTCTTTAGACATTTTAATCGGTTTATTGGTTTATATCCGGATTTAGATCTGAATACTGTCTTGGCCTGACCAATCTGTTCAATCTGTTTCCTGGTTTAATCTGATATATTGATATTAAGGTTTATTGCTAATGATATTACCGAAAATACCAAAAAGAAATAGAAGATTTATATTTGAATATCTATTTAAATTTATTTGCTCTATCAGTCTTAAAGCCGATAGATCTTATAATCGGAATCGAACAAGCCGATTACAAATAACCTGATCCGGCTATTTAAAAGCCGATTAGGCTTGTATTACTGATGATTTTTTTCCTTATTGGTTTACAGGTCAAATCAATTGGCACGCTTGGTTTTAGTTGCGACGCGATCACTGAATCGAAGCTTCTGCACGTGTGTTCGCAGAAACCCTCGTTTTTGCGTCAACATACTTTTTGGCACGCTCAGTGGGACCAAACAACAATCGAATCCGACGCGATGACGCGTACCGACACCGAGGCGGCATTGGAAGCGCTCAAGCACGCCGCTGAAGCGGTGACGTTTGATGAACTGAGCCCAGATCAGAAAAAGAAGATCGAAGATAGGCTCACGGAGATCCACGAGGAGAACGAAAAGAGAATGCTGACTGGCTATCAGAAAACCCGTAGCGGCTAGATTACCAAGACCTCCATCGGAGATCCACTGCTGACCGGAGATTATTCTGAGGTGATAAGATATCAAATCAATAATTGATCTCACCGATCGATTTGGACCGATCATCGGTTTTGGGCGAAATCGTCCAAAAGGGCACCGGTGCTACGCTACATAACATCATGGTCAGGCAAGGGGCTCCTCGGTGAATCGAATTCCCGCAAGGATGAATTTTGGGAATCAGTATCCAGCCTATACTCAAGCAGGAACATCACATATTGGAGCTTCCCAACCAAGTCCACCATTGACTATCAACCCTACTCCGATTCATATGATATCGGGTAATCAGGCTATAATCCCGACTCCAGAGCCGGTGTATCAGCCGATTAATCCAGGGGTAAATGAGAATCTGGAAGAGATGACCCGCAATTTAGTTTACAACATGATGAAGCAATGCGGGTTTAACACGCCTAAAATAGCCCCGCATTATACCATGCCGTACCCATCGGCTTTCAATGAAACGGAGTATCCGCACAAGTATTGCGTTCTCGATTTTGCAAATGCCAAATTCAGCGGGAGTGATCACACCTCCATGCGTGAGCATATAGCTAGGTTCCTTGCGTTGTGCGGAGAGGCTGCATCAAAAGATACTCTCAAGTGCCGATTATTCCCATTGTCGCTATCGGGATCGGCTTTCAACTGGTTCACATCGCTTCCTCCAAACAGCATTACATCATGGCCGGATTTAGAGAAGAAGTTTTATGAATATTTCTATTCTGGAGAGAACGAAGCAAGAATTACTGATATCATGATGATTAAGCAGAAGTTTGGAGAATCGGTAAATGATTATTTGCGTCGGTTCAGGGAAGTAAGGAACCGATGCTATATCCTTTCACTGCCCGATAAAGAACTGGCAGAATTGGCTTTCAAGGGTTTGTTACCTGTTAATCAAAAGAAGGTGGGCAATCAGGAGTTCGCTGATATTTCACACCTAGCCCATAAAATCGCGCTGTATGAAAGCTGATTCTCCGATAATTCTTACCCAGGCCAGAAAGAGTATCGGAATAGCAACAACAATTACAAGGGTAAAGATAAAGCTGTCAACGTCGTTGAAACAGATGAAGTCGAGGATTCTGATGATTCCGACACTGAAGAAGTTGGGGCTTATGTTGCTGAATGAGTAAACAATAAAAAGGAATTCGAGCTTGGGTGGATAAAGCCGAAAGGCCCCGAGAAGGGCAAATATTCATTCGATACGTCAAAATGTGATCGGATTTTCGATCATCTATTGCAGGAGAAGCAGATTCGGCTTAAGCAGGGACATTTGATTCCTCCGCTGGAAGAGCTGAAGAAGAGAAAATATTGTAAGTGGAATAATTCTTATTCACATGTCACCAACGAGTGCAATGTATTCAAACGAGTGATCCAAAAGGAGATTGAAAACGGCCAACTTAGGTATCAAGATAAAACTTCACAGATTGACACACAGTCGTTCCCTATCGGTTTTATTGGCATGGTTGACGCTAAAAGGAAAGCCGATGATCCCGAAAGTTCCAATCGGTTCAAAGTGCTTGTCGGTGACAAAAGGATCGTGGTGGAAGAGAGGCCCGAACTGAATTTCCGATCGTCAGGCCGACGTGGTGGAAGAACTGGTGAGTGGCGCGAAGTGCAGCGTGGCCATGATCGTGATCCGATTTCTAAGTCGAGGCCGAAGCCAACCTTCGATCAGTTGATGGAAAAATACGACAAGATGGCTAGGGAGACGCCTCGCAAGAGCGTTAAACCAGGTACCCCAGATCTAGTTCAAAGGAATTCAAATGATCAAGGTTGGGAGATGGAACACTGGGATTGTCCCTTTTTCCGATACTGCTGGGAAGAAAGGATGTCTTTGCCTAATTTGGAGGATTGCCCGATGAATCACACGTTTGTTCCTCCCAAGCGAACATCGGTAAAGGATCGGCTAGTGTTTCCTAGTAGAAAAGCCGATGACACCACTAGGGATAAAAGTGCCGATGTGCACCGGCCTCCCAAGGTACCGTTACCACGATGGTGTCCGAGTGGGATCACCAAGTCTCAGAAGCGACGCCTACATCGGATGAGGCATGTTGAGGCTAAAGAAGCGGAAGCCGAAAGGTTTAGGGACGCTCTGCTCGAACAGGTAAAGCCGATGAGGCCGGCTAGGGGCAAGCAAGAGTGGTGGCCCAAGTTGAGATCAGCCGTTATTATTGAGAAAGACTCTGATGAAATATCAATCGCTACCAATATGGCATGTATGTTACCGCGGGAATTCATGAATGGTTATGAAGAGGCCGCTGCAGAGCTGGTGGTTGGAGCGGAACACGCTATTTTCAAGAAGCCAGAAAATTCCCGATTACATTTAAAACCGTTGTTCATCATGGGTTACATGAATGGAAAGCCGATTTTCAGGATGATGGTGGACAGTGGAGCTACTGTGAACCTGATGCCATACTCTGTGTGCTGCAAAATCGGCAAATCTACAGAGGATTTGGTCAAGACCAATATGGTTTTGAGTGACTTCAATGGAAATCCGACTGAAGCAAAGGGAGTTTTGGTCGTGGAACTCACTATAGGAAGCAAGACAATCCCGACAGCATTCTTCGTAATTGAAGGAAAAGAAAGTTACAATGTGCTGTTGGGGAGAGACTGGATACACGCCAATTGCTGCATTCCATCAACATTGCATCAAATTTTGATTCAGTGGATTGGTGATCAGATAGAGGTGGTCAGAGGAGAGTCTCTAACCGCTGAAACCGATTGTGCTGATATACATCACAACCTAGAGGCATTATCGGGAAAACCCTTAGAAGATTGTGATTTTCTCAGTGTTAGCAAATTGGGGTTCAAGCCGACAACGCTGGAAGGACAATCGGTAACACAAGGATGTGAGGGTTTTTTATGGGAACCGCGGCTCTAGAACGGATTGAATATAAGATGGGCCAGGGTTTTATATCGGCTGACGAACTTGAAAAGGTCGATATTGGAACCGATGGTAAGGTGAGGCCCACTTACATCAGTAAACAGTTGCCGCGGGAATATAAAGATCGGCTTATCCAGATACTTAAAGATCGGGTTGATTACTTTGCTTGGGAGTATCACGAGATGCCTGGTTTAGACCGATCTATAGTTGAACATAAGATTAAAATGAAGCCTGAATTTCGGCCAGTGAAGCAATCACCAAGAAGGATTAGTTGGAAAATTTATGACCAAGTAAAGGCTGAAATCCAGAGGTTATTAGACGCAAAGTTTATTCGGCCATGTAAATATGCCGATTGGATTTCCAACATTGTACCAGTGGGGAAAAAGGATTCTGATAAAATTTGGGTTTGCATAGACTTTCGAGACTTGAATAAAGCAACATATAAAGATGAATACCCGATGCCGATTGCTGATCGTTTGATAGACGCTGCCTCGGGCAATCGGATTATCAGTTTTCTGGATGGTAATGCAGGGTACAATCAAATTTTTATGGCCGAAGAAGATGTGAATAAGACTGCATTTAGGTGTCCGGGTGCTATCGGCTTATTTGAATGGGTTGTGATGACTTTTGGGTTGATTAGTGCTGGAGCTACCTATCAGAGAGGGATGAACCTGATATGCCATGACCTGATCGGTAAATTGGTTGAAATCTATATTGATGATGTGGTGATAAAGTCTCAGGAAGAGGAGCAACACTTGGCTGATATTGTGACTGTATTAGATCGGTTTCGAAAGTATGGTATGAGGATGAATCCAAAGAAGTGTGCTTTCGGAGTATCGGCAGGCAAGTTCCTAGGTTTTATGGTGCATCAGAGAGGAATTGAAGTACATCCCGATAGGGTAAAGGCGATCCTGAATACTAAGCCTCCTGATTCGAAGGTTCGTCTACAAGAGCTTATCGGTAAGATTAATTACTTAAGCAGGTTTATTTCAAATTTATCGGAAAGAATCATACCGTTTTCTCCATTGCTTAAGTTAAAAAATTCCAATAAGTTTATTTGGGGAGCGGAACAGCAGAAGGCATTTGATAATATTAAGAAATACCTGACGAATCCACCTGTGCTGGTCGCTCCTAAGGAAAATTTACTGTTCAAATTATATCTATCGGTATCGAATAAAACAATAGGGGCAGTTCTGGTCCAAGAGGTCGATAGTAAGGAACATGCCATTTTCTATTTAAGCAGAAAGCTATTGGATCCAGAAACCCGATATACGATAGTGGAAAGGTATTGCCTGTGCTTATACTTCGCCTGCACTAAACTGAGGCATTATTTGTTGGCTGCTGAATGCAAAGTAGTTTGTCAAACCGATGTGATTAAGTATATGCTCAATGCTCCAATTATCAAAGGCCGTCTCGGGAAGTGGGCATATACTCTCATCGAGTTTGATCTATCATACGAATCTCCAAAAGCTGTCAAGGGGCAGGTATTAGCCGATTTCATCACACATCATCAAGACGTTAATATTGCAACTCTGTTGCCTTGGGTGATGTTCTTTGATGGATCGGTTTGCGAGAGGGGATGTGGAATCGGTATTTTCATTGTCTCTCCGGGTGGTGTTCCTTACCGATTCAGTGTTACGGTAGACTTCGGGTTGACCAACAATCAAGTGGAATATGAAGCTTTGATTCAGGGATTGGAATGGTTAATTCAAGCTGGTGCTATCACTGTGGAGGTGTTTGGAGATTCGCAATTGGTAGTTTTTCAGATGGTCGGTAAATATGAATGTCATAGTGATTTGCTTCGAGAATATCTGGAAAGAGCTTCTGATTTGGCTAAGTATTTCAGTATATTTACGATTCAGCATATTCCGAGGGAATAGAACTGTGAAGCCAATGATTTAGCTCAGGAGGCGTCAGGTTACAAATTACCGATCATGGAGTTGGAGATTATTCCGATTGCAAACCCAGTTCCGATAGGATGGCAAGCAGAAATTATCGTTATCTGAAAGATACTCAGGGGAAAACTGATAGGAAGCTTAAAAGGAGAGCTCAAAGGTATGTTTTAATAAGTGTAAGTTATACTATCAGAGTTTTGACGGTTTATTGCTTAAGTGTCTGGATGAAGAAGAGGCTAAGGTTGCAATCGGAGAAGTTCATGAAGGGCTGTGTGGAACTCATCAATCAGCATACAAGATGAAGTGGATGTTGAAGCGCGTAGGATATTTCTGGCCAACAATGGTGGAAGATTGCTTCAGATATTATAAGGGTTGCAGAGATTGTCAGATGTTCGGGAATATTCAACATGCACCAGCATCTATCTTACATCCGATCGTAAAGCCGTGGCCTTTTAGAGGATGGAAAATTGATATGATCGGAAAAATATTTCCTTCCTCGTCCAAAGGGCATCGGTATATTTTGGTAGCAATGGATTATTTCACTAAGTGGGTTGAAGCTGTACCATTGAAGAAAGTAACTGCTACTGAAGCGATTGACTTTGTTAAAGAGCATATAATTTACCGATTTGGGATTCCTCAGACGATCACTACGGATCAAGGATCGGTATTTATGTCAGAGGCATTTCAAGATTATGCTCGAAGTCTGGGGATTACGACAATCAACTCATCGCCATATTATGTTCAAGCCAACGGCCAGGCGAAATCTTCAAACAAAAGTGCCATAAAGCTGATCAAGCGAAAAATCGATGAAAGGCCGCGGGTTGGCATAATACTTTGGCAGATGCGTTATGGGCATATCGGATTGCTAAGCATGGAGCTACAAAAGTATCACCGTTTGAGCTGGTTTATGGTCAAGAAGATGTTCTACCAGTCGAAGCAATCATCGGATCCACGAGAGTAGAGGAACAAAATAATGTAAAAGCCGATGATTATAAAATTTTGATGGTGGATAAGCTGGATGATATGGTGGCAATTCGATTAAGAGCTTTGGAGCATATTGAACGTGACAAGCAAAGGGTGGCACGACATTATAACAAGAAGGTTGTGCCGAAAGCTTTTGAAGTGGGAGAACTTGTATGGAAGACGTTTTTACCGATTGGTTCTAGAGATCCTAAATATGGCAAATGGTCACCAAACTGGGAGGGACCGTTCAGAATTAATCGGATTATACCTGGTAATGCTTATATTCTGGAAACACTTGAAGGAGAGGTTTTCGGTAAATCGCTTAATGCCAAATATCTGAAGAAATATTATCCTAGCGTATGGGTTGGAGCTTGAGCTGAAGTTTGTTAAAAGCCGATTCTATGAGATCGCCTATAGTTCAGCAACAGTTGATGCTTATAATTTTACTCAAATCAAAAGCCGATTCTGTGTGAATCGCCTATAGTCTGGAATTCGATTCACAATGCAATTTTACTCAACACGTTGCTGTCGAGCAAAAGCCGATTCTAAAGGATCGCCTAGAGGACAAAAGGTTGATGAAGTAAAACCGATTGCATAAAGGAAATAATTATTACAAAGGCACGGAGGCCTTAGTCGTTTTTGCCTCAAGGGGCAGAATAAAGCATTGTTTTATAATCGATACCGATTCGCACATTACAAAGTTTTGAGATTTGGCTCGCAGGCCAATTACTCGCAGAATTCATGAATGGCAGCAGCGGCACTGGTGATCGTGTCCCGAATCCGATTGACAGTGCTAGTATCCTCTTCGGCTGATCCGGGAATGATCGGTATTTTCTTCTTCGCTTCCAATACCGCTAAGCCGTAGGCTTTCACTACGCCATACTGCTCCTTGGCCGCCGATTTGGTATCCTCAAAATCCGAGCGAGCAGCTGCTTCGGTTTTCTTCGCTTTCTCCAGTTCTAGTTCCAAAGATTTAACCCTTGAAACTGCCTTGGAGGCGGCAATCTTTGCTGATTCGGCTTCTTGTTTCAGTTTGAGGAGTCTGTCATTCTGTGAGTTGGCATCTTGGATCAGCCCTTTGAGTTCAGCTTCAGCATCCTTGAGGGCTTCTCACTGATGGAGTCGATCCAGCGCCGCGTCAAAATAGGACTTTTGGCCTGTAAGGGATAGCAGTTTTTCGATGGCCGCGACTACTTGCTCTGGGAGAATCTCCTTGACGGAGTCAGCTATTTCCCGGATGGCAAGAGGATTGGCTAGGAAAGCCGATTCATTGCTCACCAATTCCCACATTTGCTTGAGTTTTGCCAGAGAGTCTGGAGAAAGCCGATTCTTCTTGGACGGTTCGGGGGCAGGTGAATCGATGATGGCGACTGGGGGCGACGAAGGTCGGATCGGCGAAGATAGGAAATCAAGCTCGTCGTCGAGCCAATCCATACTGGACGGGTCGAAGTTGAGTTCATCGTCTTTCTTGCCGTCGTAGGTGATGACCTGCGTGGACACCACTGTTACCCAGACTGGGCTGCGAGGTTGAAACATGTACTGGACAAAAAATGTTTTAAGTTACAAGGTATCGGATTGTGGAAAATGGCATAAATTAAAGCAAGGAAATCCGATTACGTCTTGAGGGTTGAAGGCCGGAGGTGTCTGAGACGCTGGCGGAGGAGCAGGAGTGCCGTCTTTCTTTTTAGAGATGGGGGAAGTGTCTTGAAATCGATATTCTGATAAGTAAAGGCTGACAAAGAAATGGTGAAGATTTGGAGAATCAAGGGCTTACTGTGTCACACACAGACTCGGTGCTATCGGGTGTACACACCTTTTGGGGCCTCGGTTTTTTGACAGCCAGCTTCTTTCTTTGTCCAGCGTCACCTTCGAGCCTCCCTGTTTATCAGATGGTAAGAAATCGGATATTTCAGAGTTACATGCCATAAGCCGATTATACCTCTTTTCTTGGGCTGCTGGGAGGACTCTTGCACAAAAGCTAAGACAGACTTGGCCGTTGAGTGAAGCTGACCGGCTGCTTCCCCAATAAGCTTGGCCTTGGCGCGCTTGTCGCCGCTCTGAAAGAGAAGCAGTGCCAGGTTAGTAATCGGAAAATGAGAGTATTATGAGTTAGTAAACGCATTCAAGTTAATGACCTCGCGGTTAGAAGAAGACGCATGATTTTGGGACTCTGTTCTTTCGTTGTCTGATTCTGATGAGGAAGGTCCCGACTCGGAAGAATTTTCCTCTTTTTCATCATTTTCATTATCGGAATCATAACAGATGGAACTGTCACTGCTACTTGTTTCTGATTCTGATGAAGGCTCGGCCACACCAGCGATCTTTGGCCAGTTGGGTCTGCAAGTTTCCTTCTGGCCAGTGACCCGTTCGATTAAGGTTGCAGCTCCGCCTTTGGTAGCATAAATATCTTTAGCGATAGCCTCCCACCAGTTATCAAACGCTGAAGAAGTGTTGGCCCACATAATAAATTCCGATGGCATTTCGAAGTCCAAGTGAGCAGCAGACAGAATACCATAAGCTGATTGGGAGTTCAAGTCTTCTCTGGCGTTCAGTTGGCGATATATATAAAGATCGGGAATTTCCTGCCCGAGGTTAAACTGCCGAGCAACCACGGCTGGGTGATAGAATTCATAGGATGGTTTTTTGATATGGGTTCTCGTGCTCAGGATAGCAAAGAAGATACTTGGAGAGATGAATTCCTTGTAAGCTGACAAGGCTTCACATTTTAGAGTGCTAGCCAATCGGAAAAAGGAGGGTACTGGGTACCTGTCCAGTTCAGTGTACGGGTTGAACTGCTCGGCACCATATTCCGATTCAGACATGGTATAGAAAGCGACCATGGAATGGGAGAGGTCATATTCGTTCAGACGTTTCCTGTTGCAGTTCACTGATATCATCTCGCCGTATGATCTGCAGGGGCATTTACTGTTGTCGGAATCTTTCTCGTTCGGAAATTCCAAACTAAAGTCCAATTCTCCCAGGGAGTTGTATATTTGGAGCTTCAGGAACATTCCGATAAACCAGAAATGACCGCCTAAGTTACCGACTGAATAATCGGCTTTCGGTGAGCAAAGACCTTCCCTAATCTCATGCATCATCCGGTAGGTGGCTCCTAATAGGTATTTGCCGATTGCTAATCTTTGGCCTGATGCCAACGCCTCGGCTACCCCTTGGTAAACCTTGCTACGGCTCAGAGATTGCCCACAGAAGAAAAACCGATCGAGCCACATGTTCAGGAAGGCAATGTGCTCTTCATCTTCTACGTCACCGGTTTCTGATGAGTGCTGATGTATCGCTGCCAGCCAAAGTTTTTCTCAGGAACCAGCTTCAGCGTGGCGGATAGATCAAAGGCTGATAGCATTTCACCATTGGGATTTAGACCGGTCAGCATCGCTACATCTAAGAGTGTAGGGCTAATGGGTCCGATCGGAAAAAGAAAAGCATTTGCAGTATCACACCAAAAATAAGCCGATGCCGCCATAAGTGGTTCATCTGCTGGTGGTGGAGATAAGGAGAGAAGGATAGCATCGGTAATCCCTAGTTCATCCCATTGCTCTTGTTTCTGATCATAGATTCGGAAAAGCTAGTCCTTATATCCCTTGATCGGGCTGGGCCAAGATCTAAATGCCGATTTCCAACTGTGTGTGCTAATCTTATCGGCAAATAAGGGGAGACGCGCTACAGAGTGGTCTATAAAATCCGATGGGTCTCGTTCCCCTATTGGTCCCAAAGAATACAAAGCTTCGGAATCTGAGCATTGAATCAGTACCTGAGACATGATGCCGATTGAAAGTTGGAGGAGTTGGCTGTGCGCTGATTGCTGAGGGCTCTAAGAATTCCGATGCGAGAGACGTACGGGAGTAGGAGAGCGTGAAAGTGACGGCGAATGGGCGTCTATTTATAGCCATGGTAAAAATTAGGGTTTTACCGCGCTTTTCGGCGTTGCGGTTACAGCCCGCGTTGTCTGCTGGGCTGACACGTGTTCTCGAGATGGGCTGGAAGTGAAGAATTACAGGGGCAAAATTGTGAAATGTTCCAATATAGTAAATCCGATTTCTAGTTGAAAGTTCGGCTAATAAGAATACCCATTGCCAAACTAAGGGACATATGTTGACACCCAAATTTGGCAGAAAATCGGATATTCAAAAGAGGCCGAATATGTTAGAATTATTGGGCCAAATCGGAAATGGGCTTCATCAGCAAAAAGAAAGACATATTAAAGAATACCGATGGGCAAAAGACTTCGGAACAGATACGATCTGATCAGAAGTGCGTCGCGGTAAATTAGGTCGTATCGGTATCGACTTTGTAATACTATAAATAGGACCTTAGATCTCGATAGAAGGAGAATCAATACTCAATACAACCAACACTTTCTCGAATCCGTTCGACCTCGTCGAAAGGCTTCAACTCGCAGGTAGAGCTATCTCGATGAGATAATCGATTCTCTCCTTGTAAACGGTGTATATGGCTGCATCATGTTGATCTCATGTACACAAACCATGTTAGACTGTTTCGGGATTTACCGATCTTTAACATGTTCTCGCATATTGCATTGTCTCGAGTCAATCGATCTGTAATGTGTGTTTACCCTGCGATACCGATTATTGAATATTTCATATGTTTTCTTCTGAATCCGATATATGCAACTGCCTCGTTTAATCGATCTTGCGTATGTCTTGTTTAGGATCTTGCATGTGTTAATGTTTGCTGATCTGTATTGCATTTACCCTTATTAGTCTTTAGACCTTTTAATCGGTTTATTGGTTTATATCCAGATTTAGATCTGAATACTGTCTTGGCCTGACCAATCTGTTCAATCTGTTTCCTGGTTTAATCTGATATATTGATATTAAGGTTTATTGCTAATGATATTACCGAAAATACCAAAAAGAAATAGAAGATTTATATTTGAATGTCTATTTAAATTTATTTGCTCTATCAGGCTTAAAGCCGATAGATCTTATAATCGGAATCGAACAAGCCGATTACAAATAACCTGATCCGGCTATTTAAAAGCCGATTAGGCTTGTATTACTGATGATTTTTTTCCTTATTGTTTTACAGGTCAAATCAATTGGCACACTTGGTTTTAGTTGCGACGCGATCACTGAATCGACGCTTCTGCACGTGTATTCGCAGAAACCCTCGTTTTTGCGTCAACACATAGCCCAGTGCACTAAAAGATAATAGTTCCAAAAACCATAGCAGCAAAAATAGGTAGTAGACTTGTAGAGTCGTAATGCATTTTTTTATTTGTTAGGCCGTGAACATGTATACCCATTTTAAAAAATAAATACCCGAAGTTAGGACAGGTGCAGCTGAGCACTAATATGTCCGATGAGCTGCATCCATATTTGACTGTGAAAAAACATAGCCTTAGTTGCTTACACCACCTAAATCGAGTACAAAAAAAAATGCAAGATAACATTTCCTGAACCTTAACTACAGGTTTTTACCTCTTCAGTTCAAGTTCTTTACGGCACAAATCTGTGGAGCATGATACATCCACAGCTAATTCTGGATTATTGCAGCAGTGAATGTGTTGCTCATCCACACCATAATGCTTCTTTGACTCCCATGTGATGTACTCATTCCTGACCAAAATGAAGTAAGCTAATGTGTACTTCTGCCAGGAATTATCCTGCTGACCAAACAGCCTAAAGAGGTGAAGGCTTTTGGAGGTGCAATCTTGTAAATCTTCCATTGTTTTCTCTAAGTCAGCACGAAGACACAAAAATTGGAAGGTCCACACCACTTCTGAAGAAGATATTGACACAAAGATCACAATGAGCATGCCGTTATTTCAAATATCTGATAAATATTCTGGGTTCAAACAGTGTAAAGTGTAAACAAAATAGGTCATTTTACTACATACAATACCATCGTAATCACTAATCAGTACAAAGTTACATCAGATACATACTGAAACATTCAGGTTCATAATGTTATTACCTGCTATGAAAACATCTTCAGAGTTTTCTGAACGGAAATCATTTTTCAACGGCCATGGTATATCCTGCGGCACCAAAAAAGTAGAGCATTACAGATCTTTCCAATGGCGGATCCATCGCCCGGGCAGGAGGGCAGCTGCCCGGGCTCCCAAGAATTTGCCAGTGAGAGGATCCTGATACCTACCGCGGTCGCCGGAGATCTCGAGTGCGGCTTGCCCGGCGAGCGAAGCTAGAAAATGACTTGCACCGGAGACAGGTAGAAGAGGTAGAAGAGGCAGGGATCGTGAGAGCTGGCACCGGGAGAGGTGGCAGAGAAGCAGCAGAGGTAGGGGAGGGGATTGCCGGCGACCAAGCATGGAGGGAGGCCGGCGTGGTGGCTGGGTCAGCACGGACGGGAGGGATAGGGTACCTGGAAGGTGACGGCGGTGGATTTCCGGAGAAGGCGGCGATGGCGAGCACGACCAAGACGGGGACGACCGCAGTCAGATCTGGCCCATCGGTGCGAGGAGCCACCGCCGGAAGGAGCGAGGAGACGACGTTGGCCGACGATGACGACGCAGAAGCGGCGGCGCCGGCGGGCTTGAGCCTTAGAGGCGGAGCAGCCGAGGGCGGGATGAGAGCGGGCGGTGTGGGGAGGAGGCGTGGCCCTGGAGGCCCCGTCGAGCTAGGCAAGCAAACAAGGTGGGGGGAGAGCGACGTGGGCAAACAAAAGCCACAGAAGCCGCCGCCTATCTGAGACCGTTGGATGAGCGTCGGACGGCTGGCGGTTTTGGGTGACGTGGCCACAGGAGGAGGACGAAAGCTGCGTGGGCATGCTCAGAATGGTGGACTGCTACACCTTATGAAGTATAAGAGTGTGTGTGTGTATATATAGTAAAAGTATCTGGGACTACATGGTCAGGTCAAGGCCCACTTTAGTTTGGAAGCGATTAATTGTCGTTTATTGCATTCACACCTTTGAATCAGTAATTAATGATGTTGTATATATATATATATATATATATATATATATATATATATATATATATATATATATATATATATATATATATATATATATATATATATATATATATAGAGAGAGAGAGAGAGAGAGAGAATAGCTGGTGTGCTCTTAAGAGCACAAGGGTGCGGTGCTTCCCACCCCTCCTCCGTCCGATCTAGAAACTGATGGCTAGATCATAGCTTCCATGGCCTTGGATATAGCGTCTTGTTGTCAGAATGTGGCGCCTGTTCGCCCTTTCTTCCCGTCCCGATTCCTCGCGTCTCATCCCCCCATCTATTCTCCTCTTGAGCTCCACGAAGGTTGTGCCTCCTCTCAGTTTTCTGCTTGCGCTCATCGCAGGAAGCCGCCGCCGCCGCATCCTCTTGGTGTCTGCATCTAGGCGCTCTGCTCCAGTACCCTCCACATCGCCCTCCCCACGAAGCTGGTGCCTTCTCCCTGTTTTCTGCTTGAGCTCGTCGCAGGAAGCCGTCACAGCCGCCGCCGCATCCTCTTGGTGGCTGCATCTAGGCACTCCGCCCCAGTACCCTCTACTCCCCCCTCCACTTCTCAATTTAAAAACCCTAGCCATGGGATGCCCTATAGAGCAACCGCAGGAGAGGGAGATGCAACATTGAGCCAAGATCTTGATTTGCATGCAAGAAGCAGAAGTTAGCTAGTTGTTGATTTGTTGTAATTCAAGGCGTCGATGTGGATTTTGAAGTAAAGCAACAGCAAAAAATATGCAGAGTAGTAGTGCCTTTGTAAATGCAAGCTCCATTTTTTTTGTATTTTGTATATTCAACAGACATGATCAGATTGTAATTTCTGGATGTAATATGCATATTGGGGTCTGCCCCTTGTTGAAGAAAGGCATTGTACACAATGGTTTATTGTAATTTTGTGTGGAATTCAGTCTATGTTGGTAGCCTTCTAGAAGAAGAGGAGCCAATAAATTGTTATTTTCTTGTTATATGTGGTAGGAGCTTTGTTCAGATTTATTAGCTTGTAGGCAACAGGATTTTTGTTCAGATTTATATGAGAAAATTGTGTGAAATCATGGTTGAATTGCAGCTCAGTTCATTGAATTTTTTAGTCCTTAGGAAAACTTGTCAGTACATCAGCAGCACACTATCAAATTCACAAAGCATGTGGACAAGCTGCAGTTTGACAACATATTGCCTCATTCTACCTGAGACCAATATGATAATATTGCATTTGAAATATATACATAACAATAGTATCTTGGCAGATCTGATTACATTGCATTCCTAGCAGCAATAATCAGTTGCTTCCATCCTAGAGCACATATACAAACACCACTATTTTAGGATCTCATTACATTGCTTTTCCAACAGCAATGAAGGATCTCATTACAAAAGACATAAGAAACAGGTCCTAGCAGCCATCTATTGCTTCCTGCTCTTGAGTACATATACAAAACATCTAGCAGTCATTAGAGCACATATACAAACACCACTATTTTAGGATCTCTTTACATTGCTTTTCCAACAGCAATGAAGGATCTCATTACAAAAGACATAGGTCCTAGCAGCCATCTATTGCTTGCATCATAGAGAACATATACAAAACATCTAGCAGTCATCCGTTGCTTCCTTTTGGAGCACATTATCATTCATCCATATCTTCGAATGGACTATCTGAATCAGCGTCTCCATATTCTTCTGGACTATCCTCCTCTTCTTTTTTACCTTTACCTTTTCTGTACTTCATCTGCAAATTAAATTAAATAGTAATAAGCAATTTTAATAGAAAATAAATGTTAATTTGCAATCTGAAATTTATTATTACTGGGCAAGTTCTAGCATTATGGCCTCCTAGCTTGCTGCGACAAATGCCACATGTACGTGGCTTCTTTGCATTCGAGCGTGGCTCTGAAGGTGGTTTGAATCTTTGTGGTTTCTTCCTCTTCCCCTTGCACTGTGATATTGGTGGATCCAATATCAGTTCAGTGGGTATGCTTGCTGATGTGCCAATCTCACATGTTTGTGTCTCTTGCTCAATAACCATCCCTTCCATTTCTACCTCTGCCGCATCTAATATTCCCTGAAAATGGATGAAAGCATCCCTGGACTTTGTTGCCACCTTTAATAATTTCATTACTCTAGGCTTGAGCACAGCAAACCGCATTGCTTCCTGCTCTTGAGTACCCCCAAAGTCCATGCTCATCTCTAGTTTTGATCTTTTCGCACTTGCATTAGCATCTTTGCACCACCTTTTCATTATGTATCGCTTAGGCAGGTGAAACATGTGAACATGATGCATGATCTTAATGGCATGTGAACAAAGTAAGCCCTGAAACTCATATCCTTTGCAACTACATGAAACTTGTTGCTTTAATTTATTAATATCTACTATGTATTTCTCCGGGATCATCTTCTTAAACATTGGATGGTAGTTGATGTTTATCTCATACAGGGCATCTTTCTTAATCTCATTGATTTCTCCAAGTTGGGAATTTCTTAAAATTACTTTGAACTCCTTGAGCACTTTGGTTGTGTAGACTTCAGATGCATCTTTTTCAATTTGATAAAGTGTTGACAATTTTGGGACAACATTAATGCAAGCAATATCCTCGTCACTTTCCTTTTGCCAAATACCATCTACTATTTTCTCAACATTCAACACAAGTTGGTGCATGGATGAATGGTTGTTTGTCCATACTTTCAGGGCAGAATTGGCACTCTCACTTCTCTGTGATGTCGACATGTTAGCAAAAAATATACCCCTAAAATATGCTGGAACCCACTCAGCACGCTTTTCATACATAACCTTTAGGTGTCGGTTGTTCTCTAAACCATGAGTTCTGAGCATCTCTATCCATTCGTTCTCAAATTCTAGCACAGTCATGCTTCGATTTATAACCCTCTTCAGCTCAACTTCAAAATCTGGCTTCATGTTGTAAAGCGCACCCAAATGATCTCTTGCCTTTCTCATGATGTGCCATTGACAACATCGATGCACAGTATTGGGAAAAACCTCTTTAATGGCAATTCTCATTGCAGGGTCTTGGTCAGTGATAATGGCTGCTGGTTCCTTCCCATACATAGCCTTTACCCAAGTTTTGAACACCCACACAAACCCGGCTTTCCCCTCAGACCTTAACATGGCCATCCCAAATATTACAGACATCCTATGGCGATTTACACCAATGAATGGAGCAATGGGCATGCTGTACCTATAGTTGACATAAAACATACTTGCATTAGTAACAATATTGAACAAGAACATATGCCCAAAAAAGGAATCCCATTAGTATACCTATTTGTTTGGTAAGTCGTGTCAAAGGTAATGACATCGCCAAATTGTTGGAATGCTCTTCTTGCTCTGCCATCAACCCAAAATAAATACTTCAAGCGACCACTTTCATCCACCTGTTCTTCATGAAAAAATTCAGGATCTTCTTCTTTTTTCTTTTGAAAATACACCAATGTGGCTTCCGCATCAGCACCGATATATCTTCGATTTACAGATGCTATCTCATTGGTAACATCCTTTCTTTTAAACCTCAGATTCTTCTTACCCCCATGACTAGCACCCAAGTACTCATGTGTCTTGGCGGTCTCAATATTCTGAGCACGCATGTCTTTTATAACTTCTTTATCTTCAACATCGAGACACCTATGAGACCGTAGGTTCCGCTTCTTTGATGGAGAGGCAACCAAAGGATGGTTATGACCATCTACAAAAACAGTAACTTTCCAAACCCCCCCTTTCAATAGAACTCTAAGACGTGCCTTGCAACCAGTCCGAGTGGGTGCAACCTCCTTTTGAGGGGTTCTTTGTGCACAGGAATTATCGGCAGCAATTTGTGCTTCTTTAGTATCCTTTGAAAAGCCTTCCTTCGAGCAAACCCACTTCACTGCCGTCACACATCCAAACTTCGCAGCTTGTAGTGGCTTCCTTGGCGGATGCTAAACCCCATTCGGAATGCATATTTATTATAAAACACTTTTGCATCCTCCTTTGTGATAAATTCTTTGCCAACAAAAGGAGTATACTCTAAATGCTCATATGGATCATTGTCATCTGCAGCATGCTGTGAGCTATTGTCCTCACGATTACCCTCAATCGGACTAGCCATGCTCTGCTCCGTAGAAAATTACCAAAGGAACTTAAGTTACTTTGTTGCAATTAGTTTAAACAAAATCATGTCAGACTATGATTTCAGACACCAATTTAACCGCAGTGCACCGGTAGCTCCATAAGGAAATTTTATATCGATCGTAACCCTAATTATTATGAAAGGAGATGAAACCTGGTTTACCTTGATTCCTTCCTGTGATCTTTAAGGGGCTCGACAGTACCACATAGCAGCGATGGTGATGGCGAGGCGATCCGACTGTAATCAAGTAAGGCGACACAATCATGCTCGGGATCATTGGAAACGAGGGGATTGGCTGCAGCCTGCTACATGTTGGCGCAACAAGGAAGGAGCAGCAGGAAGGAACAGCAGGAGGGCGGTGGCGATTCGTGGGAGACAGAGAGCGCGGGAGAGAGAAAGCGAGAGGTGGCGGGAGGGCGGTGGCGATTCGTGCAGAGAGAGAGCTTGGAGAGAGAAAGCGAGAGGTGAAAAGGCACCAATGAAGGAGACGAAAAGGCACCAATGAGGGAGACGGGGCTAGCACGGAGAAAATGACGCCGTTTTCCACCGGGTGGAGAGCTGACGCGCTTGCCTTCCCAAGGATCGATCCGTCCAGTTTCTAGATCGGACGGAGGAGGGGTGGGAAGCACCGCACCTGTCGACGGTTGAGATATCGATCTCAAGTCGCTAAGGTTCTTGAAGATTGAGATAGGAGACACGCCAAACAATGCGAACAAAGAACGAGCAGAGAGCGGGAGTTTTATCTGGTTCAGCCTCTCGAGAGATAATAGCCCTACGTCCGGCCTTTCTTATATATCACGAGATGATTACAAGAGGTGGCTCGACGAGACGAACAAGTCTCGGCGAGATTATGAGTACAAGAAGCAATAATGCGAAGATCAAGTGCGGAGCCCCTACACGCCGTAGGGCCTTGTTTATATAGTCTTGAGCAAACCGACCTCTAGAAGGAATATCGGGCCGGGCTAACTACGAGATCGTAACGAACCCATACATGCCAAATATATCCCGAGGTAGATAAGGAATACTCCAATTCTTGGGGATCACGACTTCTACTCCAATCCGGGAAACCACGTCCGGGTCTTCATGTAGCCGTCAGAGAACTCTTGTTCGAGCAAGACTCAAACACGAATCCTAGGTCGTTGCTGCGTCTTGACCAAGAGGTCGTTCGGCGGGATGCACATGGAGTCGATAGAACCTTCCAGGAGCTGGGCCCCGGTAGGCCGTTCGATTGGGCCGTCAGGAGTGGGGCCATGGCAATGGGCCGTGATCTAATCCCGACAGCTAGCCCGAGACTCAAGTGGAAGAACTCACTAGAGTGGGGTCATCCCTTGAGACTCAAAGTCACGAAGAGGGTATTTTCCTCGCTACCAAGGCATGTAACAAGCGGCCCGAACAGGTTATGGTTCAACCGAACAAGACTTGTTAGGGACCGAACAAACCGATCGATGCCGAGCAACTCCGTTCGTCGAGCGAACGACATCCGTCCGAAAGCGAGCACTCGGCCTTGGTAGCGGATTTGGAAAAAATAGTCGTTGGCGGACTCCAACGGTAACTTCTGTCATTGCGTGGTGAAAGCAGTGACCGTTTTACTTTCCGTTCGGTAAAAACTAGCCGTTTTGGGACTAAACCGTTGCGAGCTGCTTATACGGGACTATAAAAGCACCCAAGCCGCCCATGCATGCCACTCTGTTCTCACGCCTTTCCTCTCTAAGCCCTAGTCCCAACCAAGGCTCAAACATCAAGCACCCAAACTCCACCACCAACCACGCTTCGCCCGATCTTGGGAACCGCTATGGCCAAGTTCACCGGCACTAGCTCGACCGAGGAGGACTCAAGGTCTGGGAGGAGGAGGCCACATTGACACCAGTGGCTGGAGGCTGCCGGAGAGGAGGATACTCCGGAGCAGCTGGAGGGAGAGTTCGTTAACCCGAGCGATTCGCCTTGTTGGGTTGCGATCTCCAAAGCGACCGCTGAGGCCTTCTTAAACATTAGTGGATTGGAGGTGGCGAACCTCAATCCGGTCAAAGCATCCTCCGGATGGCCGTCTTTGCACACTGTGCGAAGGCTATCTGAGAATCGATCCACCGGTGAAATTGTTCCTCCACTATTACACGATGACGAGGAGCAGCTCCGCCGCCGGCTGGGTGCTACTACCTCAAGCTCAAGACCACCGCCGACGACGCCAGTATCCTCGCCCACCCCGCCGACTCAATGGCCGCGTGGTGGGTGAGGTGGTTCTAACAAGCGGGCGGCGACAAGAAGCTCATCTTCACCGGAAAGGCGCCCGTGAAGGAACCTCAATGCCTCGGTAGGAGATGTCCGCCGAGGATTGGTACTCGACAAGGAAGATCGCCTCCTCGTAAGCCTCGGGCTCACAGGCGGGAGATCATCAGGGACTTCACAGCCAATGAGAATCTGTCGCTGCGGAGAAGGTCCTATCCTTCTACAAGATAGAGGATGGGAAGACATCACAAGGGAGAGCACGGGTAAGTGCCTTTAAGACTCAACCTCTTCATTGATCGTTTTCTCCGAACAGAATTTAACGATTCCATCTTTCGAGGCGGAGAAGCCAATGACGCATGGGTGACCGGCGGGTCGACGCCATCTTGAAAGGCGGCGAAGAAGGACAGCGAGGTCACCGCGAGGTGGCCTACACTTGTCCGAGGCGTGCTCGTCCGCATGCACGAGGTAAATCACTTATACCCAGCCCATGTTGCTAGACTTACTTTGTTGGTTTTAATGTCGACGTTCGCTTCTCAAAAGCTGCAGAGGAGGACGGTGATCCTCGGAGGGATCGTCGAGGACCTCTCTGGGTCCGAGAAGGAGAAGCGAAGAAGGGCAAGGCCAAGGCGGCCACAAAGCCCAAGGTGGCGGCCGAGCCGACGCTGAGCTCATCAGCGCCATGGCGGCCGCCACCGTCGAAGAGACCAGTGCGCTGACGGAGCGCACCAAAGCGCACCAAGCTGGAGGCTGGTCACCCCAATGAGAAGAGACCAAGCCCTCCCTCCTCGCCGAGCAAAGCGATGAAGAGTAAAGACCATAGCCCTCTGGCTTAGGCGTTACCGCAAGCTCACCCGGCCATATGGCGCGGCTACAACAGTCGCCGAGCAAAGGAGACTCGAGGAGGAGGTCGCAGAAGGAGAAACTCCTTGCGCTGCTGAGAGGAGTGCTCACTCACGGAGAGCTGAGCTCATCGCCTTGAACGCCAAGGGCCAAAGCGAGAAGCCGCCAAGGAGCCCCGAGAAAAGGCGGAAAGTTCCGGCGAGGAAGATCGAGATCAAGCCCTCCACGGCGGTATGTAGAAATCGATCTTTTGATCTTTCCACCTTGACCGCATTAGACTTAACGATCAACTCGTTCATCGGTGCCCAAGAAGAGACCGCCACAGACGGCGTTGAGGAGGCGGCGATATTCCGCCGAAAGATCTGCACGCAAGGCCACGGCAGGCGATGGTGGCGAGCCTCAAGGACAAAATGGCGGCGTGGAGCTGCTGCCGCGCCGGCTCAAGCGAAGCGATCGACGCGCTCAAAGACGCGTGGAGCGGTGGAGGCAAAAATAGCGGCGGGTGGCGCCACGGACTTCGAGGCCAAGGCGATGGCTCGGAAGCTGCCAGCATGGACCGAGCGGCCGGTCTGCGGCACGCCGTCGCGGGCAGCTCACCCCGAGGCGACGGATTCTCCGCGGCGGTGAAATCCCCGCCGCCATGGAGCAAGAAGAAGCCCCCGAGCAGGCCGAGCAAGTCGTCCTGCCGGCGGAAGCAACGGCGCCACCGAGCGGAGTGGCTCCGGCCTCGCCCGAAGACGTTCGGGCGGAAGAGGAAAAGGAAGAGGAGAAGGAGCGCGGAGACGAAAGCGCTTCGCCCGTCGCTCCCGCTCCCGAGCAGATGCGCTCCCGCAAGAAGAAGGAGCGAACAAGGCGGCGGCGGCAAGAACGCGCCCGCCTCATCCCGCACGAGCGGGGCTTCGTGACGCATGGCCTCGAGGACCGCCTGCGTCGCGGACTGAAGCGCCGACTTGGCAAGGTAAACACCAAGACCAAATTTTGTTCAGCTTAGCCACATCATCAAAACGTAGTTAACTTGTTTTTCCTCTCGGTCTTGAGGACACCATGGCGGAACTTCGATGATGGGGTCACCATCGAACGGGACGCCCGTCTTTGGCGTCCTCCGGAACATCTTGACGGGGATCCGGGCGAGCGCCTTCTTGGCAGCCGAGCCAGTGAAGGCGAAAGCGAAGAAGCTCAAGGCAAAGTGACCAAGAGAGGCATTCTCCGAGGCTCTCCTAAAGGAAGCCGAGGAGCCAGCAGAAGCAAATGAAGGCGAGCACCATGGAGGAGATGCCGGCCGCCTGAAGTGGCTTGAAGAGCAGCTTGTCGACGCGTCCCGTCGCGGAACCAGCTCGCGGAGGAAGCCAAGAAGCTCAAAGCCCACTCGCCAAGGAAGAACAGACTTCAGCGGGTCTCGTGCAAAGATCTCGACCACATGGGCTTTGAGGAAGAGATCGAGGAGATCTGTGGGATGACGGTGAGGGCGATCACCATGAGAGAAAAGGTCAAGGAGCTGGACGAGCAGCTCAAGGCGGCCGAAAGCAATGAGTCACCAGAGCGAGGCTCTGAGCGATCATTGCAGCGCCAAGACCGAGGAGGTCGAGGCCATCCGGCAGAGGCTGCGCGCAAGCCAAGCGAATAAGGAGGAGATCGAACGCCCATTTGAAGCCAGGAAGGAATCAAGGCTCGAGGCGAAGTCGTGCGCCTCAAGTTAGAAGTTGAGGAGTGAAGGAGCGACTTGCTCCTAAGTAGCATCATGGTCAGAATCTCAAAAGGGCCTTGTACCAAACTTCGAGTAATGTAATAAAGTACTTACCTTTATTCCCGCAAAAAAGCAGACAAAAAGATAAAACGAGCGAAACTAAGAGAAAAGCGAACAGCTAGGAAGTTTAAGAAAACCGTAGGCGCTCTCGCCTAACTCCCGGCCCGTTGTGCATCTCGCTCGAAACTGAGTTTGCGAACCCGAGCAGTGCACAAGAGAAAGAGCGACACCCTAGCCCCGTGCAGACGATGCTTGAGAACCTAAGCTATGCGAACTCGAGCACGCGTAGAGAGAAAAAGCGACACCGAACCTTGCTTGATTTGTTCCACGACCGCTCGTTGGCGTAAGTTAAGCGATTCGAGAGTAACCGAGCAAGGAAAGTGCCTCTGCGCCGGGGCTTACGAGAGCGAGCTTTACCAAGTGGTCGCGCTAAGCGATAAGTGCCTCGCGGAGGGCTTACGAGCAGCACTTAGCCGCAAGGTGGAAAGGCCGTGTTACGCAACCACGAGTTTAGGAATTTGTCGAGACCAGATACGGGTAGGGAACAATCCTTAATATTGCGGAGCCAAGAGTTCGCAAGGTAGGGCACCATCAAGTGTTACCGAAGAAATTAGTGCGAGAAGACAAGTAGTGAAAAAGGGCACGGAGGCGCGAGATTCACCGAGGATTGGATTGAACTTTACATGGTGCGAGGGACTTGGACGAACTAAAGCGCCAAGTTTTACAAAAGCGCGAGGCTAAGCAAACAAGCGAGGACCTACACAAAGAACTTACGAAGTCGGGTCGATGTTTCAAGTCTTTGGTCACTCTCTCCGTCCTCCATAGCCAGCGAACGGCCCGGGCGGCGGAAGAAACGACCGTGAGCGGGCCTCCCAACGAGGAGTTAACTTGTTAGCATTGGACAAGTTACAGGACACGGCGCAGAAGCAGGTCGCCCGCCTTCAAAACCCTTGGTCGAACTGATTTGGCGACTTGCGGCGAAGAGCTTGCTTTGGTAGCATGCCATTCGACTTGTGCACGGTCGCGTGTGCCTTGAGGAGATCGAGATCGAGGCGCTCTTGCTCTTCGTCAACTAAGTTGACCGAGCTCGTCTTGAGGCTAACCGAGTACGATTTGGGCGGCGAGGATGGCTTCGCACCATAGACCCGCTTGGAAAGGAGTTTGGCCGGTCTACCGGTGGCCGTAGCGAATCGCCTGAGGACGGAAGGAACTTCATCAACCCGAGCCTTCTTGTGCTCGAGAGCAGCAAATACCCGCCGTTTGATACCCTGGACTATCTGTCCGTTAGCTCGCCGATCGCTCCATTGCTCGTGGGTGTGCCACGGTTAAGCAGACTTTGGTGCCCACTGCTCGCGATATTCTGGAATAGCTAAACTTCAAGCCGGGTACCGTTATCTGTGATCAGCTTATGGGGGTGTAAGATCAAGCCTCCTTGGGCTTAATGTTTTGGTAATTGATGCCAAGCGGGCCTCGACGGATTGCATCAAGGCTAAGGATGTTATTTTCTAGTTCTTCTATTTTCCTTGTGTGCAGTAACCGCTTACGCCCATCCGGCCCATTGATGTCTGCAAGATCATCTCTCTGGTTGTAGGTCCCATCGAGCACAAGTTCCGTCCATCTGAGTGAGTTCGGCGGGTTCTAGAGATGCCAGTGTCGTGGTTCGAGAGAGTTCGGGAGAATCTGGTGTCGGGGTTTTCGTAGCCGCCAAGTTCAAAGCCGGATATTTTTTTTAGGCGCGAAACCTCCCCCGATTCCACAAGTCGACAAGATAGGCCAATAACCCTAGGTGTGGCGTCGGACGAAGTCGGTATAGTCAAAAACTTCGAGTGGAAAAATTTCAGCCCCTCGGATTGCGTCAAATAGCCGTCAGACGGCGTCCGTGAAAGCACAAGCCAAATTCGCTAAGTCCCAAAATCACACCCATCGTCGGACGGCGTCAAGCGGTCTTGAACAGCGTCCGACAAAGCAATGATTCAACGACCCAACTCAAAAATTGGCTAAGTCGAGTTCAAAGTCAGCGTCGGACGGCGTCGACAAAGCACGGACGGCGTCCGATTAAGTTCATCATAGATCTCGGGAGGCGTCCAAGCGGCGCCGGACGGCGTCGGTCAATGGGGAAGCGACAGTAGTCTTTGTCGGACGGCGTCCGATTGTGACCGGACGGCGTCCGACGACAGCTAATCCCGCGACCAAACACACGGTGAGCCTTTGTTCACGCAAGACGCTAGCTCAGCGACAGACGCGTCCGATGAACCAACCGGACGGCGTCCGGTCAAGTTCAAATTTTGGCAAAACCATCGTCGGACGGCGTCAAGCGGAACAGACGGCGTCCGATAGAGTGATCCGAAACTTCGCGATTTAATCTGAGCCGTCCATTTCTAGGGTTCCGCCTTGGGCCTATAAATAGGGGCTTGGTGTGCGGGTAAAATTGAGAGAGCCATCATTAGCGACCACCCTTGCCTTAGCCACCCATGAGAGCTCCTCCCATGGCACCCACCTCCACCTAGGGTTCCATGTGCTTGAGAGATTGAGAGGAGAAGAAGAGTGGAAGGAGAAGAAGAAGTTGATCCCTACCTCCTCTCATCATCTCAAGGTTTGCCCCATCTCCCATGGCGTTGTTGCCCTAGTTTTCATGGGGAGTGAGAAGGGGTAGTGGTGAGAGCGATCTCGATCTTGTGCTCTTGGGACTTCGCCACGGAGAGATCGTGCCACGCCACGGGCTTCATCAACCGTCGACAACATCCGCTCCATCCGTTGGAGGCACAAGTCCGCCGTGTGTCGGCGGCCATCTCCGTGTGTCGGGGTGCCACGGTTTCCGTGTGTCGAGCCAAATCCTCCATGTGTTGGGGGTGTCTCATGTGTTGAGGCGAAACCCACCGTGTGTCGGTGGTCGGTGCCGTGTGTCGGTGCTTGGGTGGGTGTGAGTGCTCTCTTTGTGAGAGAACTTCGCCTCATGTGAAGGTTTGGAGCTCGCCTACCATGTGTTGGTGAAGAGCTACATGAGTGGATTGAGGGCTAGGGGCGAGAGAGTCCGACTTCTGTGTGAGAAGTTTCCTCAGCGGAGGCGTAGGTGCTCATGTGTTGAGCATCGAACTTGATAAACACCTCGGTTTGCGTCTCCTCATCTCACTTGTTTAATTACGGATATTGTCTTGATCGCTTGCATGTGAGTGCCATCGAGCCTCCTAGTAGTCGCTTGTGCATTATTGTGATCACTTCCGAAACTAGACTCTAGGTCAATCGATAGCCTGGGCTCTTAATTTGACTAAGTAAATCAAGCGAATTAAGAGAAGTAAAATTTGAAAAGTGCCGATTCACCCCCCCCTCTCGGCCTAGGATCCTTACAAGTGGTATCAGAGCCAGGTTTCTAGTTGCTTAACCGCATAGAGATGGCCGACGGGGGTAGTGTAGCCGCCAATAGGATTCCTCTGTTTAGTGGCACTAATTTCAGCTTTTGGAAGTTGCGAATGAAAGTATTTCTCCAGGCAATGGGAATGGATGTTTGGAGAGTTGTAGAGTCTCCTCATGGTGTCACACTCACTAACAATATACACCCACACCGCTCAAAACAAACTCCTAGAGACCGATGCTAAGGCCATGAGCAGCTGCATTTTGTGGTTTGAGCATGGAGGTCTTTGATAGAGTTAGCAATCTCACTAGTGCACACGAGATATGGATCACACTTATTGAGATTCACGAGGGCACCTCGGTGTTAAGGAGGGTAGACTAGTGGTTGTCAAGGAGGCGTTTGATCGATTCAGAATGCTTCCAAATAAAAATGCCAATGCTATGTTTACTCGGCTTAACCCCATCCTTGAGCTTAAGGGGCTCGGTCACACTTGTTGCCAATGATGAAGTATGCAGGAAAATCTGCGGATCCTCCCAAAAAGGACTATCGGGACATCATCACCTATCTCACCTTGATGGTGATGTGGAGAAAGCTGGCTCCCTGACTTTGCTCGAGAAGATCACCGCTCATGAGATGATGCTCCTCAATGATCGTGGCGATTCCCCCCCCCAACGAAGAATCAAGTGATTGCTCTCAAGGCGGTGGATCTAGACAGAGTGGTCTCAAGTCAAGTCAATCGAGGGCGGTGGTGAGATGAGTTGGAGCGAGCTTGAGGAGGGCTTCCAACACTTGATCATTCATGAAGCAAGTGGCCAATTCATGGCGAAAGCGGCTATGGAGGCAAGAAGAGGATGAGCGAAACACTCATCGTCATACCGATGCTATGAGTGTCGGGAGAAGAACACATCGCTTCAATGTGTCCTCGGAAGGAAACACCAAGTACAAGGACAAAGGAAAGGACGGGGGTGATGGCGAGAGGCGGAGGCACAATGACAACAAGAAGAAGACTTCCCGAGTGCGGATTCAAGGTCGCTCCTCACAAGGCAAGAGGCTAGCCTTTGTGGGAGAATGGGTGACCGATGTGACTCAATGACACGTGCATACGGAGATGAGGAATCGGTGATCAAGAGTTGGCCACCATGGCGATAAGTGAGTCTGTGCCACCTCCTCCGATCTCTGCTCCAAGATGTCTCACTACCCGTCGAGGGTCGAGAATGGTATTACGATGACGATGGGGTTCTTCCACTACTTCCTCTACATCGGCAAAGGCTTCACCGACTCCTCTGGTACTTCCAAGTGCACGATGGCTCGACCTAGTGGCGAGGTGGCGACTCAGTTCGACTCGATGAGGATGTTGAAGGCATGCGTGATTGTCTTAGGGAAGCTTGTGAGCGCTATAAGCATGAGACACTAAAGAACCTAGAGCTTGGTAAAACTTTGATTGCTTTGCAAACTAAGTGCAAAAACCTTGTCTCTAGATGTGATAGCTTAGAATCTGAGCATGATACTTTGCTAGGTTCTAACAAAAATCTGTCATCTAAGTGCAATGTGCTAGAACAAGAACGCGATGCTTTGAATGAATCCCTAGATGATCTCATGACTACTTATCATGCACTTAGGGAGAACCATGAGACACTTCTGGCTAAGAATGATGAATTGGTTGCTTTGCCTCTTGCTCAACTAGTTGATACATCTGTTGATGCTTTGGATCTTTGCTTGTGCCACGCTGTTATTTACATTGCTATTACTGTTATTGATTTGACTCTTGCTTGCCCTGAGGTTGCCCATGATTGCACTATATTGGCTTCCACTTCTAGCGGTTCCACTAGCGATGCACTAGTGTGTACACCTGATAATTGTAAATTTGCACTAGCTGCTAGGGAGCTCGCTATTGAAAATGCTGAGTTGAAGTCTAAACTTGAAAAGTTTGATAAGGGGCTTGGAAAGTGCTATGAGGGTAGCCTAGCCTTGGATAAGATGCTCAAGGAACAAAGAAAACCTTCCCAAAAGGGTGGCTTGGGTTTTACCCCTGAGAAGCCAAAGGGGAGGAAGAAATCAAGTGTTCCTCGAGCATCTACCCATAGGCAAGGTTACTATCAGGCTCATCCCAAGAAGAGGCATGGTAACAACTTGCACACTAGCAACAATGTTTCTAGGATGAACAATGGGCACGGCACTTGGCAAGGACCTCCTAGGCACTATAACTCCACATGGCGACAAAGAAACAATAGTGCTTGGCAATATGGTCCTAGATCCTATAACAAGCGGCAAGGCCCTAGGTATCACAACACGTGGCAATCACCTAGGCGAAATTTCGGAATGGACCTCCTAGGCACAACATTGGTAGGACACATCCACTTAGGCACCAAAACCGCAACACTCACATTCACACACAACCAAGATTCCCTAGAGCACATATCGGGTTGTATGATCAATACTTGCTCAAGAAAGATGATCGAGGTAGGATGGTGCTAGATTTGTTGGGCTCAAGCACGAGAATGAGCACAAGGCACATGTTTGGGTGCCTAAGTCATTGATTGATCGCTTTGCTCGTGTTGCTTACGGTTTGAAGGCTAACCCTCGGGGACCTCTGTGTGGGTCCCTGAGTCACATAAGTGATCTTCTCTCATGACGGGTGAACTAGGAGTGGAGGTGCCATTGGATCATTGACGGTGGGTGCACCCAACACATGACCAAGCAACCCCGGTTGTTCACCTTATTAGGGAGGAAGGCAAGATTCCCCAAGGTCACTTTTGGAGATGGAAGTAAGAGCAAGGTTCTTGGAGTGGGAAGGTAGCAATTTCTTGATTTTTCAATTGATAATGTGCTACTTGTGAAAACTTTGAGCTATAACCTCCTCTCTGTTGCCCAAATATGTGATTTGGGGTTCCATTACAATTTCTCACTTTGAGGGTTTGTTGGTTTTGGACAAAAATGAAAAACTTGTGTTCAAAGGCTTTCGTTTTGAAAACTTGTTTCTTGTGAACTTTAATGAGCTCGCCAGATCCGTCTCGACTTGTCTTGTCGCCAAAGTCTCTCTTGGTTGGCTTTGGCATAGGCGTCTTGGGCATGTCGGCATGGCAAATTGAAGAAACTTTTCAAAAAGCGAGTTGATTCTTGGTGTGCAAGATGTGACATTCGAGAAAGACAAGCTATGCGATTGCTGTCGGTAGGCAAGCAAGTGGCAAGCTCACATCACGCCAAGAATGTCATGTCTACATCTCGACCTCTTGAGCTTTTACACATGGATCTTTTGGGCCAACTACCTATGTGAGTATCGGAAATCTCTATTGCTTGGTCATTGTTGATGACTTCTCCCGATACACAGGTCTTCTTTCTACGACAAAACTCCAATGGAGATGTTTTCAAAAGTTTGTAAAGAAAGCCCAAAATGCTTTTGATTGTACTCTCAAGAAGGTGAGAAGTGACAATGGGACGGAGTTCACTAACACTTACATTGAGATCTTTTGTGATGAGTTAGGGATTGATCACGGTTCTCACTACCTACACCCTCGGCAAAATGGGGTGGTTGAGAGGAAAAACAGGACGCTCATCGAGATGGCGAGGACAATGTTGGATGAGTACAAGACTTCACATACATTGCAGGTGAAGCGATCAACCTGACTGTCCTTTGCATCAGCAGTGTACCTTCACAAGCTCTGAAGAAGGCGTCCTCTGATTTGCTAGTAGGAAGGCGACCCAATGTCTCCTACTTGGGGTTTTTGGTGCAAGGTCTACATCAAGAAGAAGCGAGAGCACTTGGGCAAGTTCGAGGCGAGTGGACACGGAGTCTTCTTGGGGTACTCGGCGGAGGTCTTCCTTCGAGGTGTACAGCGAGAGCAATGGTCAGATTGAGGAGACTGCGATGTGAAGTTCGGCGAATCAATGGGAGCCAAGGAGAGCATGAGAACTTGGATGATGTGGGCGGTGGCGGTTGGCAAGAGCGGTGGAGGAGATGCTGCTTTGGTGATGTGAGGCGATGAGGTTGAGAGGAGACCGAGCAGTTCCATCACCTCTCACCCCTGAACCAATGCAGGACTCGGAGGAGCATTGCCTCAAGACAGCTCGAGTGTGGAGCAGTTCGAGGCGAGATAGAGCTTGTGAGCGGATCAGAGTCGGTAGAGCTACCACCTCGGTTGATCAAGACCCATCACACCATAGCTCATGATCATCCGGTGATCAAGTGATTGGGGTATTGAATCAAGGAGTGCAAACCAGGTCAAGGACAGCTAGCGTCAGTGAGGTCGGTGCTTTGGCAAGCTTACGTGAGCACACGGCGTTTGTGTCGAGCTTGAGCCAAAGAAAGTGGAAGAGGCTCTTAGTGACTCTGTTGGATCAATGCTATGCGAGGAGTGAACAACTTTGAGAGGAACAAAGTCGGACCTTAGTGGAAAGACCAAGTGATTGCGGCGTGATTGGCACCAAGTGGGTTTTCAAGAATAAGCAAGATGAACTTGGGTGGTGGTGCGCAACAAGGCTAGATTAGTCGCCGAGGGTTTCACAGATTGAGGGAGTTGGTGTGGTGACACCTATGCTCCTGTGGCTCGTCTGGAGGCTATCAGTTGCTTGTGGCATTCTCTACATGTCACAACATCATCCTCAAACAAATGGATGTGAAGAGTGCCTTTCTCAGCGGGTACATTGGAGAGCTAGTGTATGTGGAGCGACCTCCAGGGGTTTGAAGATCCTCATTACCACGACCATGTGTTCAAAGCGTCGAAGGCTTTATATGGTCTCAAGCAAGCTCCTGGGGCATGGTGCGAGAGGCTAAGGGACTTTCGATCGGCAAGGATTCACGATCGGAAGGGTCGACACGACTCTATTCACTAGGGTGGTGGATGGAGATCATTCTGTGCAGTCTCGTGGATGATATCATCTTGGTAGCTCAAATGAGTCCTTGGTCAAAGAGTTGGCGACATGATGAGCAAGGAGTTCGAGATGTCGATGATGGGAGAATTGAACTTCTTCTGGGATTTCAAATCAAGCAACTCAAGGCGGGACCTTCATGTGCCAAGAGAAGTACATCCACGATCTGCTCAAAGCGCTTCAACATGGATAAGCGCAAGCCAATCCGGACACCAATGGGGACAAAGCGCCACCTCGACCTCAATCAAGAAGGTAAACATGTCGACCAAAAGCTTTATCGTTCCATGATTGGTGCTTTGTTATACTTAGCGCATCTAGGCGGACATCATGTTTAGTGTGTGTATGTGTGCTAGATTTCAAGCCTCCCTAGAGAAATGCATATGCTTTGTGAAGCAGAATTCTTGATATCTGAAACACACACCTAGCATAGGTCTTTGGTTCCCGAAGGTCTTGGCAGTTTGAGCTCCTAGGCTATTCGACTCAGATTATGCGGGTGCAAGATCGATCATAAAAGCACTTAAGGCGTGTCACTTTACGGGTAGGTGTCTTGTGTCATGGGCATCAAAAAAGCAGAACTCCGTGGCGCTATCTCTGCTGAAATTTGAGTATATAGCGGCGGGGAGTTCTTGCACTAACTTCTTTACTTGACACGATCATTTGTTTGACTTTGGGCTTAAACTTGATCACGTGCCTCTCCTGTCGACAACGAGAGCGCGGTGAAGATAGCGTGCAACCCGGTCCAACACTCACGGACCAAGCATATTGGCGTCCGTCACCATTTCCCGGGATCATGTGGCGAAGGCGACATTGTGCTTGAGCACGCGTGAGACGGAAGGATCGACTTGCCGACATATTCACCAAGCCACTTGATGAGGTGCGATTACGCAAATTGAGAAATGAATTGAGCGTCTTAGACAAGTTAAACATTGCCTGAGTTGGTCGTGTGGCTTTGTTATTCGTTGCAAATCTTTTGAAGCATGTGTGAACATTTAGGTGCTTTGCTTGTTATACTGGATGTTGTTTATTGCCTATATGTTCATCACATGAAATTGATAGCTATAGCATATGTTTACTTTGTCACTAGCTCAACCTGTGTCTAACTCAATATATAATTGGAAGCCACGAGCATGTGTTAGAAGGGCTATAGCTTCTAGTTCCATTTGATTGCTCGAAACTCTTTGATTGACCATGTGCTTCTAAGCCTAGATTGTGTTCTTCCATTTTGCACATGTCTATACTTCGCTGAGTTGAGCAATTTTGAGATAATGTTGAACCGCATTTGCAAAATATGCTAAAAGTGAATAAGGCCACAAGTGGTCATACATGTCTCACCAATGTCTCCTCTATGAGATAGCTTGCCATTGCACTAGGCATGAACTTAGGGGGAGCTTTGGATGACCGAGACGTTCATCTTGGTGTCATCTTTGGGTGGCGTCGCCTATTGTCTGAGACATGGAAAATTTGAGAATATTCAAAATGAGTTCAACCAAACTGTGTTTAGTCTCAAATTGGCATGGTGATAGCATGTGTAGTTTGGATTGCATTTTCTATTGCTATGGTGCATCATGTGTCTTCTTTGAATTTTGGAGCAACTCTTGATACTTCTAGCTATTGTTCAACTTATATTTGCTCTAGGTCATAATAACTTGAATTACACATCTACTAATTTGCCTCTAATTGATCTTGTGACATTGTGACCTTGAGATGGCTAGATTTTGAGTGTGATGAACTTATCGGCGTGTTTGCACTAGTATAACTTCCAAAGCGCTTAATTAGTTCTCACTCCCTTGTTTTGCTACTTTCTGGTCATTGATGACAAAGGGGGAGAAATAATAGCAAATCCATGTACATGTTTTGGATGCTTGGGGAGAATTGAATTGATTTTGGTTACAAGTGGTAGGTTTAGGAGATGCTTTGCTCCTAGGATAGAGATTTGGATGGAGATGCTTTGCTCCATGAAATGTGATGAATTTTCAAGTGGTATGCATTAATTTAGGGGGAGCTCTAGTCTCACATACATTACACTCTATCAATTGGCCTAGTATCTTGTATGTGTTGAATGGCGTGCAATGTTTCTGAACTAACCCATTGCACCAGAGATTGTATTTTGTTTGCCTGGTCACGTTGGATTTGCAGGTGTTGTCATCAATTACCAAAAGGGGAGATTGTAGATCAAGCCTCCTTGGGCTTAATGTTTTGGTAATTGATGCCAAGCTGAAACCTCGACGGATTGCATCAAGGCTAAGGATGTTATTTTCTAGTTCTTCTATTTTCCTTGTGTGCGTGCACCTTACGGCCCATCCGGCCCATTGATGTCTGCAAGATCATCTCTCTGGTTGTAAGTCCCTGAGCACAAGTTCGATCCATCTGAGTGAGTTGGCGGGTTCTAGAGATGCGGTGTCGAGGTTCGAGAGAGTTCGAGAATAAATTGTCGAGGGTTTTCGTAGCCGCCAAGTTCAAAGCGGATATTTTTTTTAGGCGCGAAACCTCCGCCGATTCCACAAATCGACAAGATAGGCCAATAACCCTAGGTGTGGCGTCGGACGAAGTCGGTATAGTCAAAAACTTCAGTGGAAAAATTTCAGCCCCTCGGATTGCGTCAAATAGCCGTCAGACGGCGTCCGTGAAACACAAGCCAAATTACAGCTAAGTCCCAAAATCACACCCTTGTCGGACGGCGTCAAACGGTCTTGAACGGCGTCCGGCGGATGATTCAACGACCCAACTCAAAAATTGGCTAAGTCGAGTTCAAAGTCCTTTGTCGGACGGCGTCAAGCAGCGACCGAGCAGCGTCGATTAAGTTCATGTAGATCTCGGGAGCGTCAAGCGGCACCGGGCGGCGTCACGGTCAATAAGTGCGACAGTAGTCGCTTGTCGGACGGCGTCCGTTATGACGGACGGCGTCCGACGGCAGCTAATCCGCGACCAAACACGGTGAGCCTTGTTCACGCGCGCTACGCTAGCAGCAGACGCGTCCGATGAACCAACCGGACGGCGTCCGGTCAAGTTCAAATTTTGGCAAAACCCTTTGTCGGACGGCGTCCAAGCGGAACGGACGACATCCGATAGAGTGATCGAAACTTCGCGATTTAATCGAGCCGTCCATTTCTAGGGTTCGCTTGGGCACGTAAATAGGGGCTTGGTGTGCGGTGTAAAATTGAGAGAGCCATCATTAGCAGCCACCCCTTGCCTTAGCCACCCATGAGAGCTCCTCCCATGGCACCCACCTCCACCTAGGGTTCCATGTGCTTGAGAGATTGAGAGGGAGAAGAAGAGTGGAAGGAGAAGAAGAAGTTGATCCCTACCTCCTCTCATCATCTCCAAGGTTTGCCCCATCTCCCATGGCGTTGTTGCCCTAGTTTTCATGGGGAGTGAGAAGGGGTAGTGGTGAGAGACGATCTCGATCTTGTGCTCTTGGGACTTCGCCCGGAGAGATCGTCGTCACGCCACGGGCTTCATCAACCGTGACGACAACATCCGCTCCATCCGTTGGAGGCACAAGTCCGCCGTGTGTCGGTGCCATCTCCGTGTGTCGGGGTGCCACGGTTTCCGTGTGTGGAGCCAAATCCTCCATGTGTTGGGGTGTCTCATGTGTTGAGGCAGAAACCCACCGTGTGTCGGTGGTCGGTGCCGTGTGTCGGTGCGGTGGGTGTGAGTGCTCTACTTTGTGAGAGAACTTCGCCTCTGTGTGAAGGTTTGGGCTACGCCTACCATGTGTTGGTGAAGAGCTACATGAGTGGATTGAGGGCTAGGGGCGAGAGAGTCCGACTTCTCTGTGTGAAGTTTCCTCAGCGGAGGCGTAGGTGCTCATGTGTTGAGCACGAACTTGATAAACACCTCGGTTTGCGTCTCCTCATCTCACTTGTTTAATTACGGATATTGTCTTGATCGCTTGCATGTGAGTGCCATCGAGCCTCCTAGTAGTCGCTTGTGCATTATTGTGATCACTTCGAAACTAGACTCTAGGTCAATCGATAGCACAGGCTCTTAATTTGACTAAGTAAATCAAGCGAATCAAGAGAAGTAAAATTTGAAAAGTGCGATTCACCCCCTCTCGGCCTAGGATCCTTACAGGGGGATCCCAAAGCGCGTGACCACGCTGCTTTTGAAAAAGCAACCGTTTTGGCGTGAAGAGGCGACACGAGCTCTGCCTCAATCCACTTTGTAAAAGTGTCTATGGCGACAGCGGTGTGTATAGCCCTTGTACCCCTTAGGGAATGGGCGGCAGATCAGACCCCATGTGGAAAAAGGCCATGATGGGGGATTGTTTGGAGCTCTTGGCGGGCTTGTGTGCCTTCCGGGCGTGAAATTGGCAAGCCTTGCACTTAGTCACGATGTCCGGGCATCTTATGTGATGGGCCAATAATAGCCCATGCGAAGCGCTTTGCCGACCCGAGTTACGAAGGGCGTGGTTGCCCTGAGCACCCTCGTGTATGTCCTGAAGAGCACACCCTCGCATTGCGAGATGCACTGGAGAGAACTCCCGAGCACCTTGGCGGTAAAGGATGCGTCCACAAGCTTGTATGGAGCAGCGCGCCTGTATGGCCGGAACGCTCGGCCGTCGTCGGCGAGGTCCCATCGCAAGGTACCGGACAAATGGCGTTGTCGATCCGCGACTGCTTTCGATAACGGAGCGGCACCACTGTCTCTGTTGCCTCGTCCGGGGGCGTGATCGAGGCTTGTGAAGGTGCTCGGCGAGCACCCTGCCGGAAGCGAGTTCGCGTGAGGATCCATACTTGGATGGTGGTCGGCGGAAGTTGTCCTTCACGGCACGAAGAGCACCGAAAAATCGAAAATGTCGCTCCAACTTCCTCACTTCAACGGTGTCGCGCCATTGAGTCATCGCAAGACCGATACTCCTTGTTAACTGATTGATGACCGGTGTGAATCTCCTTCACGATCGGCCGTTGGACACCAAGCGACTTGCGCTCTTAGTCCGTGAGGAGAGCCTCGTACTCTGCGGCGTTGTTAGTCGCCGCAAAGTGTAGTTGGATAGAATCTTGGAGTTGTTCTCCTTGAGGAGATGAGAACAAAACCAGCCCCGAGTTTCGGTCTTGCGAGCCATCGAAAAACATGGTCAAGAGGGTTCATCGGGTTGCTCGGGAGCTCACAGGATTTGGCGGGCAAGTCCATTCGGCGACAAAATCGACTAGGACACGTGACTTAATAGCGGTTGGGCGACAAATAACAGATCAAACTACGCTAGTTCCATTGCCCATTTAGCTATCGTCCGCTAGATTCCTTGTTCCGTAGGATTTCTCCCGGAGGAGCGTGGTCGGGACCCGATGTTTGATGCGCGCTGGAAGTAGTGGCGAAGCTTCACGGAGGACATGAGCAAGGCATAGAGGAGTTTACGGACCTCGGTGCGCTCCTTTGATCCGTGAAGTACCTCGCTCACGTAATAGATTGGTCATTGTATACCTTCCCTTTCGGCCAATCAAGACCGCGCTCACGCTTGTGGCGTGCAACCTAGAATGCGATGGGAGCTGCTTTCGCCATGCAGCTGGGTAGTCAAAGCAGGAGGATTGGACGGTATCGCTTGAGATCTGGAAGGATCTATAAACTTCTTCCGTCCACTCGAAACCATTGTGCTTGCGAGGCCTTAAGAAGGGCAGCCGCGTTAGCCTTGACGGAAATAAACACCTTAGAGCGACCATCCATGATGAGGCTCTGTACTTCCTTTATGGTATTTGGAGCACTGCATATTTTCAATGGCCTCGATTTTTTGGGGTTGGCGAAATACCTTGCGAGCCAATGACATAACCGAGCAACATTCGGATCGAACACCAAAGGTACACTTCTCTGGATTTAATTTTATTCGATGTCTGGTGAGATTCTGAAAAGTCTCTGCCGGTCTTTTACATGATCTGGAGCATACTTGCTTTTTACAACTATGTAAATCGACATAGACCTCGAGTTTTTTCAGCATTGCTCAGGAAGGTCTTCTCCATTAAGCGCTGGAGCGTTAACACCGACATTGCTTGTGAGACCGAAAGACATGGTCATTATAGCGAGAAAGTCTTAGAAAGGGGTGATGAAGGCGATCTTCTCTTCATCCTCGGGAGATGCTTATTTGGTGGTAACCGGAGTAAGCATCTAAAAATTCAGAAGCTGGCGTCATGATCGCATCGACCGGTGATCAATCTGACGGCGGGAAATTGTCCTTAGGACAAGCGGCGTTCAGATCGTGTGATCGACACATTCTCCACTTGCCGCCTTTCTTCTTTACAATGGCAGGTTGGCTAACCAATCGGTGTGATCAACCTCGCGGATGAACCAATGACGGTTGCTAAAGCGATCTTTGATGATCCCTGTTTGAATTCAGCGGCGAAGCTTGGCGAGCGAGGCTTTTTGTCGGCGGACGACCGGTTTGTGCTCGATTACCTCCTTGGGACTCGGGCATGTCGAGATGGCTCCGGCGAATACATCTGCATTAGCTTCGGAGGAAGGCAATGAGCTCGCTTTCCTATTTGGGGTCAGATTGGCCCCAAGTGGCTATCTTGGAAATATCGTCAGCGGCAATGGAACTTCCTTAGTTTCTCCCCTGGTGAAGGAGACCCTAGGCGTCAGACTTGGTCTGCGGAACTTGAGGACCATGGCGGAAGGCTGGTCGACCGGGGCAAGGGGCGCTCGTCGCAATCCGGTCTGACTTTGTAGTTGCCCTTGACCGTGATCACACCGTTAGGACCGGTATCTTCACGCAATGGTAAGCGTGGTGGGGCCTTGACCATAAACTTACCGAGAGATGGCACGCCCAAGATTGTGTTGTGCGCCGACGGAAGTCGACCACGTCGAAAGTGATCAACTCTGTCCGGAAGTTGCTTGGGTTGTCGAAGGTGGCAGGCGGGACAACACCGCCTAACGGCAACATGACTTCTCCGGAACAATTCCGTAGAAGGGCATTGCGACTTCCTTGACTTGGAGCGAGGAATTTGCATCTCGTCCAAGACTTTAGCGAAAGCAAGTCCAAAGCGCTCCGCCGTCCACTAAGACACGGCCAACTCTCGCGTTCGCGATGGTGGGCGACCACGGTGGGAGCCGTTGAGGCTTGGTCATCGGTGGAGCAATCCTCCGAGAGAAGGAGATGGGGACCTCGGTCCACTTCATCGATTCAAGGCGAGGTTTTGCCTTTTCGACGTTGTGGACCTCGGCGGCTTCCTTGAGGCTGCGCAGAGGTGTAAGCCGAGGAGCCGCCGAAAATAGCGGCGATATGGTTCCACAGGCTCTTGATATTCATCATCATCTTCCGATCACCATCGTCGGTTTGGCGCTTAGCCTTACCGGCATCACCTTGTTCGAGGCGGGGTGGGCATTGGGCCCTTGCCGTTGTAGAAATCTTGAGCTTTGCGGCCCAAGTTCTCTGATGGCGTATATCGTGCCCGTAGTCTTTGGTGGAACTTGCAAAATCGGTCGCTCGGGCCTTTCTTGCCTTGTCGCCTCCACTGGCGGGCTTTTGCCCTTGTAGTTATTGTGGGCTTTACGCCCATCCTTGGGAGGAGGTGCGCGATCCATACTGCTGACGGTATTGTTAGCATCACCTTTGTTCTTCTTCTTACAGGACTTCTTGTCACGGGAACATTCTTCTTTGCTCTTCTTCTTCTCATCCACACCGGTGGTAGGCGGCTCGCCTTGTCGAACGCCTTTTTGTCTTGAGCAGCGCTCTGCTGCGTTGGCATATGATCACCGCCTTGAACAGTCGTTGGCGGTCAGTCTCATTGATCTCGAGATCTGGGTGAGCCGCTTCGTCGCGGACTCCGTTTTTGAAAGCGCGGACAACATATTCATCCGAGATGTTCGGGATCGTGTTGCGGATCTTAATGAAGCGCTTCACGAAGTTGCGGAGGGTCTCCCGTTCATCTGGATCATCTGGTGCAGATCATCCTCCTTGCCAGACGCGCGTAATGACTCACGAAAATTAGCGATCGAGGCGTCACAAAGCCGGGTTCCATGGTGATGGAACCCTCCTGCCGATCGAGCGACCACGTCCAAGCGGCACCCTCAAGACGGTCGGGAGGTAATTAGCCATAACGAGCTCGTCACCCCGCCGCCATGATGGCCGTGGCGTAGATGGAAAGGAATTCCTCTGGGTTACGAGTCCCATTGTACCTCTCCATGTGGCCGGGCTTGAACTTTGAGGGCCGCCGGACGACTCGAAGCTTCGTCGAGAGAAAGCCCTGCGACCAGAGCATATGACCGGCCACCTTCCCGGCAGAACCTAGTCTTGAGAAGGCGTTGGTCTGTTGCGCGGAGGAACTCTGCTGAGCAGGATGACTCGGCTGGAGAAACTCTCTCGGGACAATCCACGCGCTCCTTCCTCGTGGTCGCGACGACGCGCTCCTCACGAGGAACCGTCCGTGATCATCGCGCGCGCGCTTGCCCTGTGGTCGCGATGACTACGAGGACTTGGCGGCGGCGGCGACCACGGTAGCTTTGCTCATGGGCGATGATCGCCGATGGTGGCGGGGTCACGTGATCGATCGAGTGTCCGAATCATTCCGGCGGTTTGGTGCTTGTTGCTGGAGGAGTTGTTGACTTCTCCTAGAGACTTTAGGCCTTGACCGGTCGCTCTAGGTTAGGCCTTAACGCATCGCCCATCTGGCGAGATCGGCTGATTGGCGGATCTAAGGACCGTTGCTATAGTTTGAGCCGTTCGACTTTGATCTATGGGTCTGGGATCACTGAACCATCCGCGTTCGCCTGATTGGAGTCGGCCCGCGAAATTGACCGACAGGGAAGCTTCATGGGAGACTTAGCGCAAACGCGAGTGGGTCGCGACATTGTCGCTTACCGGTCGTGAAACCGTGCTAAGGTCGATTGATGGAATCGTCGAGGCTGCGGCGAATAGCGTCTTGCTTTCATGGCGACTGCGCTGACCTCGTCTTGATGCCGGCGAGTTAATCTGCCCGACCTCGGCAGCCGCCCACGGCCGGCGGGATCCTCGGAGGTTCCCACATCGGCCATGTTAATCTTTGCGGGGGCCATGCGAAGGTATGCTAGGCGGTGTCATCATTGTGTCTCCACGGTGGAATCTACCGACATAGCCTTGGAATCGACAAATCTAAACCGTCGTAAAGATCATCAGTTCCGTAGTTATCGTCGATGGCGGAGTGCGATCTGAGGCTATCTACGCCATGTAGCGGAGACATACGCCTCGGATGCGAAAGCGTTCGAGCCGAACGGTCGTCTGAGCGGCGAGGATGAGACATCTGTCCTTCCGAGTCGTAGCCCTCGGGAAGTATCTCTGTATCGGCCAGCGGAGTTCGACATGCTCGTCTGCGTCTCCCCAGACGGCGCCAAATTGTCGGCGGTTGAATATCGATCTCAAGTCGCTAAGGTTCTTGAAGATTGAGATAGGAGACACGCCAAACAATGCGAGCGACAGCGAGCAGAGAGGCGGGGTTTTATCTGGTTCGGGCCTCTCGGGAGATAATAGCCCTCGTCCGGCCTTTCTTATATATCAAAGATGATTACAAGAGGTGGCTCGGCGAGGTCCGACCTTTCTTATATATCACGAGATGATTACAAGAGGTGGCTCGACAGAGGCGAACAAGTCTCGGCGAGATTATGCGAGTACAAGAAGCAATAATCACGAAGATCAAGTGCGGAGCCCTCTACCGCCGTAGGGCCTTGTTTATATAGTCTTGAGCAAACCGAGCCTCTAGAAGGAATATCGGTAAGACTAACTACGAGATCGTGAACGAACCCATACATGCCAAATATATCCGAGGTATATAAGGAATACTCAATTCTTGGGGATCACGACTTCTACTCAATCAGGAAAACCACGTCAAGGGTCTTCACGTAGCCGTCTGAGAACTCTTGTTCGAGCAAGACTCAAACACGAATCCTAGGTAGATTCTGCACCGCGTCTTGAGCCAAGAGGTGATTGGCGGGATGCACATGGGCACGATAGAACCTTCCAGTTTGGACCACGGTAGGCCGATTCGATTAGGCGTTAGGGAGTGAGCCGTGGCAATGGGCGTGATCTAATCCCGACAACACCCTTGTGCTCTTAAGAACACGCTAGCTCTCTCTCTCTCTCTCTCTCTCTATATATATATATATATATATATATATATATATATATATATATATATATATATAATAGCTAGCGTACTCTTGAGAGTCTGAGATCTCTCCGTACTCTCGAGTGGTTTTGAAATTGAGATGCCTAACAACCGATCGAGCAGTTGATCTTGTTAGTCTCATTTGAAAGCGTTGTCGTTGACCAAGTTTCATATTTTTTGAATTTTTTACTATTTGTTTCATATTTTTGAAAATCAGCCATTCAATTAGTGGTAGTGCGTTCAAAAAGTGATTTTCGAAAATAAGAAATAAATAGTAAACAAATTTAAAAAATATGAAAAATCATCGACAACGCTTTCAATGGATTTAACAAGATCAATGAATCTGAATAAAAGATCTCGAATTTCAAAACCACTTGAAAGATGAGAGATTCTCAATGAAAGACGCTACTATTCTCTCTCTCTCTATATATATATATATATATATATATATATATATATATATAGTTAGGCTGGCATCAGTTGCAACTGACGAGCCCGTCGCGCTTAGGGCCGTCCGATCTGGAGCTGCGAGCCGTTAGATCCCACTCGCCAGCCCGTGCGCGCGCCAGGGGCGAACCGAGCGAACCGGCGTCTCCCTCTCGCTCGGTCTCTCCTCAACTCGACCTCCCGCACTCTCCTCCCAAATCGCGAAACCCTAGCTTCTCCATTCCCAAGCTGCGCCGACCCTGCCGCCATCCCCAAGCTGCGCCGACCTTGCTTCGCCATCGTGCCCAAGCCGTCCCCAAGCTGCGTCGTCCTCCTCCGCTGGGAGCGAGCCGCTGCCGTCGACGAGGCCGCCGCGAAGAGGGAGCACGGCCACCGGCGCCGTCGAGAAGAGCGACCCTGGTGCTAGCCGGCGCAGCCAAGCGGGAGCACGGTCACCGGCGTCCCCAAGCTGCTCATCCGATGAGATCCAAGCTACTCCCCCTCGTCCCCAAGCTGCTCCCCCTCTCGTAGTCCCTCTGCTCCAACGGCAAAGAAAAGCTTAGATGGGTGATATTCTCTGCAGCCTGGGTGATGTTCTTCCGTAAGATTTGAAGATTGGATGGCTCCAACGGCAAAGAAAGTTTAGATGGCAGGATGTAGTATGTGCAGCTTGTATGTAGAAGAAGATTTAGCCATGTGTATGTTGACATTTTGTACATTTCAGATTTAAATGTGCTGACCTTACGAATATGCTCCAGATTTAAATTGTAATATCCTGCCATGTGTATGTTGTATTTCCTTGAATTGATATGAATGGCAGATTTTTTGGTCTATTGGACTGGCATTAAGCTTGCTTGCATGCTGTATTTCCTTGAGGTAAATCTGCATGGCATTTGCTGCCATGTGTTTTTGGTCTATTGGAGTGGCAAATGATGAAAGATGAAAGAAATACCATTGGTTGCATTCCTATGTTTGGACTTTGAAGTCTTTTTGTTCGATTTCAGATCACAGAATTCAGGTGCATTCATAGTCAAAACCTGGCTGAACTCCAATCGATCTACAGGTTCCACTTTCTTAAGAGCTTATGGCAACTCTTGTATTTCTCCTTCAGGCATCATAACCACAGCTCGCCAACTGCATGACCAATGCAAGAAGACACCAGAACTTGATAATACAAAATGACTAGTCGCAAATAATGATTATACAGCCTTTTTGCAGCAGATCATCTTTTCTATTAAGATATTTTTAGAAAAGGCATGCATATGCTGAACTTGTATGAATTAATAATTTGCTTCCCACTATCGGAAAACATATAGCATGTAAATAACTAAGAGGTTTTACTTGGCAGGGGAAATTTCTCTTCAAATAACTTGGCACCTAATCAACAAAATTTGGGCAAGAATTTCATGCCATTGCACACATCACTGCTTTTACATCTCAAATTTGGGCAAAAATCAATCTTACACAATGGCTCATCATGGCTCATGTGAGCCATTGTGTAGATAATTTTGCCCAAATTGAATAAAAGCATGATGATGTAATGGCCTGAAATCTAGCCCAAATACTAGAACACAACATTGAACATTCAAATAGGAGTGGCATTTGCTTACATACAGTGAAGAGATGGAGTTTAGTAGCTCCAGATTTCCATTTGGACAGCATACATACATACTGGAGATGCTAAGCACCAGGAGCTCCAGAAGTACACAAAAAAAGCATTCGTATCATTGCATTCAGAAGTACACAAACACAAGGCATTCAAATACATAACAGGACAGAAAATTTTTAAAAGTACAGCACCATCACAAGGTGTCCAAATTACATCTCTGAAAATTACAAATAAACACCTGGTGTCCAAATCATATCCAAAATTACATCTCTGAAAATTCATATCACAAGGTGTCCAAATCATATCCAAAATTCACATTGCAATAGTTGCATTCGCTGGGATTTACAATAGTTTCATACATCTAGAACAATGCTCCAGATTTCCAAATGAACCATATGCTCCACAAAGTGAAGAGCACCTGTAATTTTATCCTCAAAAGTGAAGAGCACCTGTAATTTTCAAAGGTATATTGACCTTGTAATTTTCAAAGGTATATTGACCTTGTAATTTTCAAAGGTATATTGCACTTACACATAGAAAGAAAAATACAATACATTCATTTCAGACCATGAGAAGGTATTCAAATAGGTTCAAATAGAAACCTGATACAATGCAACCTTATACAAGCCTTTTTGGTAGTACAAAGGGGAAATTGGCCCAAAATTGGATAGGGATAAAGACGCTCTTATGAAACTAACAGCAACAACTTCTCAGATTGAACATTCATACAAATACATACATGCCAACACAGAATTTTCAAAACTTCTTGCAAATGGCCATCAAGCAATTGAAGGATCAACACACAGAAGGCATGGAGCATGGAGCATCGGGGGGCATTCTTTGGAATTGTGGGGCTCCTACGAGGCAGCAGCAGCAGCTAAAGTTTCCCAGCTCCTTCTGGTGACGCCGGAGAAGAAGTTCGAGATAGTGCACAGCTTGGGGATGACGGCCGGGGGGGAGTGGATGGCTGCGCCCAACAAGGTCGCGATGGCTTGGGGACGACGGCGCAACTTCGGGACGAAGTCGCAGAGGTGGTCGCGCTCGCTCTTGGCGGCGCACCGGCTAGCTCCAGATCCAACGCGCCGGCGAAGTAGAGGGACGACAGCAAAGTAGGGACAACACAGGTTGGGGATGAGGAGGGCGGCGCCGGCAGGGATGTGGTCGGCGCGCGGGGCTAGACCATGGCGACAGCGGCGGCTGGTGTCGATGGGGATTTTAGGGTTTCACCATTTGAGCGAGAGGACGGAGAATCGGGTCGGGGTTGGTGTGATGGGAGCGAAGAGGAGAGAGAGAAAAATTTGGTTCGACGGTTCGACCGATTCTCCCGGTAGCAGCATCTTGGAGAGCAAGTGGGATCGGACGGCCGCTAGCTCAAGATCCGGCGGTGTGGGCGCGGCCAGCCAGACGAGGCTCGTCGATTCTGGTGATGCCACCAACTCTATATATATATATATATAGAGAGAGAGATTAGCTAAGCGTACTCTCGAGAATCTGGATCTCCGTACTCGAGTGGTTTCGAAATTGAGGCCTTGAACAACCGATCTGAACCATTGATCTTGTTGGTCTCCTTTGAAGCGTTGTCGATGACCAAGTTTCATATTTTTGAATTTGTTTACTATTTGTTTCATATTTTTGAAAATCAACCATCAATTAGTGGTAGTGCGTTCAAAAAGCTGATTTTCAAACATAAGAAATAAATAGTAAACAAATTTAAAAATATGAAACTTGGTCATCGACAATTCGATGAGACAGAACAAGATCAACGGTTGGATCGGTTGTTAAGCGCCTCAATTTCGAAACCAGAGAGATCCCGATCTCGAGAATACGCTAGCTAATCTCTCTCTCTATATATATATATATATATTGATTGATTGATTGATCCGTACAATTTCATCTCATCAACCAAACAGTTGAACCATGTACTGTCCCATCTCATTCAACCTTATTTGAGCAACCAAACTCACCATAAGTAATGTTAAATGGGCAGCTTTAGATCTAAGCTAAGTTCAACTGTACATGGCCTAATGATAGTGTCGCCTCTAAATCGGATGTTATTAGCAAGCATAGATTTGGCCAAAATGTGTTTCAACACAGAACAAACTGGCCATGAAAACAAGGAACTGAACTGACGGATCTGAAAAACAAACATCCGTGGAAGCTTGACAAAAAAAAACGCAGGGGATCAACCAAAGTGTTTAGCTTCACCCAAATTTATTATTGACGGCCAAATTCAAGCCGTTGATACTATCGCAGTAATGTCGACGGCCAAGTAAAAGCCGTCGTAATAAAGCATTTTTCTCGACGGCCAAACCTAAGCCGTCGAGATAAGGTCACCCAAGCTCCCGCCCGCAGTTTTCGCGGTGGCGGGAAATCATCTTTATCGACGGCTATACATAAGCCGTCGAGAATAGTTATGGGCCGGCCCATGAAGCATCTATGTAATAGAATTAGTCTCGACGGCCACATTATGGCCGTCGAGATAGATGGACTCCTCAAGACGACCCCAGGCTTGCTGGGCTGGCCCATTTGATTTTTCCATGATTTAAACTTTTCTTTAATAATTTGCAAACAACTTTACTTCCTTTGTAAATTTTCCAAAAATGTCTGAAATATATAAAAAAAGGTGAAAATTTTTAGTTGTCCATTAAAAAACTTAAAAAGTAAATAATTTTTTTTCATAATATATACATGTTTCATGCTTGCATGTTATGTATTGGACAAGATATTTATTTTGTGTGTGTGTGTGTGTCTTTAATATTATTAAATTTCATAGCAAATTTGAAAAATGATGTAATTACTAACATTATAGTGCAATGATATTTATATGAAGGTCTTTGGCTCCAATGGTGATTTATCAAAAAAAAATTGTGCACATGTTAGACGTATTTCATACAACACTATACAACGTTCGATAAATCAGTAGACGATATAGCCACCTACACATACAACTGTTATTCCCGATATAATTTCATCGCAATTTTTTGGAGGTGCATATTTATGTGGTTAGCAAGACTATGCAGGATTAAATTTTTGAAAATTTTGTATGTTTTTTAAAAAATAAAATAAGCACAGTTGACTATCGGAGGGGGTAAGTTCTGCTAGCCGTCGAGAATAAACTCTTTCTCGACGGCTAGAGCCAAAACGGTCGATAAAAACAGCCTGTCTCGACGGTAGTCAACGTAGGCCGTAGAGATAGATAATTCTCGACGGCCTAGATGATGTGGCCGTCGAGACATCAGAGGATGCCGGGGTGATAATTTCCTTTTGTTCTCGACGGCCCGGATGCCGTCGATACTACACTATGTCGACGGCCTTATACCGTCGAGATTGTGGGAACACAGCGACCCAACGGTCATCTGCATCAGTATCGACGGCATATGGTTGTCGAGACAGGTGCGTCTGGCGCACAACTAACCAGAGCTAGCCACGTGTCAACCTTTTCAGTGCGAGGCTGATCTTTCTCGATGGCTTTAGGCCGTCAATAATATATCATTAATGAGCGTCGAATCGTCCTCAGCATCTATCTCGACGGCTCTAGGCCGTCGAGACCGAACTGATCCACTCAGTCGTCGCCACGTGTACGCCGCCGCCCGGTCGTATCTGTGGCCGTCGAGACAGGGCTTTAATAGTCCTTATGGATTCCGAGACTTAGGCATTTCGTGCCTAAGCCCGATCTTGCCCGCGTCCAAGCCGCCGCCGCCGCCGACGCTCCCGCCGCATTTGCTACGCCGCCACGTCACCGCCTCGCCCAAGCAGCCGCCGTCGCCCGCCCGCCTCGGCTCCCCGCCGCCGCCGAGTCCGCTCCTAGCCGGGTTTCCTATGCCCAAGCCGCGCCGCCCTCTAGCCGCCCTAGCCGGTCCGCCGTGCCCTCAATCTCCTGCCGTCTTGGGCCAACAGTACGCAGGTACGTGAAACGTCTTCGCGCCATTTTTTTTAATTTTTGTAGCTTAGTCTCGACGGTCCAACACCGTCGAAAATGTAATTAGATATGCAATTAGCAGTATTAATTAATTAATTCTAAAATTTGTGATAATTAAAAAAAGAAAAATTAGTAATAGGTAAGTTAGGCTTTATGCTTCTGTTTGTTATTTAATATAATTATGTTTGTTATTTAATATAATAATGTTTTAATTATATTTTAGATATAATGTTGCTTTTAATTAATGTTATAGTCTTAATAATGTTAAGTTATTTTAATTGTTGGTATATGTTATGTTAGAAACGAATGTCACCTAGCCGTACGTCACCCGTTCGGAAACAACACAACGCGTAAATAAATTAGAACGGTGATTCGTTCGTTTCCATTACGGGTTGTGCAAAATGTTCCCGAATTGTCCAGTGGACAGCCCGTTTGTGGCGTCGATGGACTGACACTGTGAATAATTTGTTTGAGCATATTTCGTTGTGATGCCGGTGGGTTCGAGATAAATTTTCGACGGTATGACCCTGTAGTTCTTCTGTGCATAACATAAGTGCTATTGAGTTGAATTTCGACTCTTTAGCCATCGTTGCACTAGGAGAACTGTAGGGTTATGTGCCGAAATTTTGTCTCGTTCCCTTTCGGCGTCACAACGAGACATGCCCAAGTGGTCATTCGCGGGTGGGTTTACAAGCCTTTCTATGCCTTTTGGAAAATCCTAACATGTAGCATATTATGTTAAGAGCGATGGAAGAAGACAGGAGGTGGATGTACGACGGATGGAGAGCGAACGGACAACACTCAGATGAATGGTATGAGAAGGCTAATGCATTCGTGGATAGTGCTTTCCAGGCGACCCCTAACCCTGATACCGCGTATGTACATTGTCCATGTAAAGAGTGTGCAAATTATAGAAAGAGAACGTGATATGACATGGGTATGCATTTGTGTAAAAATGGGTTCAAGGTAGGCTACCATTGTTGGGTTTATCACGGTGAGAGTGCTCTTGCCGCGCCTCCCGCTCCGGATGAAGGATTCGATGAAATTGACCGGATGAAAGACATGATGGATGACTTCGGCCATGATTTTTATGATGAGGAGGCAATAACCTCGATGACCGAATTCTTAACCCTTCTGGAATCCTCTAAGCAGCCGTTGCACGATCGAACAACCGTAACCCTATTGTCTATGGTTACCCGGATGATGGTTGTCAAATGCAAATACAACTTCTCTATCAATTGTTTTGATGAGTTGTTGGGATGCTTAGGCGATGCCCTTCCGGAAGGACACAAGATGCCCTCCAGCTGGTATGAGTGTAGGAAATTACTTGCTGGCCTAGGGATGCTGTACGAGAAGATAGATTATTATCCTAACCATTGCATGCTGTATTATAAGGGTGATGCTGCCAAGAATGTTTGTGATTATTGTGGGGAGTCCAGATTTGTCGAGACTGTCGACGGTAATGGAGAAAAGAAACAAACGAAGGTGGCGAGAAAAGTACTGCGGTACTTTCCATTAAAGAAACGACTCCAACGTTGTTTCATGACGGAGGAAACCGCACAAGAGATGAGGTAGCATAAGGAGGGTAAACGTGCAAAACCTGGAGTGATGGTTCATCCGGCCGATGGAGAAGCATGGCAACACTTTGATAAGGTGTATCCGGAGTTTGCTGCTGGTCCAAGAAACGCACGCCTCGCACTGGCCACCGATGGGTTCACGCCTTTTAATATGATGGCTGTCTCGTATTCATGTTGACCAGTTTTTAGTATCCCTCTCAATCTCCCACTGTCTCTTTTAATGAAAGAGGAGTTCATGTTTCTTTCGTTAATCGTGCCTAGGCCGAAAAATCCAGAAAAGAATCTAGATCGGTTTATGAGTCCATTGGTTAACGAGCTGAAAGAGTTATGAGAAGAAGGTGCCGCAACATATGATAGAAAAACAAACAGATCTTTCGTTATGAAGGCTGCGTACATGTACTCCATTCATGATTTCCCCGCATACGGCATATTCTCAGGATGGAGCACACACAGTCGGCTTAGTTGTCCGGTGTGTTTGGATGATACAGAGGCATTTCAGCTAAGTTTCAGTGGCAAACCTAGTTGGTTCGACTGTCATCGAGCTTTTTTGAAACCAGAGCATCCATTTCGGAAGCAGAAAAATGTGTTCCGTAAGAACACGGTGGTAAAGAGTAGAAAACGTGGTCGTGTGAGTATTGCGATTATTAAGAAATGGCATGCCAACTTGGTTGAGGGCTAGAATGGGGTTTACGAAGATTATGGTATTTCACATAATTGGACGCATAAATGTAGCATATATTCTCTGCCATATGCACATGATCTATTACTGCCGCACAACACCGATGTGATGCACCAAGAGAAAAATGTATCAGAGGCTATTTATGGCACCAATTTTGATATAGCGGAAAAAAGTAAAGATAATGCAAAGGCACGGTAGGATTGTGAGGAGATATGCGATCGACCGTCGATGAACATGGTTAGGGGAAAAAGAAGAAGCCAAAAGCTGCATATTGCTTAATAGTCTCGCAAAAGAAAGAGGTATTATCTTGGTTTCAGAATAGCCTAAAATTTTCGGACGCCTATGCGTCAAATTTTGGACGAGGCATGAACATCACTCAAGGGAAGATCAACGGAATGAAAAGTCACGACTTTCACATATTCGTGCGCGACCTTGTACCCGTCGTGTTTCGAGGTTACGTACCCGAGGATGTTTGGAGGACGCTCTGTGAACTAAGTTTCTTTTATAGGAAATTATGTGCTAAGGAGATCACTAGGGAGGATATGATCAAGCTTGAGGATGGTATTGCCGTGCTCGTCTGAAATTAGAAAAGATTTATGTCCCTGGGTTTTTCAATCCAATGCAACACTTACTCGTACATCTACCTTCTGAAGCTCGGCTTGGAGGGCCAGTTCAATATAGGTGGATGTATCCTATAGAGAGACGATTCAAAAATGTTAGAGCAAGCGTGAAGAACAAAGCACGCGTTGAAGGCTCAATTGCCGAGGCGTATCATATACAAGAGATCACTAATTTCACCAACAAATACCTGGCGACAGAGAATAATGTGAATATTCAGATACCTAGATACAAATGCTGTTAGAAGCGCATAATTGATCCGAGTTAAGAATTTATCAAAGCGCAAAATAAGGGCGATCGATAAGTATCTCACCCGAGACTTAATTGACGATGAACGGGTTGTTGCACTGTTGTATTTGTTCGACAACATCAAAGAGTTGACAGCCATGAGGGATGAATTTGTTCGAGTTGAATGGAGAGGAAATCGACTACCAACTGCTGGTGAGAAAACTCAACTACTGCGGGTTGGTGCTGGACATGCATGGTTTTGGAAACAAGCTGCTATTGATGCTAGTTTACATAATGATCTTCGTCAAATATCGCGTGGATGCATGCGATCTGCGAAAGTTCATAACCGATACGATATAAATGGTTTTCGATTCCGTTCATCTACATATGAGCGGTCAAAACCTGATTTATGATCGGTAAATAGTGGTGTCTTATGTCAGGGAGATGATGGGGTTGACTATTACGGCATCATTGAAGAGATAGTCGAACTTGTATTTGAAGGCAGTAAAGAGCTCTCAGTAGTTCTATTTCGTTGTGTTTAGTTTGACCCATATGATGGTGTCTGGCGAAAACAGGACATTGGTGTAGTGGAGGTCAAGCACACTTCCAAACTCAAAGGATATGATCCATTCATTCTCGCTAACCAAGCAGAGCAGGTGTATTATCTGCACTATCCATGTCGAAAACCTGTGAAAGGCAGTGTTAAGGAAGATTTGAAATCGTGGTGGGTTGTGTATAAGGTCCGTCGTCCAGGAAGATTGTTAGATCCAACGACCGACGATTATGAGGGCCCAACACAGGATCACCGACTTCACGCCACAATGATAGTCGATATTGGGTCGGGGCTTGATGAACTACAGGCTATTGAAGACCCAGATGTCAAAGAAGAACGAGATGAACTACAAGAGGTTGAAGAAAACCTGGATGATGTGGGACCCTCAAACGAAGATCCTATAGATATCGACGATAATTATTGCTAGTTATTACCAATATTGCAGGTTACATATGCAGCCTAGATGTCTAATGTTCAATTGCTTCTTGTGATTGTATATAATTTATATGACTAACTATTGTTTATTTTTTTCATATGTAAGATATGCCACCGCGCAGGTTTGTAAACCCACCACGGGGTGCCGAGGCGGAGGAGGAGGAGGAGGAGGAAGAGGAGGCCCCTGAGGCCGGCCAGGAGATAGCTCTCACTCAGGAGAGTGGGGCTGGTGAGTGTGGGGCAGGTGATAGCCAGGGAGGCTCGTCCTCTCAGACCAGCAAGAGGAAAAGGGGTCCAAACAAGGTGAGGGCCGCACCACCTCAGCAGGTTGGACGATCACCGATCTAGATTGATGGTGACAGGTACGTATCTTTGAATGCTCTAACTATTTTTTTACTCCTTCGATTTAAATTAATCAAATTTGTTCAAAATTTGTTACAAATGTGCAGCAACATGTCCACGGTAGATATCACCGAGAGACACCACTGCCATCGCCCTTGGCACTGACGGCGATACTACCAGGATGATCAACGTGGATGGGACGACGAGACTGCGTGCAGGTGGGGCGACTCTGAGCTAGCCCGCATGGGATAGCAATGCCACGGATCAGGTCATCCGCGAGTTATGGGTAAGCTACAAAATCACTTTCACATTTATTTTTTCTTATCTCTAACTATGTTTGTTATTATAACGCACTGCAGCTCAGGTTCGTTCCACAAGAGGGTTTTCAGCAATCAGACTTTGCTTCTGTCATCGACAAGATGGCGAAGCAGAGGGTTCAGGACATGATGTCCAATGCACGGGTCACGGCCGTACAGGAGTACCATAGGTCAGTAACCATTAGAAACAATAATTTCAAGTTACATATGTTTATTATCTGATTGCCTTTTTGCAGAAGACGGAAGCAGCAAAACCTGACATCCCAGGCGGCTCGCTAGTTGTACTTGTCGGCCGACCAGTACAATCAGGTGCGGCCGGAGTGGTGTCAAGAGGACGCTTGGGAGGCTATTGGGAGGAAGTGGGACAATCCCGAGTGGAAGGAGAAATCTGAGAAGGCCAAGAAGAATAGGGGTGTTAAGGACTACAAGTCTAACACCGGGAGGTGGTCCATTGCACAACTAGGGAAGAAACTGGTAAATGTCATTTTTTTTCTTTATTATTCACTGCGAATTTTCCACTAACACGCCTTTTGGTCATATTGCAATTTAGTTGGTGAAGACAGGGGTTAGACCGAGTCCGATGGACGTGTGGAAGCAGGCCCACACGAAAAAAGCCCCACATGGTGGAGAACCCACCTTGGATCCGCATGCATATCTTCGTTTGGTAAGTGTCGACAATGTTGCTCAAAACCACTTCCTTATATTCATTCTTATTTTTAATTTTAAATACGATAACTGATGGGGGACGAGGTCCCGATCTTCCGACAGGTAGGATAAACACGATTGGTGGAGAACTCGACGTTGACGATCCGGCTTCCAATCAGATTAGATCTAGGCCTGCAATCGCTACACCACTGTCTTCGTTCGTTATCAACCACGCCAAGACACGGTTGACCTTACCACGAAGGCTAATTCCTGCAAGCGAATCGAGAACACGAGCAAGAACACGGTAGATGCAATCTAAAATTACTGATTACCGAATAAGCACGTAAAGTTGGGGTTCAGCAAACCGATACACGGCGAAACTGCGACGGCAGAATAATCTAAGCAAAACCCAAATCTAAACTAGCGACGGCTACTGAATTTATAGCGATGGCTAGGGTTTGGGGCGCAGCCCCTAGGGTACATGGGCCATGGGCCCAAAGTGGAGCGGCGCAGCGCCCGATAGATCCCGGCAGATTCTGGTTGCAATATTATTTTGACGATTCCTGCTGATCTATAAGAAATTTGGACGTGCGACTAGATCCGTTGGAAATATCTCGTCGAGGGCTTATCCGTGCATACCAAGAACGTCCAAAACGGAGTCCGTATGAGGTCAGGGCATCCGTTTTAAGTTGCGTGCACGGAAATGGCCGAACCGGACTCGTGGATAAATTGGGCTCTTTCTTGAGCCGGCCTTGCAAGGACGTGACTTGTGGGAACAGAGGGTGCCGAAGAGGTGGAGATGCGCCTTCCTTGAATACGTCTTAAGCATGGGGAGGTGGCCACGGTAGAGGCGGCGGTGGCGACAACAGTAATATCAACCTGACGGCGTGCTAACTGGCGGCTTATGCGTCCCGGCCATGGTCTTGGTCGATGATGCCATATAGTTGATGATGACACCATAGTTGATGTAGAGGATGTAGAAGATGCCATGATGTGTTGCCAACTTGTCGTAGATGAAGAGGTCGAAGATGAAGTAGTCGATCGAAAACTTGTCGACGTGCGTGTTGGCGATGTAGTTAACGAAAATCTTGATGACCACCACATTGAGGTAGTGTTGGTCATACCTATGATAGACATGGTCACATCATCCTTCCCTTCTTGATTGTGAGTCGTCCTCGACTCATTCTCGTTCATTTGCAAAAGGTTAGCTCCAACAGAAGGCAAAACAACAAGCATATCATTTGTAATCAACTTTTTAGAACCAAATTGATTTGGATCCATATCCTCCTTTTCTTGAAATTTTTCATGTATTTTCGAAACAAAAGGTAGAGACACTTGATGTCTCCTGATTATTGATAATGTAGCTCTTTAGTTGATCACATGGTTGTACATCATAAGAAAATTTCATATTTGAGTAAATGTACACTCCATTCACCATATAGTTTCCTTCATCATTATATTTGCCTATAGTACAAAAAGTATTTCTCGATGACCGTGGAAAATCAGTAAGTCTCTCATCTAAATTATTTAGATCACATAGAACATCAAGTTTAATGTAACCCAAAGTACTTAAAGAAGACAACAAATTTAGCTCATCATTTTCACTCGCATTGTAAATAACATGTTTATTCTCAGCACAAGTGTTTAGTTTTGAAGCAAATGAAACATGTTTATTCACTAGTTGTGGCGCAGATATAAGTGAAGCATTATCACACAACTCTTCTTTATCACAAGAAACATCGTGCAAATCAACTTGTGACAAAGGTAAGTCAGTAATGGGTTCCATAATTTGTTGCTCTAACAAATCATGAGTTGTGAAAAGTTTCAGCACATCAACATCGTTCTTCTTTTGAGTAAGTATTGTACCTTTTTCATTACCTTTATTTTTCTTCTCAGCTGATGTAGGTACATCTTCAGTTGTAGGTGTTGGAAGCAGAGGTGAAGCGTCATGTATCTCCTTATTCTCTTTGTTATCATTCGTGGTCAAATCTTGCTTATCCTTCTCTTGATTATTCTCATTGCCCTGCAAAATGTTAGTCACGAGTGGAGGCACGACAAGAGGTCGTTCTTCCAGAGAAATTTGTCTTTCATGTGCAATTTTAATTTCAATCTCACAAGCAAGGTTAAACAAATTAGAGAGAATCATATTCTTTATCAACAAGAACATTCTGAATTTTTTTATCAAGTCCTGCTAAGAATTTAATTTCCTTAGCTTCCTCGGTTTTCTATAAACCACAACGTAACAACAATGTCTCAAATTTTTCATAGTAAGTTTCAACAGTTCTATCACATTGTTGTAAACCTTGTAATTCATTGATTAAATTTTCAGAATGATATGTGGGAACAAATTCATCTCTCAAATATCGTTTCATATCTCTCCATGTTTGAGGTATCTTCTTATATTTACAAAAATCATTCCACCAAATTGATGCACAACGAGTAAAAACACTAGCGGCAGCATTAATTTTTCGTTTGTCACAGATTTTATATTGTGAAAATATTTTATCTACCGTTATTTCCTAATCAATATAAGCAGTGACACCAATTCCATTATAAGAAGGAAGAGACATTAGAGTTTTACCTTGGTCGGCGGAAGCAGATATAGTGTTGGTGGAGTGTTTTTCTTTCAACTTCTCTTGTGTATTATTAATGTTTCGACCGTAATTGTTGATCATGGCTTTCAACTCCTTTAATAAGTCTAGCCGCTCCTTGTGACGAACAAGCTTAGTATCGTTTTGATATTCAATCGATGATTCTGTCATTGTTAGTAGAAAACAGAAAATAACACAAGAGTATTATCCCTATCAACTACTAGGTGGTAGAAGATGGAATCACACGCTCTCAAGCGTCTTACCACGGTCTTACAAGTGTTCTTACCAATACTGCAGGAGGTACAACCGATGGCTGGTTCATGATACCGAACAAGTGTGAGCGAAACGATTGTAAGTTCGAACCAGAACTGATTAGAAGTATGTGGAGCTTGGATAGGCAATATATAATAATAAGGAATATGCAATTATCGAAATCAGATTAGCAAAGCTGAATATGTATCCAAAGTACTTGTCAAACGTGCTGGCCTAAACTCGTCCTTAGCTCTAGCTCAAGCAAGCAACATGAATAACGCAACACTTTGGAAACAAAAGAATGGAAGCACTTCTGAACGCAACACTTTGGAAACAAAAGAATGGAAGCACTTCTGATATCTATCTTTCTTTCTTTTCCTTTTTTTTTTCTCTTTGCGCGGCTTTTTTTTTATGCGCTTGTCTTTTTCACCTTGTTTTAAAATATCAATAATGCCGCATATGAGAAATTACAAGGTATATACACAAACACTCAATTTTCTCTTGTTGGAAAAACAGATCTACTATGCAGAAAATTTCTATGCTGTTTTTGAATTTTTGGAGGCCTCAAACGCAAAAACGTATAACAGCAAAGTTATAGATATTTTCGTACTGATCAATTTGCATATATGGAACACCAATTTTCGATAATGGATCTAGGAGATATGGGCCCCGCAATACATACTGCTCAGAAAAAACCGAGACAAGACAGATTGACTTCAAACGCGATTTTGGGCAGGAAAATGGCGTTTCTGGAACTTCTCACAATGGAACAAATTGTAGAACATTTTCTGAGCTATAATTTAGACCTCGAATTTGTTGAATTTGGAGTTAGGATGAGGGAGATATCAACTCGGGACTAACAGATTGGAAATAAATCCGAACCGATTCAACACGAGTTCCTGATTTGCTCGGGTTCGACGAGATTTCTTCAACACAGCTGATGAACTTGACGCTAAGTTAAGAACTTAATCTAAACCAGCAACAAGACGATGACGATGGATACAAATTCAACAACGCGAAACTGAAAACGAAATCGCGAAGGGCACAAAGTGGCTTGGACGATGGATATGACGACGAACTCAAATCTTTTTGTGGGACAATTTTCTGGACCCTAGGTGGAAGATGAACAATTAACAAAGGGATACAAGTATACCTGACGGGCAACCGAGGCTCTGATACCACTTGATGGGGGACGGGGTCCCGATCTTCCGACAGGTAGGATAAACACGATTGGTGGAGAACTCGACGTTGACGATCCGGCTTCCAATCAGATTAGATATAGGCCTGCAATCGCTACACCACTGTCTCCGTTCGTTATCAACCACGCCAAGACACGGTTGACCTCACCACGAAGGCTAATTCCTGCAAGCGAATCGAGAACACGAGTAAGAACACGGTAGATGCAATATGAAATTACTGATTGCCGAATAAGCACGTAAAGTTGGGGTTTAGCAAATCGATACACGGCGAAACTGCGACGGCAGAATAATCTAAACAAAACCCAAATCTAAACTAGCGGCACTCTTGAATTTATAGCGACGGCCAGGTCATTCTACACCACAACATGATTAAGGCGAGTTTCGCAGATAAAATCTAAATTACCAACAAACGTTAGCAGGAATAATAATAAATATCGTCGGCGTATGGTGTCTTAGGGAAAAGTAAGATTTGTAAATTTGGTCGTCTGTAGGAAAAATATTTAATGACCGGTAAATGGTCTGCCGGGAAAACTAGCAATCTCTGGCTAACCATCCGTCGGGAAAAATGGTTGGCGCGGGTTGAAACTTGAAAGGCACAGATCAAAATAAACAAATGGGTGCGGGAAAAGCGAAGCAATCTCCTCGAGGCTAGGGTTCCTCTCCACCTTCGGCCGGCCGCCGGCCCCGTCGCCGTCGGCAGCTGCTTCTCCGACGCGCTCGCTGCCGCGGCGCCGCGCGCCTCACGTCCGCGGTCTGGTCGCAGCGCAAGGCCGCGAGCTCGCCCGGCGGGCGCGGAGCGAGGCGGTCGGCGTGGGGTTGGTGACGCCGCCGGCCGGATCTGGGCCGCCCTGGCCGGCTCCACCTCCTGCTGCGCCTATGGAGAGAGAGCAGCGAGAATCCAGGGACGGCGCGCTCCTGAGAGCACCTCCTGACCGCCGTGTCGGCGGAGGGGGAGCGGGTGGTGGCGGACTGGCCACCGTGGCTCGTCGCCACCACTGTGGAGGCCGTGCGCGGATGGGCGTAGCGCCGTGCAGAGTCGTTCGAGAAGCTCGACAAGGTACAGACTCCCTTTCACTTTTCCAATGCTAGTTTGGGCAGCTCACATTTTGCTCCTAGCTTTGCTCTCTGTTATGGATCCTCAGTATGGTCGGAATTAGTCAGATTGTGCTATAAATTTTGGCATTTCATTGGAATTTTGTTACTAGGTTAGAAGACATGGTGTTGCATTTATCTCTGCTCTTTGACCTTCCTAGCTCTAATGCTTGATTCTTGGAAATGGGAGTGGGCAGTAAAATTCTACTGTAAAATGGTGGAATTTACCTTTTTCAGTGGCATTCCTAGTGACACAAAAACAGTAAAATCGTGCGATATTTGCTTCAGGGGTCCTTTCAGTGGATGCTTGGTAGCTGGGGACGACGGGAAATAGTAAAATTCTATTATTAGTGGGGGAATGCCTTTTATGTTGGATGCGAGAATGCGGTGGCATTTTCTTTCCTTTGGATTTTTTTGTTGGTTTTAGTGGTGGACATGGGAACCTGGGAATAGTAGGCCGGCATTATTTGCAAGCTCTGCAATTAATGGAGTAAAGTTTCTCTTTTGCTAGGTATACGGTGATGAGATTTGAGAGTGAAAACAGATGAGATATGAGGGTATGACGCCTGCTTTTTATCTACATCTTTCTTCCCCGATAAAAATCAGTAATGAATTATTGACTTACTGTGCTGATAGTGGGATCATAGTTTCACCTTTGTTAAATATCTGGTGATTAGATGGTACTATAAAACAGGGGTATTATATTTTACATGCTATTGATTACGCTAGATCTGTACTTTGTGATTTAAAACGTCAAGAACTGGTTTGTTTGAAAATGAAGTTTTGTTGGTACCTTAGCTTCATAGATTGTATGCTCTAACTTTATACTTAAACCCTTCCTCTTCTAATGTTTTTTCATGTAGCAAATTGTCTGGTTGGAGTTTGATTTTTAGACTATGTCGCCTCAATCATTGTTCTTTTGTATACAGATTGGTTAGGGGACATACAGGAATGTTTACAGAGCTCGTGATATTGAAAAGGAGAAAATTGTTGCTCTGAAGAAAGTGCGCTTTGACAATTTGGAGCCTGAGAGTGTGAAATTTGTGGCCAGGGAAATCCTCGTTTTGCGACGGCTTGATCACCCAAATGTTATCAAGCTAGAGGGTCTAGTGATGTCTTGTAGCTTATATCTTGTTTTTGAGTACATGGAGCATGACCTAGCTGGCCTAGCTTCTTTTCCAGGAGTAAAATTTCCTGAGCCTCAGGTATGTAGATTTTATGATGCAATGGTGCTTAGTGCATCCCTCAATATATCTCGAAATTATCTTGGAACCTTTGAAATAATTCTGCATCGTGACATTAAGGGTTCCAATCTCAGTATAAAAAACTCCGTAAGTTACAAATCGAGCAAATTAGAGAGGTAGAGAAGAGTAGATCGACGAGCCGTCGACGGACGGATGATCTGCGGGCGGCGGCGGAGAGCAGCGGCGTCGGCGGTGGCGGCGAGCAGCAGCGAAAGAAGCGGCGTCCTCTTGTGGCAAGGCGTCCTCATGGCGTCGGTCTGTGCAATGGCGTCATTCTTCGAGCGGGCGGCAAGCGGAAAGCAACGAGAGCTGCACTGCAAGGCATCAAGCGTCCTAGCAGCGTCGGCGTCATTCGAGCAGCGTGGGCAGGCGGCGAGCAGCGAGAGCAGCAGCTGTGCGCTTCATGGCGTCCAAGGGCGTCGGCGGCGGCATCCTCGAAAGCGCAGCGGTAGGCGGCGGCGGCGAGCAAGCGGCGCTGAAGGCGGCGCTGTGAGATGAACAAAATACAGACGCCCACAAAGAAGTGAAACCGATAGATAATAATATAAATATGTGGCCATGTCAAATTAAATTAGACATAAATATAGCCACGCAAAAATGCATGGGACACACTGTTAGCAAAAAGGAGGGTCAAGAAAGAGAGTGGACTCACATATCAGCAGTTATTCAAAGAAAATGAGGGACAACAAGAGTAGCGTTGAAGGAGATTGGGGACAATATGCCCTCCTGTGACGGATCAGGAGATCAGGGATCACGGACCTCCTCTGATGTAGGGAGCTCTTTCATCCACCGAGCTACGCATAGCATGTACTACTTCAAAACATGTGTAGTACGTGTAGTACTAATAAGTTAATCTTCTCCCATACATGATATCATATTTCCAAGAATTCCGGGGATGCACGGGCATACCCGACACCCCTCTAGATCCGCCCATGGGAATGGAAGATGGTGGTGCATGGTGGTAAGCAGACAACTTGTGTGTAACCGTAGGAGAGGCGAGACTCAAAACAGAGAGGGCCAGAAAGGAGGGCAAAAATGAAGGGATATACCAAGCTTTACAGAGTGGCAAAAGGAAAAAAAAAGCGTAATATTTGAATGCTATTAAAGTGTAACGAATTATTTCAATGATAAGAAACAAAAGAGATGTTCGTCGTGCTATAGTAAAATTTTTCTTGTACATAAGCACAAATAAAGACATGCAGGCGGAAAACGAAAATATTCCTTCAATAATATAACAGATCAACCATATAATGACGTGGACACCTGATACGGGCCACACACAACTAACTGGAATAATAAGAGCCTTAAAAAACAGTAGTTAGTGGAATACATCACAATTAAGCAATATCCATGATCCATCCCGGCGGGACATGTTGCAAGTCACTCCAAGCCTAGTGAAAAGCTTTCTGACCAAGATATGACGCCTTCAGTGCGTGCATTTTGCTGGCTACTTCCTTCATGTTCATTCGCTCACCAGGTAGCGAGTTCGTACAGGAAAGTGCAACTTGTAACAGAGACACGAAGCATTGGTAGAGTGCCTTTCCTGGTTCCCCATTCGCTTGAGCAAAGTCTTGCATTCTTATGTGAGATGAGAATCAATGACAAGAAATATTTCATGTGGGAAATTGCTCTCCACAAAGTTAACGATGTTAGTCTGTCCTTGAACATAGGATCCGTTGGTCTCTTACTAGTCATCATCTCAAGAAGTATTATCCCAAAACTATATACATCCCCCCAAGTTGATACTCGCCGTCTATGTTAGCGAACAGCGAAACCTTACCAATATCAGGAGTCCAGGGCACCACACAGGGGGCGAGCGACTAAAGTTTCCCCTAGCCGCCACCTCCGCCGCCGCCGCCTCCTCCTCCCCAGCATCCCTCCGTCGTCCGCCGCCTCCATCTCTGCCTCTCTTGCTTGATTTGGAAGATTTTGGTGGATGAACAGGAGACAAGAAGATGAGCAGGAGAGAGACACGGGGTTTGGAAATTCTGGACTTACCCAGATCTTTCTCCTATTCTCCCTTTTTAGTAAGATGTACATTTTACATTTTAACCCTTGTGATATTGCCTATTTACATCACTTACACCAACACTCCCCCTCAAGATGGGTCAAATATATCATATAGACCCATCTTGCTGCAAAAAATAGAAAAAGGCTTCTCTGGTAACCCTTTAGTAAGAATATCAGCTATCTGACTATCTGAAGATACATATGGCAAGCAAATTGTTCCTTCATCAAGTTTCTCCTTGATAAAATGACGATCAATCTCAACATGCTTTGTTCTATCATGTAAAACTGGATTGTTGGCTATATTGATTGTAGCCTTGTTTTCACAGTAAAGCATCAATGGTCTCCACTTGTATAGCTTCAGTTCACTAAGTAAGATTGGCAACCATAAGAGCTCACACACTCCATGGGCCATAGCCCGAAATTCTGCCTCAGCTGTAGACCGAGCCACAACAGTTTGTTTCTTGCTACGCCATGACACAAGATTTCCCCCAACAAATACACAATATCCTGATGTAGAGCGTCGATCATCCAGAGATCCACCCCAATCTGCATCGGTGTAACATTCTACTTGCAAATTTCCCTGATGAGAATATAAGAGACCCTTTCCCGGGCTTCCTTTGAGATAGCGCAAAATTCTATCGACTGCCTCCATGTGAGATTTCTTAGGATCATGCATGAATTGACTTACCACACTTACCGCAAAGGCAATATCTGGTCGAGTATGAGACAGATATATTAGTCTGCCAACTAACCTCTGATATCTCTCTTTGTCCACTGGCTCTCCAAAGTTAGAACTCAACCGATGGTTTTGTTCAATAGGAGTAGCTGCAGGGCGAGATCCAAGCATACCTGTCTCTTTCAATAGATCCATGGTATACTTCCTCTGTGAGAGAAATATGCCTTGGGGGCCCCGAGAGACTTCCATGCCTAGGAAATACTTTAGACGTCCTAGATCTTTTACCTCAAACTCTTGTGCAAGATGATTCTTCAAACGGAAACACTTGTATCCGGACGTCCGACGCGCTCGGTCTCGCCCGTAAAACGCCGTTTTCTTTCTTGGCCGACCAAGCGAGGCGACGAAGCGCGGCGCGACGCACTCACGCAGCAAGGTAGGCGCAGACGACGCTCATGGCAGGGCCCACATGGGACACACGCTCCACGCCGCTTGTAGACGACGAGGCGTTGCCGCTCGCTGCGAGATCGTGGTAGGCGACAACGTGCATCCGCTTTTGACCGCCTTTTGATGTGACCGTTCTACCATTTTTTTCGAGACCGCGTGGGAGGCTCTCTTTTCATTTTGCTTTGTGCTCTGCTGCTGCACATGCTCTCACCTTCGCTGGAGAGGAAAATAGCATCATTGCGGTCGCCAGTGGTTGCTTTCTCGCCATTGCCGATGAGCTCATGTGCCCATCTAATCGTGCCGGTGAGCTTGGGTGGCCCCAGCAATGTCCTTCACATGTTTCCTTCTCTATCCTCATTCCTTCTCTCTCTCATCCTCTCTCTAGTTTTGGGGCAAATCTACAGAGCAAGAGAGATAGAGAGATGAATAGATAGAGAGAGATGAATGTCTTGAGATCCGGAGAAGAAAAAGGCTAGGAAGGAGCGAATCCTCATTTTTCGTTTGGGAACCCAAGCATGTAAGTATGAACTTGGGCTGTTTTGCTTGTTTTCACTCGAGCCGTGAGCTTGGGGTAGGGATTGCGGATTTGGGGAAGGAGACATGGACGAGCCCCATCCCATATTTTTCACACGAAACACAGGACTTTGCCTTCTCAAACTTGGGGTAGCATGTTCAAACTTGGACTTTGTACTTTTGAAACCTAGGATTTTTCGCTTCGAAAACTTTGGATCCCGCATGTTGAAACTTTGATTTTGTCTGACGAAACCTAAACCTTTCTCTGTTGTAATTTGGACTTCATCCGCCGAAACTTGGGGATTTTCACGATTGAAACTTCGCCTTTTGCCACTGAAACTTAAGTTTTGCCCATTGAAACTTGGATTTTGCCTATCGAAACTTGAACTTTGTACTATTGAAACTTGGTTCTTAATCTCGAGAAACTTTTTGAACTTACAAGTTTCGTCGTCAGGTTGCCAGGTTTTATCAAGTTTCTGTAGTTATTTTTCAAGTTTCAGTAGGTATTTGTCAAGTTTCAGCTATGACGTCATGCTGACGTCATTGGTCCGGACGGTCCGGACGTCCGATCCCTGGCGTTGCCCTTCTTCAAACATGGAATTTCTTCAGTGTCGTCTCCAATAATCACAATATCATCAACATACACGATTAAAATTGCTATTTTTTCTTGATTATGTTTATAGAATAGGGTATGATCAGCATTGCTTTGGAGATAACCCCGTTTCACCATAGCCTGTTTGAATCGATCAAACCAAGCCCGTGGTGATTGCTTTAGGCCATACAATGAGCGATGCAATCTCAACACTTTTCCATAGGTTTGGCTCGTCTCAAATCCTGGTGGGATATGCATATAAACTTCTTGTTGGAGATCACCGTGAAGAAAAGCATTTTTAACATCTAGTTGGTGAATATCCCAATTGAGATTAGCCGCACATGATATTAATGTTTTTATTGAATTCATCTTGACCACAGGTGCAAAAGTTTCCTCATAATCAATCCCATAAGATTGTGTATATCCTTTAGCTACAAGACGAGCTTTATATCTTTCCACCTTCCCTTCAGGTGTATGCTTGACAGTGAATACCCACTTACAACCCACAGGTTGCTTACTTGGTGTCAGCTCAACAAGCTCCCAAGTCTTATTTTTCTCCAAAGCCTTCATCTCCTCAAGCATAGCTGCTTTCCATTTTGGATCTTCCTTGGCTGTCTTCCAGTCATTCGGAATAGATGTGGAATCAAGAGAGACAATAAAGCTATAGAAAGATGGACTACAGTGTTTGTAAGATATGAAATTAGCTATGTCATGTTTGTATCCAACATAGTCTTTAAGACGCGTCGGAATTTGAGAGGATCTAGATGGTTTCCTTAAGGCAATAGGCAGATCATCTTGTTCCAACATGTCAACAGGAGTGTCAGGCAGAGGATCCGTACCTGGGCTAGGACTTGCATGAGGCTCTATCTCTTGGGATGAAGATGATTGAGTTTCGATCACATCTTGTATGTCTCCATGATAAGAATTATTGTTATCACCATTACTAGCACTTACTTGACTCTCCCCCTGACTATAAACTGGTACACATGAGGTAGGAACAAGAATAGGATCTATCACTCTATTGTCACTCTCCCCCTCTTGTTGCACTTCATGTGGAGATAAGTTGAAGACAGTATCATTAGTGGGACCATAGTAAGGTTCATTCTCACGAAAAGTGGCATCCATACTTACAAAAAAACAACGTTCAGTGGGACACCAACACCTGTACCCCTTTTGGGAATATGGATATCCCACAAAAACACATTTAATAGCTCTAGGATCAAGTTTTCTCACAGAGTTTCGATAATCATGAACAAAACACAGACACCCAAATAATTTTGGACTAACAATAAAATCATTATTTCCTAAGAGACACTCGGCAGGACTCTTATGTTTTAGAACACGAAGAGGCATATGATTTATTAAATATGTTGCAGTCTTAACTGCCTCTCTCCATAAAAATTTATGAACATTCATTGTAAACATTAAAGAACGAGAAACTTCAAGCAAGTGTCTATTTTTTCTTTCTGCTACACCAATTTGTTCAGGGGTATCAACACAAGTAGTTTGATGGCTAATACCATTAGAAATAAGAAATGACCCTAACTCTTGGTTAACATACTCTGTACCATTATCAGACCTAATACACTTAATAGTTATTCCAAATTGATTTTTAATAAGAGCATAAAGGTCCTTGAAGACAAGAGCAACATCATTTTTATGTTTTAGCAAGTAAAGCCAAGTGTACCGGCTATAACAGTCAATAAAAGTAACAAACCATCGATGCCCAAAAATAGTGTTAACTTCACAAGGTCCCCAGACATCAGTGTGAATCATCATAAAAGGAACATTGTTTCTTAGACCTCGACTAGGATAGGTACCTCTTGTATGTTTTGCTAGCTCACAGGCATCACATTCAAGAGATTCTTTTAAGCACAACTCAAAAAGTGAGGGATAAATACGAGATAGTGCAGCAAAAGAAAGATGTCCAAGCCTACGGTGATAGAGCAATAACTCCTGGCTTGGAGACATGCAAGTTGTAAAAGCAACTTCATCACTTCCATCATCAAGATAGTAGAGTCCATCACGCACGGTCCCAGTCCCAAGTACTCTCCCTGTCTTGAGCTCCTGAAAAACACAACGCTCTAAATCAAATAGACATTGACAGTTTAGAGATTTAGTAATGGATCTTACGGATAGAAGATTAACAGGAAAATTTGGTACATGAAGGACTGGTGATAAGGACAATGACTTCGCGCATTGGATAGATCCACGTCCTGTAATAGGAACTGTGGAACCATCAGCAACACGAACACTGTCCTTACCTGAGCATGGGTTATAGGAAGTGAAAAGGTTCGAGGTTCCTGTCATATGATTAGTGGCTCCTGTATCAACGATCCAGTGCTCTGGTTTGTTTATACAACAACAACAACAACAACAAAGCCTTTAAATCCCAAGCAAGTTGGGGTAGGCTAGAGTTGAAACCCAAAACAAACCGCTAAAAAGGGGAAGGGAAAAAGAAACAAGGACAAGGGTTTAAAAAGTTTTTTGAAAAGAAGCACAAGGAAGAGCCTAGTCAGGGCTCAGACACGTGGATAGCTGCTTTCCAAGCACTTCTATCCAAGGCTAACTCTCTTGCTATATTCCAATCTTTTAGGTCCCTCTTAACCGCCTCCTCCCAGGTCAAGTTTGGCCGACCCCTACCTCTCTTCACATCATTATTCCACCTCATGATTCCGCTATGCACTGGTGCCTCTGGAGGTCTTCGTTGCACATGGCCAAACCATCTTAGTCGATGTTGCACAAGCTTTTCTTCAATTGGGGCTACCCCTAGTCGATCCCTGGTGCCTCTGGTTTGTTTATAAAGGTTTGAAATTTTTTTTTACCTTGGGACGAAGCATGATAACTAGAGACAGCCTCAGAAGGACCTTGAGTGGAGGTAGAGCTCTTGGAGATTTCAAGCTTGGATTTAAACTTCTCAAGAGCTTGTTGGTCTACCATCAGTGTCTCTTCTGCAGGTGCAATGTAGTTTGCTTGATTCAAGCTCTTAAATTGTGCTCCCCCTGGTTTTGAGCCTCCCTTCTTCCATCCAAGTGGATAGCCATGCAATTTAAAGCACTTCTCTTTGACATGACCTCTCCTTTTACAATGGTCACAAAATAACTTATTCTTTTCTTGCCTTTGGAAGGACTCCATAGATATGGCAGCAATGGATTCTATATTTCTTGAACTTCCTGCATTCTCTTGGGCAAGCCTAGTCTCTTCCTCCATAACATTAGATATCACATCTTCTAGGCTAGGCCATTTAGGCATAGAGAAAATCATCTGGCGACGAAAATCAAATTTTGGATGCAACCCATCCAAAAATAGTTTGATCACAAATGACTCAAACCACTTTTGGTGAATGGCTAAGTCATCTTTGTTGATTGGATCAAATGGATGAAAATAATATAAGTCTCTGTATAACTTTTTCATCTCCCCTGCATACTCACAAACAGATCTTAAACCTTGTTTGAGATTGCACAATTCATGCATGATTCGAGTAGCATGCATCTTGTTTGATCTCCCGGCAAATTGAGTCTCTAGTGCTGCCCATACCTCCGCAACTGTGGTCATGGTTTCCACTTGCTCTCGAATGGTAGCCTCCATGCTGCTTAATAGCCATACTAACACTCTGTCATTCACCTGTTTGTCAATAGTATCACCTTTTTCATTTTCAGCTGCTAGGAGATCCACATACCCATGAGAACTCAATATTAGTCGAGCTTGACGAGACCAGCTAATATAATTTCTCGGCCCAGGCAATTTCACTGGATTTGCCTCAAGTGCTTGTTTCATTGTCTCAGAGGTTACTCGAGGTTGCTGTTGTTGTTGTTCTAGGAGTTTGCTAAATATTTCATACAATTTCCCCACATCAGAGTGGGTAGATTGCTCTTCACTTAAATCTGCCATTACTCACAATTTTGAGGTACACAGACTTGAGAAATTACCTCTTAAAATGAGGATGTAGAAGTTGATCTTCCTTCCAACAAGATTCAATCCATAACCGATCAAATCTCTTGTCAACCAGAAAGAATATATGCTGCCCGTGTTGGAAGCAGAGCTTGTGCAATCAAATGGAGGCAAACAGTGACTAGTAAAAGAGATACTTGGAGATGTCCAGGAAGTGAAATTCAGCCTATCCACGTACAAACGGGAGAATCAGCTGGTTAATCAGGGCCACCCGCCTCTAGCACCGACAGGAGTGAAGCAGACGAGTTGTGGCGGCAGGAGGAGCGGCTTTGGTGCTGGTCGGGCCCGACGCCGACGGCTGACTAGGAGATTTCTTCCAAGCCAACACGAAAGGCAGCGCACGGGAATGCCGAAGAAAGCTGCCGCGGCCACCAAAAGTGACAGGTTAGAAGCCCAGAACCAAGTACCTCTTGATTTCTCCTCCAATAGCCCAAAGATCCACACAGGGAGGGCTCAGATGAGAAGAATCAGACTGAGATTCATGGTGTTTATCCCAAATCGGCCTGCTCTGATACCATCTTGCTTGATTTGGAAGATTTTGGTGGATCAACACGAGACAAGAAGATGAGCAGGAGAGAGACACGGGGTTTGGAAATTCTGGACTTACCCAGATCTTTCTCCTATTCTCCCTTTTTAGTAAGATGTACATTTTACATTTTAACCCTTGTGATATTGCCTATTTAAATCACTTACACCAACAGCCTCCCACAATCCGCCGCCTCCTCCTACCGTCGCCTCCGGTCACTGCCACGTCCCTGTACCCAGCGCCGGCGCCGGTGCCGCCCCGCCCCCTGCGCTTCGCCTCCTCCGTCTCCGCCTCCGTTCATGGGGAACAGAGGATGCGCGCGAGGGTCCTACGCAATATTGAGTCCGTGTCAGGAAACGGACTCAATATTGCGTAGGAGAATTACTTCTGAGCAAAGGCGAATTCCTGGAGGAGAATTAAAACCGAGCTTTGAATCATGACAGATCTTTTCAACACATATCTCATCTCAGAATTTATTTTAAACTTCTATATTGTCAAATGACTTCACCCGGACACGAACTAGGTTTTTGCCCCCTGACTCGACCTCCTCGGCAGATCCAGATCAAGGGCCGCCGCCGCCGCCCCTGTCTCGGCCGGTCGGCCCAGCCACTGCCAGTCTCTTCGCCGCCCCCTCGTTGCTGCCTCCCTCGCCGGGCGTCTCCGGGTGAAGCTCCAGATCTAGGTCCTCCCCTTTGACCACTCCACCATCGTCTTCTTCCCGTCCAGCAGGGCTCCATGAGGCCTCCAGTTCCTAGCAGACGTCGTCCAGTTGCTGTCCTCTGAGACTAAGGAAATTCTGACCAAGAGGAGGCAATGACACATACGTTTGTGGAGTCTTCCTCTCGACAAGTAAAATGAAGAGCAACAATGCGAGTGACATGAAGCCAAATATTGGTATCAATATTCTAATCAAATAGTATGATCTTAATGTTTTCCAAGAAATAGCTGCGCATGACGGCCTATGGAGATCCATCGCTCCTCCACAGAGCCCCCAATTGCCCTCAAGTGAAACAGCTGTTGCATTTTCGAACACTCCATTTTTTGGTATTTCTCCTTGAAGATGATTGTACGAAAGATCCAGCTCTACGTTTTGTAAACGATTTAAAGCTACTGGGATGGCTCCCGACAAGTTGTTATATGAAAGATTTAACATGCTCAAGCTATTTAAGTTCCCAAAAGATTTTGGGATGTTTCCACAAAAAGAGTTTTGGGCCAGTTTGATAATCTGTACTATTGGATATTTGTCCAACGTGTCAGGAATTTCACCATGCAGTAAGTTTGTTTGATGCAAGATTTATGTGGACGAGCTGTGTGAGCTTTCCTAGGCTGGTTGGCATGGGACCTTCGAATCCATTGTTTTCTAGATAGAGCTCTGACAATGGATTGAGATTGCCGATAGAGGACGGAATTGGCCCAGTAAAGTTGTTGTTGCTGAGAGAGAGAGTCTGTAATCCTGTTAAATATTCAATCCATCCATCAATTGTACCGCTTAAATTAGTGCTGTATTCTAATGATAATTGATTTAGGGATCGAAGGTTCCCTATACTTGGGGGAACTATCCCTGATAGCTGGTTTCCGCCCAGAAGTAGGTACTGAAGATTAGCTGACAACTGGCCTACCGAATCCGGGATAGCTCCATATAGATGATTGTTGGATAGTGAGAGCATTTGTAAACTACTACAGTTTGTTAACGCATACAAGAACTCCCAACTATTGCTATCACTTGCTTCAAGATTGTTTTCCTCTAGATTTAGATAATACAAGTCGCTAAGCTTGGCAAAGGAAGGAATTTTGCCAGTGAAATTGTTTCGTGCTAACTCCAAGCTCTGTATCTTTGTAGCATTTCCTAGGGAAACTGGTATGTGCCCTTCGAACATGTTATGGTTCACCAAAAGCATTTCGAGGTTCGGAAGGGCCTCGCCAATGTTAGGTGGCAATGTGTTTCGTAGCTTATTGTTGTTCAAGGCTAGCTTCTTAAGAGAATTAGATAAATTGAAGAGGTCTAATGGGAATTCACCTGTGAGGTTATTTTCACCAAGGGCCAAAACCGACATATTTGACAGTTTCCCCAACCCATTAGGAATTATTCCTACTAGTTGATTACGTGCAAGCGACATCGTCTCCATGTGAGTAAGATTGCTGATGCTTGGAGGGATGATCCCAGTAAGATTATTTGCATAAAGCCATAAGACCGACAAGTTGGAGATGGAGCCTAGTTCGGAGGGAATTCCACCTACGAGAGAGTTCCTAGAGAGGTCTAACTTTCTAAGGTTGGTGCAGTTAGCAAGTGCATCCGGAATCCTATCATGAAGTGAGTTGTGGCTAAGATTAAGGACTTGCAATTTGTGTAGGTTGTTTAATGGAGGTAACTGGCCTGAAAAATCATTAGAAGAGAGGTCGAGTTCCCTGAGGAACGTGAGGTTTCCAACAGAGGAGCTGATCTGGCCTGTCAATCCCTGACCGGCGAGGCGCAGCGCCACGACGCGTTCTGTGTGCGTCTGGCCGCATGTGACACCCTTCCACTGGCAAACTGTGGTGCTAATGTTCCAAGATTCAAAAAATCTCGTTGGATCGTTGCTGATGGCATTCATGAAGTCGAGCAACGAGAGCATGTCCGTGCTGTTTAGAGAGACCGTTGTGCAACGGATGTTGGCAACTCCAAAGGACAACAGCAGCAATGCGAATAATATAACCATGGTCCTGAGTTTGGCAGATCGCTTGCCAAACATCCTTGCGACCTGCAATGACATGAAGCATGTGTTCACCGGCAAGCTACGTTGTGGCCATGCTATGATGAACTATGGCAAGTTTCTTTCCTCAAAAAGAAAAAACTTTGACAAGCTTACGGCCGGGCCGTCGAATTCTCTCAAGATCATCCATGCAAATGAGTGTGCGATCCATAGAAATGAGTGAAAACAGTAAATATGACAAGTCAAGTAACAAGCCAAAAGAGATCAAAGTATTTTTAGTAGTGATCAGGAGGAGAGAATAGAGCACCTCTGCTCTCGGCCGCAGCACGCTGCCCGGTCTGCCTTTTCTCCTTGGTTTTGCCGGGTGGTGGTGTTTACGAACTGTGAACTTTTGAGTTGGGTGCTCAGCTGGCTCAGGCCCCAGGTGGTTTAAACACACTTTTACAGCACGGTCTAGCTTGACCGCCGGGGGAGCGAAGACCCGGAGTCCGTCAAACCTGAAGGTTACTACTGCATCTTTTCACCTCGTCGCGCACCGCTGCCGTCGCTGTCTGAGCAGGACAACATCGTCGCGGCATGTCCAGCCTCGAATCCCAGAGCCCTACCGCCTGTCCATTTCCGTGCCTTTCAGCCGCAACCGGACACAGATATTTCTGCGCCGATGTGCGACCTGTCTCGGCGGCGTCGACGCTGACAAACACGGAAACACCCGCACATGGACCGGCACAATACTAGCTAGTATACCGGTTCAAGGCCCCGGTTTTTCCAAATGCCCTTTGGTGCGTTGCGACGATGGTGCTGCTTCCAGAATGGACGTGTGTGGGCGTGGCTCGTTTCCTCTGGGATTCCTTCACAGAGCGGCGGGTCAAGCAAACTTGTGCACGTTCGTTTCCGACGAGGATGCCGATGTGCAGTGCCGTGCCTCCGACGATTGCGCCAACGGTATGCTTATCGTTTTGTTTTAGAGATTAGAGGTGGCTGATTGTGCCAGCGATATACCATTCGAATCAGAGAAATGTCAACAGAAAGCTACCAATTTGGCGAAGGAGTGAAAAGCAAATGAATTTGACACAAGAGATCAACACAAGATATGCTCAAAAAAAGTGTGGAGGTAATCCTTGTATAACTTTATAAAAATTTGATATTTGAATTTAATAATTAGAAATCCATTATTCCCGTGAGGAAAGTCTGTACAGCCGATCTGTTTTGCACTTTGCCCGCATTGTTTTATTTACTCTCGTTTTCTACTTAATGAGCATGGTGTCGTATGCGTTTGCAGGGTTATAGCTCGTATTTGATATGCACTTCTTTTCAAACCTTTTAATCTGCTTTTATTTTATTATTATAGTTTTTAATCTAGTCGTTATAATTCGGGTCCACAACAATCGACAGTGTAGATGTTTCCTTTTCTCTTCAATTAACATGAGAACTTTTTAATTTTAAAATTAACTTGGTGACTCATTTAACTCTGCTTTAATATAACTAATAGGTTATCCTATAATAATCAAGGATAAGCTTGAATTTGTGAGGTGCTACTATACTTCAACACACGTGGACTTGTCACACGGCAAAACAAGTTACCTACTACTTTTCCCATAACAACCAACTTTCAGCTTGAATTTTGTAGGTGTTGTAATACTAACACACATAGAATTGTCGGATTAAAAATACAAGTTACCTCAGAATATATAACAATCAAATATTTAGATTTGACTATCAACGTGGAAAACAATGCGTTGATTGGTCTAAAAACCAGTGGAATTATTAGATTATGTGGAAAATATTTAGTTCTATGATATAATTTGTCATCCTATATGTGAGCATCGTTGAGCCCTAATTTTTATTAGTGGCATTGATGACAAAATTAATAAATATTAAGTGCTAGGGGGTTTTTGGTTTTCTCGGAACCCTAGCGAAGACTTGGCGATTTTTATAAACCCTAATTTGAAGCGTCGATAAATTTTACGAAATTGCTCCAAGCTTTCAAATGCGTGGCCAAGGCGAGAGAAGAGGTCACGTATAGATTAGGAGTAGTTAGGTTTATTTCTGTTTTTCGTCGGTTTTCAAAAGGGTTTGAATATCTCGGATCTTGCTGGGATCTTTCGAATTCTCGAAAACTTCGGTTTCGTAGTCCACTACTTCTAAAAATACCCAAATATATCTTTGTGAGATTTCTAGAGAGAAACCCACCTAAATTTCCCCACACATTCTACCGATTTTTCCCTTCTGGGACGGCGTCTAGAAATAGCGGACACCGTCCGATCAACAAAATGAGTAAGCAGTACACTCTGTCGGACGGCGTCCAGCGATTCGGACGGCGTCCGATAAGGTTCAAAAGCGAAGATTTCTCCCGTCGGACGGCGTCTGGCGCCGTCCGGTTATAAAATTCAACACATTTTCACTGTCGGACGCGTCCGATCACCGATTTTAATGAGCGATGGTCATTGTCGGACGGCGTCCGTGCCGTCGGACGACGTCCGTGAGAGGCTAACGGCTAGTCTTTTTGTCTCTTCAGAGGGCAGCGGCTAGTTTTGCTCTGGGCTATAAATACCTACCTAGTGGTGGCTATTTTGAGGTTCTTTGCTGCCCACTTCACCTACCACATTCATAGCTCATCAATTAGGTGTTCTAGAGCCATTCCTCCACCCACAAATCGTCCAAAGCCACAAATCATATAACCCCAATACCGAGCTTCATTGAAGTCCTTCGATCCGGCATGATCGGGGCGTTTCGGGCTTATTACTTTTGAAGACGGCATCCTTCGTGGAGGCGTGGGCTTGGGATTAGGCCTTGGCGTGTGGCTACTCTCAAGTCGGTGTCTGGTGTGAGTCCACCTCGCCGAGTCTTGGACGACTAGGGGAGTAAGTGAGGCGTTAGGCTCGAGGCGAGCCGGTCCTTGTCGCATGAGGTAGCCTCAGCGAGAGTAGGAGTTGTGACTCCGAACTTCGGTGAAACAAATTCCGTGTCGCTCTCTCTTATTTACTTTTCGCACTTACTACCGTTGCATTGATTGTGTTGATTGTGATGCCATGTCTTAGTTGCATATTCACTTGTTTATCGCTTCCGCTTGATCATCAAAACTAGGATTGGGTCACCATTAATATGATGCTTAATTGAGAATAATTGAAAAAGAAATTAAAATTGCCTATTCACCCCCCTCTTGGCCTTAGGATCCTCTTTCAAGTGGTATCAGAGCATCTAGGTTCTCCGGTATTAGCTTCACCGCTAGGAGATGGCTCAAGAGGGGCCTAGGATAGAAATTGGAAAAGCTCCTATCTTTGATGGGACTAACTACAACTATTGGAAAATTCGTATGCAATGTTACTTAGAGGCACTTAGCTACGATGTGTGGGTCGCTTGTGAGACCGGGTATCCGGATCCTCCCGCAGGAATGGTAGCTCTTGATGAAGTTAATGCTAAGTACAAACGCTTTAATGCTATTGCTAGAAATGCTTTGCTCTCTAGTGTCTCTTCCGAAGTGTTCGATAGCATTGGTAATCTCCCCAAGGCTTATGACATTTGGAAACATTTAAAAGAAATTCATGTTGGCAGCGCCGAGATGCTTGAGGAGAAACTATCTCGTGCTAGAAAGAGATTTGATCAATTCAAAATGCTTCCTAATGAAAGTGTCAATGAAATGTTTCTTAGGTTGAACCCCATTGTCAATGAGATTGCCGGATGCTCGGATAAGAAGGTCTTGGAGGACATTGATGTTTGTCGGAAGATGCTCGATGTCGTGCCATTTAGCTTCAATCCGCTTGTGACCTTAATTCGAGCGTCCAAATCGAAGCTCAAGAAAATGACACCAACAAAGCTCCTCGTGCAACTCAATTCTTATGAGATGCGGCTTCTTGAAAGTGAAGAGTCCCCACTCAATAAGAAGTCAATTGCTCTCTCCGCCAAAGCCAATGGTGGAAAGAAGAAGGTTGAAATTGAAGATGATGATGATGACTCCGATGATGCAATTCCAGAGATTGAAGAATTGGCCCTCCTTATCAAGCGATCAAGAAAGTTGATCAAGAAAATGAGTTTCCGCGGCGGATCATCCTCTTCAAGGCGATGACCCATCTCCGAAATGCGTTGCTATGAATGCGGAGAGAAGGGTCACTTGGCGGCGGATTGCCCAAAGAACAAGAAAAACAAGTACAAGTAAAGGAATCAAGAAGAAGATGAGGATGATGATGATAAGAAAAAGCATCGTCACTACCGCAAGAGCGATCACAAGTCCAAGGACAAGAAAAAGACTCTTACCGGTCAAAAGTGCAAAAAGGAAGATAGCTCGAGTTCATCATCCTCCCAATCCTCCTCCAAAGAAGAAGATACTAGAGCTCATGGGTTAGCCGGACTTGCGATCAAGGAAAATGCTCCTCCGGCCCTTCCCAAGCAAAAGCTTTGTCTCACGGCCAACATACAAGAAGATGTGATCGGTGAATGGATCACCGATGACGAAGGCTCTTGGGCGGACTCCTCTGACAATGAAAACACCAAGGTGTCCGGAGTCGCCATCAACAACTCTACACCTCCCATGTGCCTCATGGCACTAGAGGAGAAGGTAACAAATGAGCACCTCTCTCGAAGTGAGCTTAAGCATTTGATTGATGATTTGACTAATGCTCTAGAGAAGGAAAAATCTAAGAGGAAAAAGTTAATGAAAGTGCATAAAGAGCTTGCTAATGAATTTGAAATTTTGCTTGAAATACATGAGACTCTAGAGGATGAGTATGAAGCTATAAATTTGCAAGTTGAAATTCTAGAGAACAAACTAGCTAGCTCTAATGTTGATGATGAAACTCCTCTTGATTGCTCAATTGAAAAATGCAATGTTGGTGTGACTTGTGACTTGATTGACACTATAGATGGTTCACTTAGCTTATCTCATGACACATCCTTTACCATGTCACCCACTCACACACCCAATGCTAGCTCATCTTCATCCACTAGTGCTACTCCTTCAATTGAGAATGTTTGTTCTATTGGTACTTGTGGTGTTGCTAAATGTGCTAATGAGCTAGTTAAGGAAAACTTACTTCTAAAGGATAGAATTGAGCAACTAGACTCTAACTTGGCTAAATTACTTGTGGGAAACAACTCTCTTAACAAGGTGCTTAGGGAGCAAAGGTACAACTTGGGCAAGCATGGTTTGGGATTTCATTCTGGGGTTTTGCCAAGGAAGGTTGGGGTAAGCCCAAGGTAACTTTTGTTAAGGGAGGGACCCGTTGCCATATTTGTAAAAATGAGAAGCACAAAGCCATTGCTTGTCCTCTTGCTAAAGCATCTCATTTCATGACTAAAACTCAAGTGCTTGATGCTAGTTACATGCTTATGCGAAAAAATGGCTCTATTTATGCTAAGTATGTTGGTGCAACCAATGAAAAGAAAAATGTAAAAGCAATTTGGGTGCCCAAGTGTTTGATGACTAACTCGAAAGGACCCAAGATGAAGTCTTGGGTACCTAAAACCCAAGCTTGAATTTATGTGTGTAGGTGAACTACAAAAGCGGTGGCCGGGATTGGATATTTGATAGCGGTTGCACCCAACACATGACCGGTAGCTCAAGTATGTTCACCTCACTAGAAGAGGAGAAGGACCCCGAACACAAGATCACATTTGGGGATAACTCCAAGCGAAAGGTAAAGGGTATAGGTAAAATTGCAATATCTAATGACCTATCCATCTCTAATGTGCTCTTGGTGGAAGCTTGCAACTTTAATCTCCTCTCCGTTGCTCAAGTGTGCGATTTAGGTTTTGATTGCTTCTTTTCGGTCAACGGAGTTCGTGTCGTTTCCACTAAGGATCAAAGTGTTGCATTTGAAGGCACCCGGTTTCAAAACTTATATTTGATTGATTTTTCAAATCGTGAAACTTCTCAAATCAAGACTTGTCTTATTGCTCAAACCACTCTTGGTTGGTTGTGGCATAGACGTCTTGGACATGTTGGAATGGGCACTTTGAAAAAGGTTTTTAAAGACAACTTGGTTGTTGGAGTGAATGATGTCAAATTCGAGAAAAATCGTTTATGTAGCTCATGCCAAGCCCACAAGCAAGTGGCTAATTCTCATCCGACTAAGACATTCATGTCTACATCCCGACCACTTGAACTTTTGCATATGGATTTATTTGGCCCAACCACCTATGCGAGCATAGGCGGTAATTCTTATTGTCATGTGATTGTCGATGATTTCTCTCGCTTCACTTGGGTATTTTTCCTTGCAAATAAATCACTTGCCGGTGATGTGTTTAAAAGATTTGCTTTGAAAGCTCAAAAGGAATTTGACTCTTTTATTAAAAAAGTGAGGAGTGATAATGGCACTGAGTTTACTAACACAAATGTTGAAGAGTTTTGTGATGAGCTAGGAGTGAAGCACGAATTCTCGGCGGCCTACACTCCCCAACAAAATGGAGTGGTGGAGAGAAAGAACCGTACGTTGATAGAGATGGCAAGATCAATGCTTGACGAGTATAATACGCCGCATGCCTTTTGGGCGGAAGTCATCAACACGGCGTGCCATGCCATCAACCGTCTTTACCTCCACCGACTTCTTCACAAAACCTCATATGAACTACTAGTGGGACGAAGGCCCAACATCTCTTACTTTCGAGTCTTTGGTTGCAAGGTATACATTTATAAGAAAAGGACTCATTTGGGTAAGTTCCAAAAGAGGTGTGATGTTGGTATAATGTTAGGCTACTCTTCTCGCTCCAAAGCTTTTCGAGTTTTTAATAACTCTACCGGGCTAGTTGAGGAAGCTTATGATGTTAAGTTTGATGAAACTAATGGCTCGCAAAGTGAGCAAGATTTGTCAAGAAATGTAGGTGATGAGCCACCACATGAAGCCATGGAGTTGGGGGGAAATTCGACCCTCACCGGATGTGCCAAAAGATGAAGTCGTCTCTCCCACCACCTCCATCGATAATCAAGCTCAAGACACCTCTCCAACAATTCAAGACCAAGCGGTGGACGGAGATGCAAACTTTGAAGTTGATCAAGCTCAAGGGGGAGCCGATGATCTACAAGTACCCGTCCAACAGCATCGCTCTCTCTCCAAGGATCATCCCCTAGATCAAGTCATTGGCAATCTCAATCAAGGCGTAAGAACCCGTTCTCATACCGCTAATTATTGTGAGCATCACGCCTTTGTGTCTATTGTTGAGCCTAGGACCATTGATGAGGCATTGGCGGATGCGGATTGGGTGAACGCCATGCATGAAGAACTAAACAACTTCACCCGCAATGAAGTGTGGGAACTTGTGGAAAGACCGAAGAACCACAATGTGATTGGCACCAAATGGGTTTTCCGCAACAAACAAGATGAGAACGGTGAAGTAGTACGAAACAAAGCAAGATTAGTGGCGCAAGGTTTCACACAAATGGAAGGCCTTGACTATGGAGAAACCTACGCCCCCGTTGCTCGACTTGAAGCTATACGGTTACTCTTGGCATTCGCTTCTCTCTATAACATTACTCTCTTTCAAATGGATGTCAAAAGTGCTTTCTTAAATGGGTTTATTGATGAACTTGTTTATGTTGAGCAACCGCCCGGTTTTGAAAATCTTAAATATCCAAACCATGTTTATAAGCTCACTAAGGCGCTATACGGTCTCAAACAAGCTCCTAGAGCATGGTATGAGCGTCTTAGGGACTTCCTCCTAGAAAAGGAATTTAAAACCGGTGCGATTGATTCCACATTGTTTCTCAAGCCAATTGAAAAAGATTTATTTATTTGCCAAATATATGTGGACGATATTATTTTTGGATGCACTAACAAATCTAAATGCAAGGACTTTGGAGAAATGATGTCCAAGGAATTTGAAATGTCTATGATTGGAGAACTCACCTTCTTTCTTGGATTTCAAATCAAGCAACTTCGGGAAGGGACCTTCATTTGTCAAGAGAAATACACAAAGGACCTTCTCAAGCGGTTTTCTATAGATGATTGCAAATCGATCAAAACACCAATGGCCACTAATGGGCATCTTGACTTGAATGAAGATGGAAAGCCCGTGGACCAAAAACTTTATCGCTCCATGATCGGTTCGCTTCTCTATCTCACCGCTTCTCGACCCGATATTATGTTTAGTGTGTGCGTGTGCGCTCGTTTTCAAGCATCCCCTAAAGAAGTGCATCTTGTAGCCGTAAAACGCATTTTGAGATATCTAAAAATCACTACTAGCCTAGGACTTTGGTACCCCAAGGGAGCACGTGTTGAGCTTCTTGGCTATTCCGACTCGTATTATGCCGGTTGCAAAATTGATCGCAAAAGCACCTCGGGGGTTGTCACTTGCTAGGACACTCACTCGTGTCATGGACTTCGAGGAAGCAAAACTCCGTGGCGCTATCTACCGCGGAAGCGGAATATGTAGCGGCGGGGAGTTGTTGTGCTCAACTCTTGTACATGACACGGATGCTTACTGACTTTGGGCTAAAATTTGAAAAAGTGCCTCTTCTATGCAATAATGAAAGTGCGGTGAAAATAGCTAACAATCCGGTCCAACATTCCCGTACAAAGCACATCGACATCCGACATCACTTCATTCGTGACCACGTTGCAAAGGGTGACGTTGTGCTTGCCCACGTGCGAACGGAAGATCAATTGGCGGATATTTTCACCAAACCATTGGATGAGGCACGGTTTTGCAAATTAAGAAATGAACTCAATATACTAGATAAGTCAAATGCGTGTTGATTGGATTTTGTAATTTTTGGGTCTTATTTGAATCTTTCCATTTACGTTTGACCCTTGTCATATTTAGGGGGAGTTTAGTTTCAACTCATGATCTCAAAGCTCCCTCTAGTGGTGAAAAGATAAATTTGATTTTGGGTTAGCACATTCTTGTCCTATATTTCAAGCCAAAACAAATTTGAACTTAATAGACTATCCTTACCGTCTTATCACTTCAAACTTCTAATTTTGAAAATCTTATCCCCTTTTGAAAAATTTGCTCCATATGCATATTTCCTCTCTTAAAAAACATATGGCATCAAAATTGTTGAAAATATTTGAAAAGGAGCCAAAATTCAAAAACATGTGCTTAAACTCTAAAGTGAACCCCTATGCTCGATTTTCATGCCTATATGAGAAATCAAGGCAAAATCTGGGTTCACACATTTTCTTGGTCTCTAAGATCAAAATTTGGGTTTTTGAATTTGAATTGGTTTCATTTGTCAACTTAGTATCTTATCCCTTCAAAATTAAAATTTTAAAAGAACTTCAATTTGCTTACATTTGAATCTTTCTTGAATTTTGAGCAAAAATGGAGATCATCACTTCAAAACATTATTTTTATAAAAATTCTCGCATTGGTGGGGCCCACTGGTCAGCAGTGATTTTTGAGTCGCTTTCAGCCTTCATCGGACGCCGTCCGGACTCGCTCGGACACCGTCCGACAGGACCTTGCTTGCGCCGCATACTCTCTGTCGGACGCCGTCCGGTAGCCATCGGACGCCGTCCGACGAAGGTCAATCCGCGCTGCAACTTCTCTGTCGGACGCCGTCTGGCCTCTCCCCGTCCCCGTCCGACGAAGCTGCTCCGCGCTGCACCCGTACTGTCGGACGCCGTCCGATAGGGCCAAATCGCGCAAAACTGTTGTATAACTTACCTCTCTGCCTCCCTCTTTCCTCATTTGCCTTCCTCTCTCCTCCCAAACCGGCGCGGTCTCTGCTGCTCCTCCTCTCCGGGGAGGCCCCTCCGGCGATATCCGGTGACCACCACCACCACCACCGGCGCCCCCTCGTCCTCCTCCTCGATTCCCACCGCGGGGATTGGAGTTTGGCGGCCCCGTTCGTGCGCCTCGTCTCCGTCGAGCTCCCCTCCTTTCCCCTACCGGGAAGGGCCTAGGGGACGATCTCCTCGCGCACGGCGGCTTCCTCCTTCCCTTCTAGGGCTCGGTAACGGCTTCCCGCCTCTCTTCCCGGCAAATTTCTTTGTTTACCGAGTTCTAGGTTTTGAATAGGATTTTCCCGCGCTTGTGTCCAAGGTTGACTCGTGGTGTGGTTGGCATTTGGTCCGTGGGCTCTTGGCAGTGGATTTGATTTGTCCGTGGGCTTTTGTCTGTTGGATTGATTCGTCGGTGAGCTTTTGGTCAGTAAATTCGAGATGTCGCGATCTTTAAGGAAGCTTGGCAGGGCTCTTGGCAGGACCTTCAACGGCCGCGGTGACAGTGGCAGCCGTGGTGATCCGGATTATATTGATGAGACGGCTAGCAGTGCCGCTCCTCCTCGTCCAAGAATCGCTAGAGATGATATTCAACAGCAGCAGCATGATCAAGGAGTTCATTGGACTCGGGTTGCGGGATCTTCCTTTGCAACCGCCGAGAACACTGACGATGACACCTTTGTTGGGGACCAAGTAACTGAGGATGTCACAGAAACTGTGATCGCTGAGGACGACCCCTTGGATAACATGGTGCTAAAGTTATCCATGGAGACCTTGAGGAAAAAGCGAGATGTGTCATATGCCAGATGGTTCCCTCAGCGGCGAGAGGATACCAGGAATTTCAGGTTTCACACAAAATTTCAGAAGCAGCTTAATATGTGTTTCTCTGCTCCCAAGACTGGTCCTAGGGACCCCCATTGTGTAGACTGGGATGATATCACTGCAGCCGTAGGACCTGAGGTTTACATCATTTTCAGTTCTACTCCAGGCTTGGCTGCCTTGGTCTCAAATAAGAAGTTGACTTGGTCTAAAGAAAGAAACTGTGAGTTCTTTGCCACGCTGCTACCTGCTGAGGATGATTCAGGATTCAACTACTACCACTCAGTTGATGCAAATATTCAGGGGATCTCCGTGGCAAATATGAATGATGCCTTGGGCACTCCAGACACTGGCGCTGACTTGAATGAGATGGCTTATGAGGACACTTTCTGGAGGGCTAAATATCCTCCTTTGGATGAAGTCAGATTCATGTACCTTGATCTGGATGATGAGGAAATAAATGTGGGTCAGGCTAATCAATTGCGGCAGGGAACACGCCTCGATCAACCTTATTCTCTGAAGCACCTTTGTTTGTCCGAAGTGGGAACCGCGACAGAATCCTTCCAATTTGCAACTGGTTTATGCTTTATCTTTTGACAGGAAGGACCATAAACATTGGAGCTACTATTCTGGGAGAGTTTGATGACGCCATTTTCAAAGAGGTCAATAGACCACTTCCTCTAGCTCCATATGTTGGCCTGCTCCTTTCTAGGACACAGCGGGTCTCCGAGGATGAGGTAAAGAGTTGGAACAACAGAATCAAAAAACATCAGATGAAAAATTTCTTGAATTCACTTGGGAGCAAGCCCAAATTGGATCGACCTGGTGATGATGCTCCTCCTCCAGCTCCAGTTCCTGCTGCCCCAATGCAGCCGTTTGTGCCAGCGCCTGGTGCGGGTTCTTCTGCGGCTGCCCCTCCTCCTTGGTATGACGCTTTAATAGGTGAGATGAAATTGCGCATGAAATGAGAAGCTTTCACCGAGGAGAAAGAAGAGCTATGACCACCGCAGAGAGATGATGATCTGGCAGGGCCGAAGACATATTTGGCAGATGAATTTGCAGAGTTCAAGTCAGCTGTTCAGTACATGGGTGCCATGTTCATGCCAGTGCCAGAAGGGGCAAATCCATATGCTTGGTATTCTCATGCCCACGACGATTATCGAGCCTATGAGCAAAGGATGTGTTCCCACGCCCACCTGCCTACCCACCACCGGTTCACCCTTGGGTTCCTCCAGGGCCTGCGCCTACTTTTGTGCCACCACCTCAGCCTTTCCCTCCTTCTGGTGCTCCAGCTCAGCATCCTCCTCCCGGTAAGATCCATTTTACTGGTGGGGAGATGTGTCGTTATCTAAACTTTTCTTTGCAAAATCCTCCACCGACCCAGCTCTTTGATGATCAATCTTCACCTCGGTCAGTACCTTCTGCAGTTCTTCCATCTACGTTCAAGCGTCGCAGAGGCCAGGGTTCTTCTTCAGGCGGCGGACATGATGGAGGCGACGACATGGATGAAGATCCAGAAGAGTAGATTGACTAGGAGCTTTTCCCTTTTGTGTCACTTGGTGACAAAGGGGGAGAAGTTAGAGAAAATAGTAAGGGTTAGTAAAGGGGTAGTGAGATGGGTAGTGAGATCGAGTGCTCTATTTTCCTGTAATATTACTTATTGCCTCGATACTCGTTTATTTGTTTGACATTTGAACCTTGTTGGCTTCTGAACTTAATTTTTGCATGGATTTAGAGGGAGCTTCTCTTGCATGCACATCCTTGTGGTCGAGTTGTGGTTGTCTTAAATTTGAAATTGCTCGCATATTTGTATTGCACTAACCCCTTTTGCAGCTCAAAAATTTTACTCTCTCTTGGGTTGCCATCAAGTGCCACAAAGGGGGAGATTGTGAGCATCGTTGAGCCCTAATTTTTATTAGTGGCATTGATGACAAAATTAATAAATATTAAGTGCTAGGGGGTTTTTGGTTTTCTCGGAACCCTAGCGAAGACTTGGCGATTTTTATAAACCCTAATTTGAAGCGTCGATAAATTTTCTGAGCTGCTCCAAGCTTTCAAATGCGTGACCGGGCGAGAGAAGAGGTCACGTATAGATTAGGAGTAGTTAGGTTTATTTCCTATTTTTCGTCGGTTTTCAAAAGGGGTTTGAATATCTCGGATCTTGCCGGATCTTTGCGAATTCTCGAAAACTCGGTTTCCGTAGTCCACTACTTCTAAAAATACCCAAATATATCTTTGTGAGATTTCTAGAGAGAGAGAAACCCACCTAAATTTCCCCACACACATTCTACCGATTTTTCCCTTTACCGGACGGCGTCTGGAAATAGCCGGACACCGTCCGATCAGCAAAATGAGTAAACAGTACACTCTGTCGGACGGCGTCCGGTAGTTACCGGACGGCGTCCGATAAGGTTCAAAAACTGAAGATTTCTCCCGTCGGACGGCGTCTGGGCGCCGTCCGGTTAGCCAAAATTCCAACACATTTTCACTGTCGGACGGCGTTCGATCAGCCGATTTTTGTGAGCAGTGGCCGCTGTCGGACGGCGTCCGGTGCCCGTCGGACGGCGTCCGGTAGAGGCTAACGGCTAGTCTTTTTGTCCTCTTCCGAGGGGCAACGGCTAGTTTTGCTCTAGAGGCTATAAATACCTACCTAGTGGCTGGCTATTTTGAGGTTTGCTGCTCCACTTCACCTACCACATTCATAGCTCATCAATTAGGTGTTCTAGAGCCATTCCTCCACTCACAAATTGTCCAAAGCCACAAATCATATAACCCCAATACCGAGCTTCATTGAAGTCCTTCGATCCGGCATGATCGGGGCGTTTCGGGCTTATTACTTTTGAAGACGGCATCCTTCGTGGAGGCGTGGGCTTGGGAGTAGGCCTTGGCGTGTGGCTACTCTCAAGTCGGTGCACGGGTGATTTGAGTCCACCTCACGGAGTGGCGGAACGACTACCAGGAGTAAGTGAGGCGTTAGGCTCGAGAGCGAGCCGGTCCTTGTGCGCAAGGGGTAGCCTCAACGGAGAGTAGGAGTTGCGGCTCCGAACTTCGGTGAAACAAATTCCGTGTCGCTCTCTCTTATTTACTTTCCGCACTTACTACCGTTGCATTGATTGTGTTGATTGTGATGCCATGTCTTAGTTGCATATTCACTTGTTTATCGCTTCCGCTTGATCATCAAAACTAGGATTGGGTCACCATTAATATGATGCTTAATTGAGAATAATTGAAAAAGAAATTAAAATTGCCTATTCACCCCCCTCTATGCCTTAGGATCCTCTTTCACTATATCTACAAGCAAGATCTGGTATTAAGTACGTGTACCTACTTCACCTCTGAGGTCATAAAAAATTCCCACGGCAAACAATACCAAAAAGTTATCTTAACCAGCAAGAGAGGAATAAAAAAACAACTAAATCCCTTTATTTATATATTTTGCCAGATAACAATAAAACAAAAATGTGAATACATATTACACTGCGATTAACCCTTGAGGCCTCGGCCAAAAACATCGATCTATTTATTGTTAATGCTTAGTGGCACCATGCAAAAGAACCACATTTGAAATTTACACCCTAGCCTAAAATTCTATCCACCTCAGAGAAGATCCACACATGGATAACATATCTCACAGATTGTAACGACTTGGTCAAAAATTTGCTTCGAATCAGTCCACCTTAGAGGTAGTGCTCACATGCGGACAATGTTTCACATAATACAACACACTGTTTAAAATTCGCTTAGAGCCAATGCACCTTAGGGTGCTCCACACATATGTAGCATATCTTTTGGGCATTCATCATCACTTCACCCAAAAGGGCTAGCATGAAGTGGTATCAAGAATGAATGTTATAATTTAATGTGGTACTAAAGAGCGGAGCTTTAAAATCTTCCCTGTAATATGGGTTGACAATATGGTACCAAAGATCTTATGTTATAGTCTAATGTGATCGTAAAGAGTAGGCTGTTACAATATCCACCTAATGGATATTTGCAATGTCGTATTAGAAAGTGGGGCACTAGGGCACTTCTAATGTTCCAGGCTGTATCCTTTCATAAAGAATCCATGTCAGATTTAAGCTTAGAGGGAGGAGAGGAGAGGAGAGAAGAGAAGAGAAGAGAAGAGAGGGGAAGGCCGTTTCACATGTATGAGACAACCTCTTTTTACACTTCCGCAGGAGGAGCGATGGAAAAAACACTTGGGAGGTCTCACCATCAGTAATCCTCTTGTTTTCCTCTTCTCCTCCTACCAATCTTCACCCACTACCACCATCGTGCATGACTACGACACAAATACCCTCATGGACGGCCTTGGAGGAATCTACCGTTTGCCACCCACACAGTCTCCGCCTTCATGACACCTATAACCCCACAAGTTCGACATCATTCATAGCACCACCTTGTCAGGCAAGTTTCCTCACATGAGGTACCACCTTACCCTTCTGCACTCATCACTCGAAGCACTACCTCGTCGATGCTCGCTGCGCCATTGATGTTTACTAGTGGACGACACCCGAGGGCGACAAGCCAAGGGTTACAGAGATGGTGGCATTAGTGAACAGCTCCCCCCACACTGATAGCCATATCCCTACTTCGGCCGGCAACTCACCCTCAAGCTCACCTCACCTCCCCCATCTCCTGAAGTTGATTTGGTTGCCACCTTTCCTTGAACTCCCCGCACTGGTCCCTTTCTTCCAAAATTTCCTCACACCGGTCAACGCCTTCCCTCTTCCTTTGTTCGTCGTCATCTCCCTTCCATCTCCTCACATTGATTGTCGTCTTCCCTCGAACTCCCAGTGTCGGCACTGCCTCACCCTCCAACTCACTGCCCGACCAACACCTCGCCCCCTTGCTACATCCCTGCTAGGTGGATTGTGTTGGTGATGAGTGTGGTGTCTAGTGCGAAAAGATGGTTGATAGTGGTAGAAATAGATAAAATGGAAAAATGGATGGACGGGGAGAATATATATTTAATGACGTGAAACTTACTTAAACTATCATGAAAAGGAAAATAGTTTCTTCTTATGGTTTTTTGTGACGTGGAAGGGTTAATGTTGGTTTGGAAACATGCACTAGGAATGCTCTTACAATCTTCCTCCTTAAGGGTGGTTGTCCTTAGTGATGGAAAGATCATGAAACACCACCCCTTCCACCACATGGGTCATAAACAACTATGGGCCACACAGAGCTAGCCCACCTTAGGGATGGTTCCCTTAAACGTTTGTCCTTGTTTCGCAGGAGTGAAATGGTACAAATATTTTTTGATAGACCAACCAAATTGGTTTGTATAGATTTACAGTTATCCAACTAATTTCGTGATACAGATACGGATAAAAATAGGATTAATTTTTCCATGCCAGTGCAAAGTAAGATAGATCTCTACGTGCCATTGCAAAGTTGCATATTCCTTCTATGCCATGGACATTACTTTTTAGTGTCCTTTATGCCACTGTTGACCAAAATCCGTTAGTCAAACCATTTTTCATGTATAAAATAACCCTTTTTCCCTTTGTTTTTAATCCCTTAAAATTATAAATTTGACCAAATTTTAGTGTTTTGAAATCTTAACAGATTCATGGAATTCAAAATCCAACCAAATATGGAACCTTAAATCTATGATATATGAAATTTAGAAATATGACTGAAATAAAATTCAAAAAATGGATGAAATTTAAAATTAAAATTTCCCAAATTTGATTTTTAAACCTAGTCAATTTTAAATTTGAAATTGACAAAATTAGCAGTTTTTAAACATGTCCAAATTTTAAACTTTTAAATTTGATGAAAATTAAAAAATTCGGAATCTTGCCCATATTTTGAAATTTTATATTGTCCAAAATTCATTTTTAAAGAACTAACCGAATTTTGTAATTTGAACAAATTTTATATTTTTAAAAATCTGACCAAACTTTTAAACTATAAATCTTTTTTACCAAATACAAATTTGGTTGGATTTCTAAATTTTGGTCAACTTCTATGGTCAATAGAGGTAATATGGGCATTATAGTTGGTTCTAACGGTGTTAACTAAAGGAAAGTCGTAGAAAACGATAAAATCGAATTAAAATGGCAATATGGCATACATTGTAACAACGATTTTGTGATTCTATAAATGACATTTCAATTCAAACTAGCGGCACACAAGGTGTTTTCTCATACAAATAATGGTGGTTAATATCCGAAAAAATATGAATGGCATCTGACAGCACCAAGTTTTTTTTTATTTGATATTTTGGCCTGCAGGTAGGGCATTAGACTAGGCAAATGGTGGCTATTTTAGGCTTATCTCGTCTATATTTTCATTCTAAGTCCACTGGTGAGTACAGATACCGTGGTCTTTGCCAGAATCTCCAAACTCCGAGAAACCGTTGCGCCGAACGCATGCAGTAGGACGTAAGCAAGCCAGCAAGGTTCCAATGCTGCACGCTAATCGTACGATACGCTGCCGGCAGCGACTGGCGACAGAGCTACGCCGTTCACGGGCCTCAGCCTCCAGGCGGAAAGCCGAGCTGGCAAGGGAACAACCGAACAAGGATACAAGTTCTAAAGTTCGCAACATTATATCATTCGCATGAACACCCCCACACATGGGTCCATCCGCGCACAAGGAATGCCGTCTTGTACATGACTGCATGTCTGCATTTGGCTGGGTGTACGAGAGCATGATCCTTCCATGTGTGGTATAATGATATGTCCTCTTGTTACTGGCCTAACATTGTGGCCGGCTAAAGAAATCTACGCAGTTAGGGTGGCTGGGTTGAGCTTTTGGGTTTTGAGCCAGGCTTTTGGCCTTCAGCTAGTTTGGGCACGGATTTATGGCTCGACGCACCGGGCTGGGCTAGGCTTGGGCTTGGTCCTTCGGGATCGGGCTTTTCCAAGCCTGGCCTGAAACTCGGCCCGATCCAGGCTTTGATCAGATCTACCTAACAGTTTGGATTGGTTGAAAAGTCTCTAACAGTTTGGTTTGGCACAAAAGGATCAGTTCGATGGAAACGGATGATAAGTTAACCAATAACGGTGGACTAGCTGGTGGCACCCATACAATAGAACATCCGAGAGACAACTCATCTGGGTGGAGTATGAAAGGACCATCGCAACCACTTACTGAGAGAGAACACCATAAGTGTTTATTAGAAATCAATTTTACTGAAGAATGGGTGCGGTGTTGTACGTATATGATTATGTAACTCGTCACTCGTGGGTATGACCCATGATAATGATAGTATTCATTATCCTCATGCGTATAACAAATAGGACCCACAACAACTCTCACCTACTTTCTTCTCCCCTCCCCCAACCCCCAAAGCCGGCTAGACCTCTCCCCCTACTTTCTCTCCGGGCAGTCATCATTCTCTTACTCTTTCTGTCAGCCCTCTCCTTCCCCACTACTCTTTTTCGTTGAATCCTATGTTAGAATGGGGTTGGCGCGAGGGTAGTCAGTGTTGCATCTGGTGAGCAAAGGTGAAGTAGTGGCTATATGTTGTGGACTTTGGCGCACATACGCGGGTAGCGGTGATGTGGCTTGGGCGTGGGCGTGGCGTGATAGCTCATCACCAGTTTCTCCCCCATCTTCTCTCTGTTCCCTGAGAATGGTGCGAGCACGGATAGAAATGGCTTGAGCCCCACTGCCAGAAGAGCAGTGTGGAATACGAGCTCAACCTCGATGTTTTTTAAAAATATTTTTTAGTATTGTTAATGCCCCATAGTTGGTACTAACATTTTTTTGTTATTAATGCCTAATAACTAATGTCAGTTCAGAATTCGTCACTTTTGTTGGTTTGGAATTGACAGTATGACATTTTTTTGCTGTGGTGTTAAACGGTGGTACATATGGAAACAACGGAATATAACATTTTCATCCTATTTAGATATATTTTACTGCAATATTCTAATTTTACTCAAATGTGAAATGCCTTTTAAAAGTGAGATGTTTTAAATATGATAATGGTAAGTTGCAATAATCATATGCATACAAATTATAGCAAATTAACGAACCGAGCCTTCTTCGGGTTAATTTCCTCCTTCCTCCTCTAACCGTTCTTGTTTCTTAATTTCCTGCCTTCACTGAACGGCGCTCATGATCTAGCCCTTCTCCCTCGTCATGCTTATCCTCGTAGTCTACAAGATGGGGCTTAAGACCATTGCAGATGAGCTACTAGGTAGTGGTGAGAGCATGAACAGCAGGGGCTGTATCAAGCCCCTGCATCATGCGTTTTTGAATTTCAGAACTGCCCGCCCGCTGTGAATCTCTGCAGTTTTTGAATTTGTAACCCATGATTACTGTAGCTACAGTAATATAAAGGCCCTGCTGGGGATGCTCTGAGATGGTACAAAGATACAACGGTGAGCTTGGATGGGGATACTCCACCATGGCTAGGATTAGATTCTCCACCAGACTCCACAAATTTGACAACCACTAGTTTAATTAGATCCAATGGCTCTCAAGATGTTGTACATCCTAGTACCATCTCTCCATCTATGGCTACCTCCCGGTAAAAGATACTACCTCCGGTCATAAAAAGAAGTCGCCGTTAACTTTTGGACACACCTTTGACCATTTGTCTTATTCAAAAATTTAGTTTTAAATATGTAAAAATATAAGTAATACTTAAAATACATTTAATAATAAACCAAATCATAACAAAATAAATAATATTTATATAACTTTTTTGAATAAGACGAATAGTCAAAGGCGTGTCCAAAAGTCAACGGCGACTTTTTTTTGTGACTGGAGGGTTCTTTTTGTGACTAGAGGGAGTATCTTCTTATTTTCTCTTTTAGCCATACACACTCTCATTCTGCCACCACCAACAGCCACCCCTATATATCATCACTCCCATGTCACTGGCGTCCACCACCCCCTGTGCATCACTATCACTCTGGCATGGCGCCACTGGTTGCTTGCACCACTGTGCTCATGGTCAAAATTCTAAGTAAATGGTTGTGGATTGACACCTCGATATGTACGGAGTACCTAATGGTGCATATTTTTTTTGATAAAGAAAGCTTTTATTGATAACATGACAATTACATCAAGGTGATACAACTCTCTTGAAATCACTTCCGGCCTCTGCATAACTGAGATGTACACGGCCTAAAAAAACAAAAGCATTACTAACATTCAATTTGAAGATTAGATCGTCACTCATACACCTAGGTAAAAATATTCTTGGTCACCTTCTCCAAAAGTTGATATGCCGTAGCTAACAAATCCTAAGTACCCGTGCATATGATGGGTCAAAAAAAAACTTACAAGACATGCAAAGATAGTGCAATGTTCAACCTATGAGCTAGGTAGTCCAAGTGTCCAACAGCTTCCCGTGGGTTTTAGGTGAAAAACACGCCACTATAAACAGAAGATCTGCTGCACCATTACCATAGCATTATAAGAAAACAAGATCTATTGTACTTTGGGAGCTTCTATGACACATTGACACCAGTTCGTCAGCAATCGTCAGAATCTCCAGGCTCGGACAAACTGTCGAGCAAGAGAAACAATCGACTGCGTACGTAAGTACCGAGGCGCACGGGACGAACAGCGAGGAGTCGAGGACTGACGAGGTTGGCGGCGCGCGGCTGGCGAGTGCGACCCCGTTCACGGGCCTCCGCCCACCTGGCCGAAAGCCGGCAAGGGAACAACGATAAAACGGCTCGGCAAAAATCATTGTATGTACATGGACACCCACTGAACCACCCTGTCCCCGTGTGCATATGCATGGAAGGATGCATGCAATGTCTTCTTGTGGGAGGCGCGTACGTGCCTGAGATTTGGCTGTGATCAGCAGCAATAGACCCCACGGCCATGAGGCCGTCCCATCAACCATGTGTGTCGTGTCCTCTTGATACTTGTTTTAATGACCTAACTATTTGGATGGGCTCAAGCAGAAGCCAATGATCACCAATAATGGTGGTGTCGTGTCTGAGAAACATCCAACTAGCCTTGGCGGAGTATGAAAGAGGTCATCATAGTTCGCAACCACTATGATTAAACACATACTTAAGCCATCAAAAGTACTGCACTTTCTGTCGTGTGAAGCAATGACGTCGGTATTTCTCGACGGCCCACCGTCAAACCGTCGAGAGGAGCTGACATTTGTCGATCGTTTTTTCATATGCCATCAATAGAATATAAATTTATATTCAGTTATTTCACTTGTAATTCAACTAGGATATATGTCAAATTGTTAATGTTTATATAAAAAGGAAAGTTCATTAATTAGATTTGTTGTTTAATATCTGAATTTAAAACTTGAGTTTTGTTCGGTCTTAGTAAATTTGTATAAATTACTAGGAATATGAATATCCTAAATCATGCGACATGTTACGATAACCTAGAGATTATTCAAAAATCATCCACGATAACCTAGAGATTATCCAAAAATCATCTGCGCGACACCTCTATCTCAACTGCCTAGGCTTGGCCGTCGAGAGAGGTTAGCCCACGGACTCTCTCCGAGACACCTCTCTCGACAGCTTCATAAATGCCGTTAATCTATCTAGGCTTGGCCGTCGAGAGAGGTTAGCCCACAGACTCTCTCGGAGACACCTCTCTCGACGGCTTCATAAATGCCGTCAAACAGTCTAGGCTTGGCCGTCGAGAGGGGTTAGCCCACGGACTCCCTCGGAGACATCTCTCTCGACGGCTTCATAACGGCCGTTGAGAGAGGCATGACCCAAAGGCTCCTGCGTGCCACCTCTGTCTATATTGCCTAGGCTTAGCCATCGAGAGAGGTTAACACACAGACTACCCTCAAAGACACATCTCGACGACTTCACAATGACCATCGAGAGAGGCATGGCCCAACTGCTCCCGTGTGCAACCTCTATCTCGACTGCATTGCCATGGTGTCGAGAGAATGTGACCCAACCGCTCCCGTGGCCTAAAGCCGACAAGGAAACAACGATAAGACTTAGAAAAATCATTATACGTACATGGGCACCCACTGACCCACCTGTTGGGTTTAGTCCCACATCGGTTATTGGTGATGGGGGAGCACAACTTAAAAGATGGAGGCACCCTCTTCCACCAGGCTAGTCTTTTGGGTTGAGTGGGCCCATGGCTAATTCCACACATTCGCTGGACGAAGTAGTCCGATGTGTGATGGGGGGTTTGTTGGGTTTAGTCCCACATCGGTAATCGATGATGGGGGAGCACGACTTAAAATGTGGAGCTGTCCCTCACCTAAAAGGCTAGTCTTTTGGGTTGAGTGGACCCATAGCCTTAGTCGTTGCTCCAGTTGGGTCTTTAGGCCCGTTAAGACCTGGGGAACCCTTTCTCTGCACATAGGTCCTTGTGTGGCCGTTTTGCAGCGGGCTCTAAATCCTAACACCACCCTTCTCCGTGTGCATACTCGTCCACAACAATAGGCTGTTCATGGGTAGCCCGTCCCGACCCGAACGGTGCACTGGGTCGGGCTCGGGCCTCGGTCTGAAGCCTAGCTTAAAACATGTGCACCCGGCATGGACCAGGCATCATCCAATGAGGCAGCCAACTTTTGTATTGGGCCAGCCCATTACTCCATTAGCCATTGCTAGTGCGTATGGGCAGTGGCCAACTACTAGTGGCCAAGCCCAACATAACGGCCTTTTCTCTATAAAAATGTGCGCCAATAGCCAACGCCCATCGCCGTCCTGCCCTGGCACGGTCTGCTGTCACCGGAGATCACATTCGCTAGAGAGTGGACTGCTGGACGCATGGACTAGTGGAGCCTGGAGATCATAGTCTGGAGACGCCGGCTACGGGCTACGAGCTACTTGCTAGTTGTTGGGGGCTACATGCACAGCAGCACAGGTATCATTGTCTCAGTGATCTATTAATTTAATCGCTAATATTAACTTACTAATTTAATGATGATTTGATTCTAATCGCTAATCCCATAGTGGCAGGCTAGGCCAGTCCGTTCATTCACAAAATGCTTATTTTATGTGATGGTCTGATCGGCTGACTAGTACTGCATAGTAGACCAGTGAAAAATGCCGATCAATTAATAATTAATTATTGCTTATTTCAAATAGCAGGTAGTGACACAGAATGGTATCTAAAGAGAAGAAACGTCTCATAATACTACTGACAATGATGTGAGAATAGTAAAAACATATTTGCGCGATCACATTAGTGATGAGTTCATGAGTGATAAGTCTCATTTGTTATGTGGAGAAAGAAGAAATGAAGAAAATCATCGATGATTCCGTTCTTCATCTCATTATGAATTTGAAAGAATGAAAATACTAGAAGGTAATGAATATCACTCTTCATTTATTATACCATTTTTCCTATAATTTTAATTAAAATTGTTCTCTTTCTTATAGGCTATTGAAGATTTGAAGTCACATGATATTATTTAATAATGTCCACCATCTTTTGTCCATGATTCCACTTTTTGTTCATTGTTGTCGGTAGATGTCTTTATTTTGGTATGCATTTTCACATTTTGCTACTACTTTTTAATTATGTATCGTCACTGGTTTAGTGGCACCAAATTATTTTTTGCTTATATAAATTATAGATGACACAAATGATGGTATATACTCCCTCCGTTTTTTTTATAGAGCGTATTTTGTTTCGTTAGGACAAATGTTTGACCAACAATTACTCCATTAATATATCATTTATATGATACAAAATCATACTCATATGTAAGTACTTTTGAATACAAATCTACCAATATCAATTTTGTGTCATAAAAGTTATGTATTAATGAAGTAATTGTTGGCCAAACCTTTGTCCTAACGAAACAAAATACGCCCTATAAAAAAAACGGAGGGAGTAGTTTCTGAATGTCCTAGTGAAGTGGTGAACAGGATAGTTTGTGCCGCTGTCAACATGTTCGATGCCGCGGCCACACACAGCCGTCCTGAGAATTTTTGCTATACGTACCAAACCGGCAGATACCCCAGTTATGAGCTTGGAAGAATGCGGAGCGAGATATCTTTCCTTATTTTTCTATATTTTTTCGGGCCCGTTAGGTACTTTTTCTTGCGCGTGGAAAGCTGCTAAGTGGCCACAGCGCGTGCCATGGTGTGCCGGAATTTGCCAAGTGCCATGATCGTTAGTGCGGGCACACATATTCAATTTTATCATTTCCAAACATCTCTGATGCAACTTTTCTATATAAATTCATTTCGCCAAATTATAATTTATAATTTATACATTACTACTCCCTCCATTTCACTATGTTTATTCACGCTCACCATTGCAGACAGACAAAAAAGACACAAACTCAAATGCAAAAATGATTTGAAATGATCATGCTAGTGCTAATTAATGAATTTAATTGCCTGTATGCATGAATTTAATTGGCCGCATATATCTAAGCTTTCTTAGAAAGCGACAATAGATCAGCTTTACCATTAAAATGTATCATAAAGCATTCGTGATTACCACAATGGACAAACAATTTTAAAATGATGCTTTTGAGGCCGTGGATAAATATAGCAAAACGAAAAGAGTAATATTTTTTTTGACGAAGGGGTTGCACCCTTTTGCTGGAAGGGGTGCGCTCTTTTTGTGGTTTAACCCTCTTGCCGCCTGGGGAGGGAGGGGGCAACATCCCCCTTGCCGCCTGTTGGGGCACGAAATCCCCCTTGCCGCCATGTGGGGGCGGCAGCCCCATGTTGCCTGCGCCGGGGGCTGCAAGACCCCTTGCCCCTCCATCCAGGAGTGGCTCGCCCCATTAGTGCAAATAGCTCCAAAACAATGGCAAAATTGTAATATGAAATCTTTTAATTGGCAAAATAATGGCACAACATGCTCATGTGTTCGCAAAACCCATCAAAACTATATAATGACAAGGCCCATCGGCGTGGAAGCATGTTCTCACCTGCTTCATTCCACTTACACCATGACACACGTGACGCGGTGGTAGATAGCACTCAGCCCCCTATGTGACGTCGGAGGGTTGAGCCGGGACGCATGCGGCCAACCTGTTTCGGGCGGCATCATCGAGGTTTCGGATTAGAACACACACATATAGGATGGGAGTTGGGTAGGACTGAGAGAGATGGCAGGAGTCGGTGCGCGTGGATATTTGGCTAAGAGGTATCCCACATGTATCGGATAAGTATCCGACAACTATCCAATATATTTTAATTATTTAAAAATAAAAATACCTGATATGTCCCGGATACGTATTAGGACGTATCCTATGTGTATCTGTATCAATTACATGTCAGGATACGGATACAGGGATTTTCCAAAGTATCTAAGTATTCCAAGCGGACGACAAGTAGGTCTACCAAGATTCAAACTCGAGACTGCTGGCTCTGATATCATACTAAACTGCTTACACTGAGTAGTTCATCCAAACACCTAATCGAATAAAAAAAGGGTAGACATTGCACTTATACTTCCAACAATATGGAATTTTTAAATCCATTGTTTTCTAGATAGAGCCGTGACAACAGATTGAGATTGCCAATAGTTGACGGAATAGGCCCAGTAAAATTGTTGTTATTAAGATAGAGAAATTACAATTATGTTAAATTTACAATTCATCCACCAATTGTATCGCTTAAATTGTTGTATTCTAGTGAATCGATTTAAGGATCGAAGGTTCCCTACACTTGGGGGAATCATCCCTGATAGCTAGTTCCCGCCCAGAAGTACATACTGAAGATTAGCTAGCAACTACCCTAACAGATTACGGTATAGCTCCATATAGCTGATTGTTGGATAGTGAGAGTGATTCTAAACAACTACAGTTTGTTAACGCATATAAGAACTCCCAGCTATTGCTGTCACCTGCTTGAAGATAGTTTTCCTCTAGATTTATATGAGACAAGTCGCCAAGCTTGGCAAAGGAGGGATGATCCCAGTGAGTTTATTGGAAGAAAGCCATAAGACCAACAAGTTTGAGATGGAGCCTAGTTTGGAGGGAATTCCACCTACCAGAGAGATCAGGGAGAGGTCTAACGCTCTAAGGTTGGTGCAGTTAGCAAGTGCATCCGAAAACCTGTCTTGAAGTGAGCTGTCGCTAAGATTAGGATGTGTTTGGTTCGTAGCCCTGGATTGCCATGCCAATTCAATGGTCATGCCAATCCAGGGCACGCCAATTTTTTTGATAAAAATTAAGGTGTTTGGTTCGTAGCCAAATAAAATTGACCAATGAAAATTTTAAAAAAATATTTAAAATGGGTTGCTTATGATTTTAGATGAATTATAAAATTTGTTTCATAAGATTTGAACACTGTATTAATTTTACGTAAAATTGTGAAGCTTTGAAATTAACTGCACACTTTAGGACAGCTAGCAACGCAGCCTATCAGAAGGCCATGCAAGTGGGCCCCGATCATTTTTCCTCCCGTCGCAGCTGCGCCAATGCATTGGCGGAGGATTTCTTCGCCGGCGCCAACAAACTCCTCCCCGTTGAAAAAATTTGGCATGCTAAAATTTTTCGTTGGCTCGCCAATAGTTGGCAACAAACCAAACGACAACCAATTTCAAAGTCACACCAAAATTTTGACATGGTAAGTGAAGGTAGCAAACCAAACACACTTTGTGGAGGTTGTTTAATGGAGGTAACTGGCCTGAGAAATCATTAGAAGAGAGGTCGAGTTGCCTGAGGAATGTGAGGTTTCCAACAGAGGAACTGATTTGCCCGAACAATCCCTGGCCGGCGAGGCGCATCGCACGATGCGCTGTGTGTGCTTCTGGCCGCATGTGATGCCCTTCCACCGGCAAAATGTGGTGCTACTGTTCCAAGATTTTTTTTAAAAAAACTTGGATTGTTGCTGATGGCATTCTTGAAGTCGAGCAACGAGAGCATGTCTGTGTTGTTTCTAGAGACCGTTGCACAACGGATGTTGCCAACTCCAAAGGACAACAGCAGAAATGCAAATCATATAACCATCCTGAGTTTGACAGACAGCTTGCCAAGCATCCTTGCTGCCTGCAAAGATATGAAGCATATGTTCACTGGCAAAGTGGCAAGCTACTTTATGGGCTTATGGCCATGCTACGATGACCGATGACAAACTTGTTCCCTCAAGAAACACAAAATCTATGACAAACTATGATGAACTATGGCAAGCTTGTTCCCTAATTTTTTTTTTTAACAAGCTTACAGCCCAGTGAATTCTCCCAAGATGCAAATGAGTGCGCGATCCATGGAAATGGGTGGGCTAGTTATTTAAACCGCAGATGTCTAACTTTACAAACCTTCACGCTCGAGTGAAAACAGTAAATATGAGAAGTCAAGTACTACCTCCGGTCACAAAAAAAAGTTGTCATTGACTTTTGGACATGCCTTTGACCATTCGTCTTATTCAAAAATTTAGTTCAAATATGTAAATATATAAGTCATGCTCAGAATACATTTAATAATAAACCAAATCATAATAAAATAAATAATATTTATATAACTTTTTTGAATAAGATGAATGGTCAAAGACGTGTCCAAAAGTCAACGGCGACTTCTTTTTATAACCAGATGGAGTAACTAACAAAAAGAGATCAAGTATTTTTTAGTAGTGATCAGGAGGAGAGAGAATAGCGTACCTCTGCTCGGCCGAAGCGCGCAACCCGGCCGCCTTTTCTCCTTGGTTTTGCCGGGTGGTGGCGTACAAACTGTGAACTTTTGAGTTGGTTGCTCAGCTGGCTCAGGCCCTAGGGGGTTCAAGGGCATGTTTGGTTGGATGTCTGCGCTCGCCAACGCAGGCGGACGGCGCGCCGTGGGATTTGGAGGCTGTTTGATGCACAGCCCGCGCAAGCCTCGTCCTCGCCAACTAACGGCGCGCCGGCCAGTTTATAGGCGCGCGCGAGCGATGGTGCAGGCGAGGAAATCACTCGTCAACGCTCACGCAAGCGAGCCGTGGCCGAGGGCGCGCCAAGGATCAGCACGGCGAGCGCCAGCAGCCAACCAAACACACCCTAAAAAACACTTTTACAGCACCCTCAGCTTAGCTTGACCGGCGGTGGAGAGAAGATTAGGATTGACCGCTGTCACACCAAGTCCAAGCGAATAAATTCATGGAATTGTGCCAATGAAGTTGTTCGCCTGGAGATTTATATGTTGTAGATTTATCAGTTCACCGATCCATTCTTCAGTTGTACCAGAAAGATTGTTCTCATCTAGTGAGAGTCGAACTAAACCACGAAGTTTTGCTATGGTTGGAGGAACTGGTCCAGATAGTTTGTTTCCACCCATCAGCAGATATTTAAGACTGATGGACAGGTCGCCAATCGAATCTGGTATGGCTCCTTGTAGTTGATTATTAGCTACTGAAACCGCTCCAAGAACACTACAATTTGCTAATGCATGTAAGAACCCCCAGCCTTCATTGTCCCTAGCTTCAAGCATATTTCCCTCAAGGTTTAGCCGAGTCAAGTTTAAAAGCATTCCAAGAGAGCTTGGGACTTGGCCGATAAATTTATTAGATGATAAATCTATTTGTTCTAGACCTGAGGCATTGCCTAGGGAGGCTGGAATTTGACCCTCAAACGAGTTGTTGAAGAAGTACAGAATTCGAAGATTAGGGAGGGCATAACCAATGTTAGATGGCAATGAATGGCCCAACATATTAGATGACAAGGATAATTGCTGAAGAGTAGATAAATTAGAGAGTTTGTGGAATACCTCCTGATAGATCGTTTTCGTTTAGTTTCAACGACTCTATGTTTGGCATCTGCCAAAACTCGTCCGGAATTCGCCCATTCAGATGATTTTCTGCAAGAGAGAGTACTCGTAAAGTGCTGATAGTTCCGAGGGCTGTCGGAATGATTCCAGTGAGATTGTTCCGGAAAAGGCTCAGCCCTTCTAGCTTGGAAAGATTGCCTATGCTAGGAGGAATCACACCCTTTAGGAAGTTTATTGAAAGATCCATGAGAACTAAGTTGGAACAATTTGTAAGTGTATCTGGAATAATTCCGTTTAGAATGTTAAAACTAAGATCAAGGTACTCCAAGTGTTGGAGATTGCTAAGAAGAGGTAAAGGGCCAGCCAAGTTATTATGGGATAGATAAAGTATCTGAAGAAATGTAAGATTATTAAGAGATGAGCTAATTTGCCCATTCAAGCTTTGGCCGATGATGCTGAGCTCTGTGACACGCCAAGGTCGCTTTGCACTACAGCTGACACCATGCCACCTACAAAAATGGGTGCTAGTGTTCCAATTGTCGAGGACCCCTTTTGGATCGGTCTTGATGCCCATCTTAAAGTCAAGCAGCGCCTGCAGATCTACGCTGTTCTCATGAACCGTTGAGCAATGGACGTTGCCAACTCCATGACACAACAATAGCAATGCCAACAATATCAGCATAGCGACTTTTGCAGGTTCTATAACACACACAGTGACCATGCTATCTGCAAAAATATAAGACCATAAATATTAGAAGCACATTACGCTCACCACTGTGCTACATCGTCCTACCGTGATTAGATAGGACACGAATACAACAATCCTGTCGAATACGCGTATAACCCATGCAAATATATTTTCTATCTTCTAACAAGCAGCAGCATAATAGTCAGTTATTTAAGGCAGAAAGGCTAAACTTTGTCTGATTAAATAAGTTTAAATGACTGACAACTGACGAAGAGGAGAGACAGAGAGAGAAAAGAGCACCTCTGCTCTGCCGGAGCGCCTTTTCTGCTTTGGTTTTGCCGGGTGGGGTGTACGAATTGTGAACTTTCGAGTTGAGTGCTCAGCTGGCTCAGGCCCCGGGGGGTTTAAAAACACTTTTACAGCACGCTAATCCGCCGCTGTCGCTCCTAATCTTCAGCTTGACAGCCGGCGGAGCGAAGACCCGGAGTCCGTCAAACCTGAATGTTTACTACCGCATCTTTTCGCCTCGTCGCCCACCGCTTCCGTCGCTGTTCGAGCTGGACAGCATCGTCGCGGCATGTCCAGCCTCGATTCCTAGAGCCCTACCGCCTGTCCGCCTCCGTGCGTTTCAGCCGCAACCGGACACAGATATTTCTGCGCCGATGTGCGACCTGTGCGACCTGTCTCGGCGGCGTCGACGCTGACAAACACGGAAACACCCGCACATGGACTGGCACAATCAAGGCCATACTATACGTCTATACCGGTTTAAGACTCCGGTTTTTCCAAATGAGCTTTGGTTCGTTGCGACGATGGTGCTGCTTCCAGAATGGACGTGTGTGGGCGTGGCTCGTTTCCCTTTGGGATTCCTTGACAGAGCGGCGGGTCAAGCAAACTTGTCGAGAGGGACGGTGTAGGAATTGACACAGCACGCCCCTCCCGCCGTGCAGGCAAGGCGTCTGCTCATGATCAGCTCTCATGGCCAGCTGAGTCCTCACACCGCCGGCCCAGCCGCTTGACACGCTCTTGGCAGGCTGTTGTGCCTTCCTTGGGGGTCGCCGCGCCCGGCTCCTCCGCCGCTGCTACGGCGCCCTCCCCCGAAGTTGCCTCGCCCGGCTCTCCTATGCCTACCTCTTGCGGTCGTCAGCTGAGTCCTCACACTCGCCCTTGCTCTCTGCTGCTGCGGCGTTCCCGCCCGCCGCACTCACCGTGCCCGATCACCACCAGAGCTCGCTTTTACTCCGCCTCGTCGTGCATGCCTTACAGCACCCCGCCAGCGCGCTGCACGCCGCCAGCGCCCTTGCTTCCCCCTGCCTGGCACCCGTCGCCCTTGGCTTCCCCTCGTCGTGCCAGCTCCGCACCACCTTCGCCCAAGAGCCACTGTCTCTCGCTGTTGGGCCCCCTTGTCCCCTTCGGGCCTCCCACATCGCCACCGCCCCCTTCTTTTGATGATAACCTGGTTTTTCAGACCATCTCCTCCGATAACCACTTTTTTCACTAGTCAACCGATCCGATGCTTCTTGAGGCTGACCTGCCACCCCCGCCACCTCAGTCTGGGGTCCATGCGCTACTCGCTAGCAGGGCCGGCCCTGGGGGAGGGGGGCGGCCGCCCTGGGCCCCCGAAGTAAAGGGCCCCCCACCCAGGTATGCAAGGTATGTATTGCTTTGCTGCACCAGTGCACCGATTGCGTCTGCGTGGCCTTTGGGCTTTGCCGCTGCTTTGGCTGAGCTGCCTGTGGGATTGCGAGTCCAGCGCGGAGTAACGAACCGATGTTCACGATTCAGCCAATCACGTCCTCGAGGCTCGACTCCTCGACTCCTCCACGCAGCGCCGCGGTCTCACGGAGATCGCCGACGCCGACACGCCGCCTCGCCCGCGGTCTCACGGAGATCGCCGACGCCGACGCCGCCCCTGTGTATGTGTGCCCTGCCTGCGTCCAAATGTCCAATCCATTTATGATTTATCCATGATCCATCCATGATCCATCATCTATTCATCTCATATGTAGTATATGTGTTATGCGTATTTGCGTATTCTTTTTTATTTTCAATTTATTTTCATGGAATGAATGAACGGTACAGGTTCTTTCAATTCATCATTTGATGCGTTTATTTTTATTTTCAGTGCTTTGTGATATCATGTCATCGAGAAAGTATCCATCCGGTAGCGAAAAAAGGAAAAGGAAAAAACGGACGGATGACTTCATAGAAACGCAGAGAGGAGCTATGGACAAATTTTTAAAGAGTAATCCTAGTGCTTCGACGAACCCAAATAATGAATTGGCGATAGTTGCTGTAGAGGAAGAGGAACTATTTGAAATTGAAATTGTTGAAGAACTATTTGAGATCAACAATGACACAGGAAAGGTTAAATGATTTAGCGACTTTATGCATCGAGAAGAAGTTATTGGACGAGATTGATATCAATATAATAATTGATGACTTTGTATCACAAAATGTTAGAAGAAATTTTTTTAGATAATGTCAAGTGCCAAGTAAGTGTTTATGAATACAATTTACATTTGTCATTTCATAAACTTTAAAGTGTTTTATACAAGTAATTTTTGTGAATCAAATATTAATTTCTTTAATGATGTGTGTCTAAAAGACTATATATACATACATAGACATATATATAAGGAGGTGGATGGGGCCTCCATATAAGTTTTCGCCACGGGCCCCCAAAATACCAGGACCGGCCCTGCTCGCTAGAGTATCCACGCCCTGCCAGCAGCCCCTCCTCAATTCCACGCCAGGTTATGTCCTCGATCAAGACGCGCCGTGGTCGCGTGCACGTGGTCGGGCTACCTCCTACTCCAAGATTTCGACGCAGCCTCCCGTGATCGCCACCTCCAAAGACTCCACCGCTTGCCCCGGTGCCTCAGGTTCTTCTATCCGCAGAGCACAGGCCGTCCTAACGTGCAAGTTAGGGCTAGTCCCGCGGGCCTCGGGCGACATGGATGATATCGCCTCATAGCTCACCGTCCTTTTCGCTTCGCCGATGGATGCCTCGGCCGCCAGCGCCGTGTCCGACCTGTGCGGTCTTGACAGGCTAGCCCTAGACCTGCCTACTGTGGGCATGTCCTGTGTGGAGGAGTTATCTAGCTAGGCCTCGCTAACTCCATTGGTTTGTTGTTCCACCGAGTTTTCCAATGAAGATTGTCTCCTGGAACATTCGTGGTCTCAACTCCGCTGCCAAGCGTGACGTCGTTGTTAGCCTCGTCTGCTCTCACAACCCGTCTATTTTGGCTCTTCAAGAAACCAAGCTCCCTCCCTCAGGGGATCCAATCCTCGGGAAGATCGGTGCTCACAAACTCCGCGGCTCACTCCAGCTCCCTGCCATCGGGATACGCGAAGGCCTTCTTCTACTATGGGATGACAGCTCCATCTCAATGAGCGATGTTCGGTTGCGGCACAACTCCATCACTGCCAAGGTCGCTTGCACCCACTCAAGCCAATCGTGGGTCATCACCAATGTTTATGGCCCCTCTCAGTCTGACTCAGAGAAAGAAGCCTTCCTCGATGAGCTCCAAACCATCGCCGATAATGTCCAGGAACCTTGGTTAATCATGGGTAACTTCAGTCTCATCTACAAGGCTTCCGACAAGAACAACCTCAACCTCAACCGCCGACTTATGAACCTCTTCCGAAGCACCTTAGACAACTGTCATCTTCGCGAGCTTCACCTTGCCGGGAAGCGGTTCACATGGAGCAACGAGCAAGTCAATCCAATGTTGGTCAGGCTTGATCGGATGTTCTGCACCCTGAGTTGGGAGACGGCCTTCTCGGCCTCCTCTCTCACCCCGCTCTCTTCGTCGGCCTCCAACCACTGCCTCCTGCTGCTCTCGGCGAGCTCCTTTCGTCGGCCGCCCAGGCGTTTTCGCTTCGAGAATTTCTAGACCAAAATGCCGGGATTTCTCGAGGTGGCCAAACAAGCTTGGTGTGAAAACACTCCCACGTCGACCGACCCCCTACAGATTATTCGAATCAAGCTCCGCCACACCGCAACGGTCCTGCAAACTTGGAACCGAAACAACATCGGCGACAACAAGCTCCAGCTCGCCATTGCTTCCGAAGTAATTCGCCTCCTCGACATGGATATGGAGAGTCACCCGCTTCTCCCCGAATTCTCATTTGGTAGGCGCCAAGGTTCGTGGTTCGGCCTAGCCGCTATTGAGAAAATCCGTTTGAAACAACTCTCAAGGCTTAACTGGCTCAAACTCGGGGATGCCAACACAAGATACTTCCACATTCGGTCAAACTCGCGGCGCTGCAGAAACTACATTCACACTCTTCTTACTGATCGTGGGCCCCTTACCAACCACGACGAGATGGCTGACTCTCTGCACCACCATTTCAGCTCCATCTTTTGGGCACCGCATGCAACCACATCCGACTCCTCCTTCATCTTCAACTGGAACAATCTTGGCCTCCAAGCAGCTGACCTTTCGTCCCTTGAGGCGCCCCTCTCCCTTGAAGAACTACACGACATCCTGATGGCAATGCCTAATGATAAATCTCCCGGGCCAGACGGTTTCACCTGGGTCTTCTTCAAGCTTTGTTGGGATTTCATCCATTTTGATCTTCTTGCGGCCCTGCAGTGCCTCTTCACTCACGGTCGCACTGCACCACAAAGTCTTAACTCGGCCACGATTGTCCTCATCCCGAAGAAAAAAGACCCCGTCTCAGCATCAGATTATCGCCCCATTAGTCTTATCCACAGCTTCGGAAAACTTTTCACTAAAATTCTTTCCACTCGCCTAGCCGGTTTCATAGATGAGCTCATCTCCCCCTGTCAGAGTGCTTTCATTAAAAAACGCCACATCCAAGATAATTTTTTTTTTGTGCAAAGCAAATCCAAACTTCTCCACAGATCCGGCACGTCGGCCCTCCTGCTGAAGCTAGACCTCCAAAAAGCCTTTGACTCAGTCTCTTGGCCCTACCTCTTAGATAACCTTCGTGCTCGCGGCTTTGGTGATAAGTGGAGGAATTGGATTGTCACCTCTTTATGGTCCTCCTCCTCCCAAATCCTCCTCAACGCCCCCAGGCCCTTTCATCATCCACCGTAAAGGGCTTCGCCAGGGGGACTCCTTATCACCCTTTCTTTTCAACCTCGCAATCGAACCCTTGCAACGCCTTCTGCACATTGCAACTGAGCAGGGTGTCCTTTCACCGCTTCGAGGCATCCCGGCTCACCTACGTATCTCCCTCTACGCCGACGATGCTGCAATCTTTGTAGCTCCTATCAAGGAAGAGATCTCGACGTTGGCCCAAATTCTGCAGGGATTCGGTGATATCTCTGGCCTACGAACCAACTTTCAAAAAAGTCAGGTCGTACATATCAGGTGCAAGGGGATTGACCTTGACGACATTCTCGCCGACCTACCCACGCGATGAACGTCCTTCCCTGTCACATACCTTGGCCTCCCACTCGCCATCAAGAAGCTAAAGCATGTCCACTTCCAACCTCTAATCGACAAGATCGCTGGCCGTCTGGCTGGCTGGTGAGGGCAAATGATGTTAAAAGGGGGTAGGCTCACACTGCTCAGGTCGGTTCTCTCGACCCTACCGTCCTACACCCTGTCAGTGATCTCCCCCCCTACCTCGGTCCTTCAGATGATCGATAAGTTGCGCCGTGCCTGGCTTTGCCGAGGGAATGACAATGTTGCCGCGGGTGGATATCGTGTCAACTGCTCCCCGACTACCCTTGGGGGGCTCGGGGTGCTCGACTTGAAAAATTTTGCCCGTGCCCTACAATTGCGTTGGCTTTGGCTGGCCAAATCTGGCTCCCCCAGATCGTGCCTTGTCTCACTTGACCAGGTAGACCCTACTGTCGCAGCACTCTTCAGAACTGGCACTGAGTTGATTATTGGGAATGGAGCCACTTTCCTCTTCTGGACAGACGCTTGGCTTCTTGGAAAATCTCCAAAGGAAGTGGCCCAGGGCTTTTTGCGGCCTCCACACGAAAAAATTGCACAGTCGCCGAGGCCCTGCATAATAACAACTGGCTGTTGGACCTACGACGGAGTTTCGCCCCCAACCCCGCCGTGGAGCTGATCTCCCTCTGCCAAAAGATCAGTCGTACTGCACTCCGTCCGAATCATCAGGATCAAGTCGTCTGGCGTTTCTCTGCAGACAGGAACTTCTCTGTTCGCTCAGCGTACCACATGCAATTCATGGGAAGAACTTCTCCGACAGCACTAGCGCTAATCTGGAAGTAGTGGGCGCCCTCTAAGTGCAAGTTCTTTGCTTGGACATTGTTCCTACGGAGGGTTTTGACTGCTGACGCCCTCCTGCGAAGGGGACTGCCGAATAACTACTTCTGCGTCCTTTGCCTCTGATGCCTGGAGACCCTAGAACACCTCTTCCTCGAGTACCCTTTCTCCTCCCACATTTGGGATCTCCTGACTTCCAGGCTCAACGCCCCATGCCTGCTTCGCTCTGCGTGGACCCATACTGATGATCTCAACGCCTGGTGGACCAAGGACATCCTGCAATCCAACCTAGCCTCGGGTCTACGATCGGTCATGCTAGCAACCCTTTGGCATCTCTGGCTTGAAAGAAACAATCGCATTTTCAAATCAAAGGAGCTACCGCCGATGATATTATTCGATTTGCTCCTGGAGGTCCTGCGCCTTTGGATAGCGGCAGGCGCCCGTTTTGTAATAAGTTAACTCAATTGTAGCGCACGTCCGGGAGAATGCGTCTAAACCTCCCCCTAAATTTTGTCCTTGTAACTTCCCTTTTAAATTAATTCAAGGCAGTTCTCCTGCCTTTTCCTCAAAAAACTTGTGCACGTTCGTTTCCGACAAGGATGCCGATGTGCAGTGCCGTGCCTCCCACGATTGTGCCAACGGTATGCTTATCGTTTTGTTTTAGAGATTAGAGGTGGGTGATTGTGCCAGCGATATACCATTCGAATCAGAGAAATGTCGACGGAGAGCTACCAATTTGGCGAAGAGGTGAAAAGCAAATGAATTTGACACAAGAGATCAACACAAGATATGCTAAAAAAAAATTGGAGGTAATCCTTGTATAGCTTCATGGAAATTTGAAATTTGAATTTAATAATTAAAAATCCATTATTCCCGTGAGGAAAGTGTGTACAGCCGACCTGTTTTGCACCTCGCCCGTTGTTTTATGTACTCTCGTTTTCTACTTAATGAACATGGTGACGTGCGCGTTTGCGGGGTTATAACTCGTATTTGATATGTACTTCTTTTCAAATCTTCTAATCTGCTTTTATTTTATTATTATAGCTTTTAATCTAGTTGTTATAATTCGGGTCCACAACAATCCATATTGTAGATCTTTCTTTTTTCTCTTCAATTAACATGAGAATTTTTTTAATTTTAGAATTAACTTGGTGACTTGTTTTAACTCTGGTTTAATATAACTAATGAGCAAGGTGGTCCGCACATTTGCGCGGGTAGATTTAGAGTTTATCTCTTATATTAGAGACTATATTTATCTTTTTTATCTGATTTGGTGGACGTCAATTGAACTGTTATCTTGTGATAGCATATAGAGTTTAACTCTAACTCATAATCTTTTTTATGGTAATTTTCAACTCATAATCTATCCCTAATATATCATATCAAATTTATAATTTCTCTCTAACATATTGGATATTATATTTATCTTTTTTTATCTAATTTGATGTATAACAATTGAACGATTATCTGATTTGATTAATAAGTAGATAGATTCTAAAAGATTTTTTGTAGCCAACGAATACAAAGCTTAGCACGCTACGTTTATTTGGTCGTGCGTGAACCATGCATGTGGCTCGTTGATTATGGCCGGCCTAGGCTCGATTCGAATCGGACGTTGTGTAACTCATTCGCATCACATATATAGTCCAATGTTTTTCGAACGACGTGGCGAATTGTGGTGAATATTTTTTAATATACACTAATTCTACAACTCATAATCTATCTCTAATATATTAGAGTTTATCTCTAATATATTAGATTAGGTTTAGTAGTTATCTTTTTAATCTTTTCAATATTGACCGTTAGATTTACATAATGGTATTCATATTGAACGACGTAGATTTTTTTTCTTTTTTTCTACGGTTAACGTGAGAATTTTACTATTTTTCGATTAACGTGGGAATTTCTAGGATTTTATGATTAATGTGGTGGCTTCGTTTAACTTTGTTATCTAAACTACTCTATAATTGAGCAGCTGGCCTAGATCCAACTACAAATCACATCCATCTATTTCCTCAATCCATCATCCAGCAGCCATAGTTTTTTAGAAGTTTGCTATCAAGTATAGACCATGAACTCTTGACTCGATACGTATAGACCACGGACTCTTACCCATAACTCTTGACATATAGACCACGAACTCTTGCCCATATATACATATACGTAGAGACCAATGACTCTTGACTCGATACGAATAGACCACAAACTATTACACATAACTCGATAGTATAGACCACGAACTCTTGACCATATATACATATACGTAGAGACCACGGACTCTTGACTTGATACGTATAGACCACGGACTCTTGCCCACAATTCGATACGTATAGACCACGGACTCTTGCCCTTGCCCATATATACATATACGTAGAGATCACGGACTCGACTCGATACGTATAGACCACAGACTCTTGACTTGGAATATTGCCCACAACTCGATACGTATAGACCACGAACTCTTCCCCATATATACATATACATGGGATTAATTTTTATTCTCCCATTATAAATCTTCCTAATTTTTTAATTCTTCCTAATCGAGAGAACGCATCGCTACTTTTTAGGTGTTACATGTATTTATACGTACATCCATGTACAAAATTGATCTATTAATAAAAACAATTATTTGCATGTTATTGCACCCGTTAATTAATCTATATCTATATATTAATTATTTGTTATTTAGTTTTGCTTGTTTAGATGTTTCATGAGATAAGCCACGTTAATATCAACCGAATGAGACAATCAATACAATAAGAAATGCTCCTACACCTGCTCCATATATAAAGATATAGTCATATAGACAAATAGAAAAAATTGCATGTGTCCTAAATGTTACTTTTTTCTACAAATTGTTGATATCCGCATTGCTCCGATTGCTTTGCACGTACACGCTTGCTAGTGCGTGTGTTTGTATATATATATACATATATATATAGTAGAAGGTAGATTATCCTATGATAATCAATTATAAGTGTCGGTATAATAAATACCGGGGTGTAAAGAGTCCCGGAGAAGACCGCGCGAGGGCCCCACACGTCAAAGTGGGCGACAGACCCCAACAGGGCGAGCCCCTCAAGCCGGGCGAGGCCCCACACGTCGGCGGGCGACAGACCCAGGCGTGTGGCGAGCCCCTCAGCGCCGGGCGAGGGCCCCACACGCCGACGGGCGCGACCTCAGCGTGTGGGCGAGCCCCTCAAGACCGGGCGAGGGCCCCACACGTCAGGCTGGCGACCAGACCCCAGCGTGTGGGCGAGCCCCTCAAGCGCCGGGCGAGGGCCCCACGCGTCAGGCGAGCGACCGAGCCCCAGCATGTGGGCGAGGCCCTCGGCGAGCACGAGAGGTCCCTCTCTGTCAGGTGGGGCCCGTGCAGCAGGAAGCGTCCTAAGGGAGTCTTCTCGGCGAAGGCTCTCCTCTGCAGCGAAGGACAGGCGCATTCAATGCGACATTACGCGCAGATAGACAGATGAAGAGATGATTACCGCCATAGTGACCTCTGCGGGTCTGTCGAGCTGTCACTGTGGCGCAGAGGAATTGACCGGCAGAGAGAGAGTTCGCCATCATCAGGCTGGCCGTCCGCGTCAGGCGGCGCAAGCTGGGGCCCACCCGTCCTGTCACCGGCGTGTTCACACGGGTCAGAGGCCAATTGCGAAGCATGCGTGGGCGGCGTGGCGCAGTAGCAGCACGTTTTCGTCTCTCCTGTCTTGTCTCTCATATCTTATCGAGTGTACTAAGAGTACTGTATTGACTACCCCTCGGTTCTCTCCGCCAGTTCAAGGCTTGTATAAAAGGGGAGAAGAGAGATCGGGGAGGGGGGTTAAAAAAAAGTTCCGAGAACACTTTGTAATCGCATTCCAGACAACCAACACAAGAAAAGAGCTAAGGCTCGGCAGGAGTAGGACTGCTACCCGCGAGGGGGTCCGAACCTGGGTAAACCCTGTGAGTCTCTCTTGTCGCGCCCGACGCTCGAATCGAACCGAGCTCGAGCTGATCGGCTAGCTACACAAAAATCTGACCGGGGTGTGATCCGCAGTGGTTGAGCGGTGAGCACGCCGTCAATAAGCTTGAATTTGTAAGGTGCTACTATACTATACTTCAACGCACGTGGATTTGTCACACTGCAAAACAAGTTACCTACTACTTTTCCCATAAACAACTTTCAGCTTGAATTTGGTAGGTGCTGTAATACACATAGAATTGTCGGATTACAAATACAAGTAACCTCAGAATATATAACAGTCAAATATTTAGATTTGACTATTAATGTGGAAAACAATGCGTTGTTGATTGGTCTAAAACCAGTGGAATTATTAGATTATGTGGAAAATATTTAGTTCTATGATATAATTTGTCATCCTATATCTACAAACAAGATCTGGTATTCAGTGTACCTATTTCACCTCTAAGGTCATAAAAATTCGCACGGCAAACAATACCAAAAAGTTATCTTAACCATGAAGAGAGGAATAAAAAACAACTAAACCCCTTTACTTATATATTTTGCCAGATAACAATAACACAAAAAATTGTATACATATTACAATGCGACTAACCCTTGAGACCTCGACCAAAAACATCGATCTATTTATTGTTAATGCTTCGTGCCACCATGCAAAAGAACCACGGTTGAAATTTACATCCTACCTAAAGTTCTATCCACCTTAGAGAAGATCCACACATGCATAGCATATCTCACAAATTATAACAACTTGGTCAGAAATTTGCTTAGAATCAGTCCACCTTAGAGGTGGTGCTCACATGCAGGAAATGTTTCACATAATACAACACAGTCTTAAAATTCGTTTAGAGCCAATGCACCTTATAAGGGTGCTCCACACATATGTAGCATATCTTTTGGGCTGTCGTCATCGCTTCACCCAAAAGGGCTAGCATGCAGTGGTATCAAGAATGAATGTTACAATTTAATGTGGTACTAAAGAGCGAGCTTTCAAATCTTCCCTGTAATGGGGGTTGGCAATAAGGTACTAAAGATTTTACATTATAATCTAATGTGATCGTAAAGAGTAGGCTGTTACAATATCCCCCTAATGGATATTTGCAATTTCGTATTAGAATGTGGCGTGTCGTTGGTTTGGGCCAGACAACAAATTTCTTAGGGGTTGCCTCGCGGAGCAATTGGGCTTGGTCCGCGAAGCAGCTCGGGGAAGCTAAGCAATTACAAAGTAGCTAGCCAGCAAACTGTAGCTTGTCCTTCATTATTACGAGGCCCCCTATTTATAGTGGGGAGGCCATTTTTACATTTCACTATACATCCCCTCATCTGGGGGTAAAGCGAGGGCAAAGAGGTTTTTTTTCAAAGAAAAGACCCTTTGGCCCTTGACTTGCCTCCTTTGGCAGGGGCACCGGAGGAAAAGCACCCTCGGGGCTAGGGGTAAGACCTAAATACCCTTGTAGCTTGTCCTTCATTATTACGGGACCCCCTATTTATAGTGGGGAGGCCATTTTTACATTTCACTATACATCCCCTCATCTGGGGGTAAAGCGAGGGCAAAGAGGTTTTTTCAAAGAAAAGACCCTTTGGCCCTTGACTTGCCTCCTTTGGCAGGGGCACCGGAGGAAAAGCACCCTCGGGGCTAGGGGTAAGACCTAAATACCCTTGCTTTTCTATCTAAAGTAGGGCAACAGGGGGGACCCGGTTGTCATGGCCAGCTATCATATCTCCTTACCACATGATGCTGGTTGTTACGGCCAGCTAGCATATACTCCTGACACACGATATGATTCCTGTCGACTATTGCAGACTGTACTTGCTGTCCCCCAACCTTCTTGGTTCCCACGAAACTACTTTCGCCTCGCAGATTAGACTTAAGCGTTTCTGGTCCAGGCGAGGTCTCCGCGAGGCAGCTCCCGCTCTCCAGCCCCTGTCTTCTCCGCTCTGCCTTTGCTTCACGTAACGAGGGTGAGGCTCCCTTCGGGCGTGCATCTCCTTCGCTCCGCCTTTGCTTCGCGCAAGGGGGGGTGGGGCTTCCTCCGGGTGAGTACCTCACGTGCTCCTCCAGCTCGAAGTAAGTTCGCCACTCTCTCCAATTCATAGGGGGTGGGTGTCGCCTATTACAACATGGGGCATTAGGGCACTTCTAATGTTCTAGGTTGTATCCTTTCATAAAGAATCCATGATAGATTTAAGCATAGAGGGAGGAGAAGAGAGGAGAGATGAGAAAAGAAGAGAAGAGAAGAGAGGGGGAGGTGTTTCACATGTATGAGAGTGAAAAAAGCACTTTTTACACTTCCGCAGAAGGAGCGATGAAAAAAGCACTTGGGAGGTCTCACCATAAGGAATCCTCTTGTTTTCCTCTTCTCCTCCTAATAATCTTCACCCCACTACCAATATTCCTTCTATGCCATGGCAATCACTTTTTATTGTCCTTTATGCCACTGCTAACCAAAATCCGTTCGTCAAACCATTTTTTTCATGTATAAAATGACCCTTTTCCCCTTTGTTTGTCAATCCCTTAAAATTAGAAATTTGGCCAAATTTTAGTGTTTTGAAATCTTAACAGATTCATGAAATTAAAAATCCAACCAAATATGGAACTTTTAATCTACGAAATACGAAATTTTGAAATATGACTGAAATTTTTAAATTAAAATTTCCCAAAATTGGATGAAAGTTTTAAATTGAAATTTTCCAAAATTGATGTTAAACCTAGTCAGTTTTAACTTTGAAATTGACCAAATTTGCAATTTGGAATATTGGCCAAATTTTAAACTTTAAAATTTAACCAAATTTGAATGGGCAAATTTTAAAATTTTTTATTGTCCAAAATTCTTTTTTAAAAACTAAACGAATTTTGTAATTTGAACAAATTTCAGATTTTTAAAAAATCTGGCCAAACTTTTAAATTGTAAATCTTTTTTTTTACCAAATACAAATTTGGTTAGATTTCTAAATTTTGATCGACTCCTATGGTCAATAGAGGTAATATGGGCATTATAGTTGGTTCTAACCGTGTTAACTAACGGGATGTCGTAGAAGACAATAAAATCGAATTACAATGGCAATATGGCATACAATGCAATAATGATTTTGTGATGGCATAAATGACATTTCAATTCAAACTAGTGGCACACAAGGTGTTTTCTTATACAAATAATGCTGGTTAATATTAAAAAAAATGAAAGGCATCTGACGGCACTAAGATTTTTTTTTTGATATTTTGGCTAGTAGGTGGGGCATTTGACTAGGCAAATGTGGCCTATTTTAGCCTTATCTCATCAATATTTTCATTCTTGTAGAGATACCATGGTCTTTGCCAGAATCTCCAAATTCAGAGAAACCGTTGCGCTGAACGCAGTACAGGACGCAGGCAAGCCAACAAGGTTCCAACGCTGCACACCATAATCGTACGATACGCTGCCAGCAGCGACTGGCGACAGACCTACGCCGTTCACGGGCCTCAGCCTCCAGGCGGAAAGCCGAGCTGGCAAGGGAACAATCGAACAAGGATACAAGTTCTAAAGTTCGCAACATTATATCATTCGCATGAATACCCCCACACATGGGTCCATCCGCACAAGGAATGCCGTCTTGTACACGACTGCATGTCTGCATTTGGCTGGGTGCACGAGAGCATGATCCTTCCATGTGTGGTATAATGATATGTCCTTTTGTTACTGGCAGTGGCGTATCCAGGACCTAACTTCAGGGGGTGCACGGGTATTAAGGGGATTGTATTGTTCACGGCCTTTTGAAAAACGCAAAAAAAACATAATTAGTTTAAAAATAAAATTTTGATTGCATAAGTACCGTATAGAGGCAATCAAAAAGAAGGGAAAACCTATCAAAGTAATCTGATCTTCTGAAAACTCTCAAAATTTGTTTTCCATTTAATCGTTTCAACAATTTAGGACTAGCAAAGAATCTTGATGTAGCTACCATATATACCATGGAAAATGGTGAAAGAAGCTATTAACTAAAAGAAATTAAGTTTAGAGATGATGCATTCTATATAAATACTTCCTGTTGGACTGAAACTAAGGATACTTGCAAGATGGAATGGAGGCAACGTGAGAAAACAAGGGAAAAAACAGAAACAAACTAGGTCAGAAAAGAAGAAAACGAGAAAAGCAAGACACAAAACGGACTGGCAAAAAAAAGAAAAACGAGAAAACAATGAAGCAAGTCACAAAATGAACTGGCCAAAGAAAAGAGAAAAGCAAGACACAAAACGACACAAAACGAACTGGCAAAAAAAAGAGAAAACAACGAAGTTAGCCACAAAATGAACTGGCCAAAGAAAAATAGAAGAAAACAGAATAAGCAATCCGTAGCAAGAATCGATCCTGCAACCTCACAAACATATAGTGTCCATCCTCCACCGAGCTAGCAATACATATGTGACACTTCATTCCAGGATATATGAAATATAGATATTTGTCTTCATAGATATATGGTACTAGGCTACTAGCGGGTCCTCAAAAATTGAGGGGGTGCACAGGCGTACCTGGCACCCCCTGGATACGCCCCTGGTTACTGGCCTAACATTGTGGCCGGCAAAAGAAATCTACACAAACAGGGTGGGCGGGTTGGGCTTTCAGGCTTTGAGCCAGGCTTTTGGCCTTCAGTCTAGTTTGGGCACGGATTTATGGCTCGACGCACTGGGTTGGGCTAGGCTTGGGCTTGATCTTGCGGGACCCGGCTTTTCCAAACCTAGCCTGAAACTCGGCCCGATCCAGGCTTTGATCAGATCTACCTAACAGTTTGGATTGGTTCAAAAGGATCTAACAGTTTGATTTGGCACAAAAGGATCGGTTCAATGGAAACGGATGATAATTTAACCAATAATGGTGGACTAGCTGGTGGCACCCATACAATAGAACATCTAGAGAGACAGCTCGTCTTGGCGGAGTATGAAAGGACCATCGCAACCACTTACTGAGAGAGAACACCATAAGTGTTTATTAGAAATCAATTGTTACTGAATAATGGGTGCGATGTTGTATGTTTATGATTATGTAACTCGTCACTCGTGGGTATGACTCTCTTTTAAGGGGTTACTCATGTATAATAGTTCAACCTCTACATTCGAGAGTGTACGATCAAAACATAGTCACGAAGTAAACTATTACATCATCACACAACCTCACCATATTTTAAGGGTTATTCAGATGGGATAAAACCATACGTGAAATTTGCATTTAATCTTATCCATGTGACTTCTTACATATATGCCATCCCATTTTGTTGTTTAACCTCTCAAGCCGTTGATAGCAACGTTAATCAATTTCACCGAACGACCCATGATAATGAAAGTACTCATTATCCTCATGCGTATAACAAATAGGACCCACAACAGCCCTCACCTTCTACTTTCCTACTCCTTTTGTCAGCCCTCTCCTTCCTCACTACTCTTCTTCGTTGAATCCTATGTTAGAACGGGGTCGGCGCGAGGGTAGTCAGTGTTGCATCTGGCAAGCAAAGGTGAAGCAGCGGCTATATGTTGCGGACTTCGGCGCACAGAAGGTGTACAAGTGGGCTGCATTGTAGAGACGCACACAGGTACGTAGCGGTGATGTGGCTTGGGTGCGGGCGTGGCGTGATAGCTCATCACCAGCTTCGCCCCCATCTTCTCTCTGTTCCTCGAGAATGGTGCGAGCACGCACTACAGGAGACAGCAACTCTATCGACGGTTTTAGCCGTCGAGACAAACAGGAAAACTGTCGACATTAATCAGTCTCGACGGCCGGCCGTCGAGAAACAGCCGTCGAGTAAACGTCGTCGAGAGAGCGCAGGAGTCTCGACGGCTTGACCGTCGACACTAATATTCTCGACGGCTGACGATACAGCAGTCGACACAGAACGGCAAGACGCCGTTTGCCGTCATGACGCTGTAGTATCGACGGCCATAGTAAGCCGTCGAGTAAGAGAAAGACCAAAGGCAAGGCTCTGGTGACGTGGCATGGGACTAACAGTGTCGACGGCTACTAGTTGGCCGTCGATACAGTGAATTAGTATCGACGGCCTATATCAACCGTCGATACAGTACACGCTGAGACAGTATCGACGGCCATATATAGGCCGTCGACACTGCACCAAAACAGAAAAAAAAATTTAAAACCACAAAGAAAACAATTTTCGCAATGCAATTGCTCCAAGAAATACCAGCACCGCACCGCAAACCCAAACAGCCCGACATTTAAATATACCCCTCGTCGCATAAAAGCGACCATAATTCATCAAAAGCACATATAACACATCAAAATTAATCAACACACATATATATCACATCCAAATTCATCGAGCACATATAACACATCCAAATTCATCACATATCACATCCAAAAGTTCTAGTTTCAAAATAAATGCAATAAACGTAGCGATCTATTGATCTGGATCGCTCAGCCGGGGCTCGCTTGACGGGGGTGGATTGGACGGCTGGGTAAACATCGGCGAGGCGCTCGCGAAGAGATCAGTAACCTAGGTGGGACCCTCCTGGCTCGCAGATGTGTCTCCACTAATTCACGTACACTACCTAATCGCACGATAATAAATAATATAAATCACCATCAACAGTCATAATAAATAAATTAATAACAGATAACAACAACCCTAAATTATAAACTACATATTCTAATTTTTTTATTTTTTATTATTTAATTTATGCTAATTATGATTAATAAATAATTAGTCTCGACGGAATATTAGTAGCCGTCGACACTACATTGTCAACATTTTAAAAAAAAGGCGGGAAATACCTCGATGAAGGTCACGGAGGCGGGGACGATGGCGCTTGGCGTCAGTGCGGCCGGAGGCGGCAGCGACGTCGAGGCGAGGCGGCAAGGCGGGACAATGGGCGGCCCTTCAGACTAAGCGGTGGCGGCCCTACGGACGGAGGAGGCGGCGTCGAGGTGGCACCGTGGCGCGATCGGGCCCGGCGTAACAGCGGCGCGTCGAGCCGGCGGCGTGGACGCAGGAGGCGGCGATGTCGCCTGGCGGGAGAAGGTAGGCGGCGGCGTCGTCGAGGCGAGGTGGATCGCGGCGGCGGTGAGGTGAGGGAGGCGGCGGCGGCGGCGAGGCGAGGAGGCGGCGCTGCGGGGAGGGCGAGGCAGTGAGCCGGCGCGGGCGACGGAGGCGAGGTTTCGGACTTGGCAAAAATGCCAAGTTCCGAGCCCTAGGGCGGCATCTATTGCGGTACAGTGTCGACGGCCAAGACTTAGCCGTCGATACTGAGCATAACTGTTCAGTTTATATCGATGGCACAGTCTTAGCCATCGATACTGCCATTGTAACAGGTCAGTATCGACGGCTTTTAATATGCCGTCGATACTGCTCCTATCGGCAACTGTCGACGGTATTATGGCAAACCGTCGAAACTGTCGTCGGGAGATACAGTATCGACGGTCACGAGGAAAGCCGTCGATAATAGCTGTGCCGAGGGTATCTGTTGACAACCGTCAAGGTAACTGGCCTGTTTCGACGGCTTATTAGTAGGCCGTCGAGATAGCTGTTAGTCTCGAGGGCAGCAACCCCCCAAGGGCTTAATCAGTCAAACTACTCTATTTCAATTTTAAAAAATTTTAAAAAAATATTTTCAAATATCAGACAACTCTATGTTGTTTTGTACATAAAATTACACATATACAAAAATTTTAAAAATTTTTAAAGCTCGCCGTGCAGTAACTCCTTTGTAAACGGAAGCTTTCCGAAAAACTTGAGGTAAACGTTTACTGTTTCATGCGTTTCGATCAACACTAAAAATGCGTTCAAATTTAACTTATTTTCATTAATAAGGTTAAATTTATATACGGCGTAGTACACTAATCGATAACCTCATCCGATAAAAATTTAAACAATTAGCTTTTCAAAATTAAATTTTAATTTGTAAACATTATTTAAAAACAATGTTATCGACGAATATTATTCGATGACAACATAACAAAACACATAGCAACATACATTTAATCAACGGGAAATTCGTATCATTCAAATAGATATCATAAAAACCTAATAGAATTTGAAATAAACTTTAAGAAACAAAAAATTTAAGGAAAAATAGGAATAAAAAGTATTTCTGTCTATTGTAGTATCGACGGCTACTTATTGGCCGTCGATACTGCCTTTCCGTTGCGCACTATATCGACGGCCTAACGTTTAGCCGTCGACACTGCATGGACGCCGTCATCTCCATCCGCTACCAGCTGCTCTGTCGACTGCTGTTTTTGAGGCCGTCGATACTATTCCAAAGTTATCGACGGTTTGGTCCTGGCCGTCGATACTAGTACTTTGTATCGACTGCCTATTTGTGGTCGTCGATAGTGTATCTGGCAGTCAAATCTACTGCCGATTCCTGTAGTGACGGATAGAAATGGCTTAAGCCCCACTGCCAGAAGAGCAGTGTGGAATACGGGCTCAACCTCAATGTTTTTTAAAAATATTTTTTAGTATTGTTAATGCCCAATAGTTGGTACTAACATTTTTTTTTTTTAGAAAAACATTTTTTGTTATTAATGCCTAATAACTAATGTCAGTTCAGAATCCGTCACTTTTGTTGGTTTGGAATTGACAGTATGACATTTTTTTGGCTATGGTGTTAAACGGTGGTACATATGGAAACAACGGAATATAACATTTTCATCCTCTGCAATATTCTAATTTTACACAAATGTGAAATGCCTTTTAGAAGTGAGATGTTTTAAATATGATAATGGTAAGTTGCAATAATCATATGCATATAAATTATAGCAAATTAACGGACCTTTCTTGTTTCTTAATTTCCTCCTTCCTCCTCTAACCTTTCTTGTTTCTTAATTTCCTGCCTTCACTGAACAGCGCTCATGATCTAGCCCCTCTCCCCCGTCATGCTTATCCTCGTAGTCTACAAGATGAGGCTTTAGACCATTGCAGATGAGCTACTAGGTAGTGGTGAGATGGTACAAAGATACAACGGTGAGCTTGGATGGGGATACGTGGTGGCTAGGATTAGATTCTCCACCAGGCTCCACAAATTTGACAACCATTAGTTTAATTAGATCCAATGGCTCCCAAGATGTTGTACATCCTAGTACCATCTCTTCATCTATGGATATACTTCCCGGTAAAAGGTACTACTTTCTCTTTTAGCCATACATACTCTCATTCTGCCACCACCAACAGCCACCCCTACATATCATCACTCCCACGTCGCTGGCGGCCACCACCCTCTGTGCATCACTATCACTCTGGCATGGCGCCGCTGGTTGCTTGCACCACTGTGCTCATCGTCAAAATTCTAAATAAATGGTTGTGTGATTGACACCTCGATATGTACGGAGTAGCTAATGGTGCATATTTTTTCGATAAAGCAAGATTTTATTGGTAACAAGACAATTATATTAAGGTGATACAACTCTCTTGAAATCACTTTCGGCCTCTGCATAACTAAGATGCACACAGCCTAAAAAAACAAAAGCATTACTGACAATCAATCCGAAGATTAGATTGCCGCTCATACAGCCAGGTAAAAAAAATCCTTGGTCACCTTCTCCAAAAGTTAATATGCCGTAGTCAACAAATCCTAAGTACCTGTGCACATGATGGGTCAAAAAAAAAAACCTTACAAGGCATGCAAAGATAGTGCAATGTTCAACCTATGAGCTAGGTAGTCCAACAGCTTCCCGTGGGTTTTATGTGAAAAACACGGCACTATAAACAGAAGATCTGCTGCACCATGGTCCATAGCATTATAAAGAAAACAAGATCTACTGTACTTGGGAGCTTCTATATATGACACCAGTTCGTCAACAATCATCGGAATCTCCAGCCTCAGAGAAACTGTCGAGCAGCAAGAGAAACAATCGACTGCGTACGTACGTACGTACGTACCGAGGCGAACGGGACGAACAGCGAGGACTGGCGAGGACGCGAGGTTGGCGGCGCGTGGCTGGCGAGTGCGACACCGTTCACGGGCCTCCGCGCGCCTGACCGAAAGCCGGCAACGGAACAACGATAAAGCGTAAAAGGGCTCGGCAAAAATCATTGTATGTACATGGACACCCACTGCACCACCCTGTCCCCGTGTGCTTATGCATGGAAGGATGCAATGCCTTCTTGTGGGAGGCGCGTACGTGCCTGAGATTTGGCTGTGATCAGCAGCAATAGACCCCCACGGCCGTGAGGCCATCCCATCAACCATGTGTGTCATGTCCTCTTGATACTTGTTTTAATGACCTAACTATTTAGAGGATTCCGATCGTCTGACGTCGAGCAAAAACGAAGTCACCTGACTTCGCATGCAATCCACCGTCCTTTGATGATCCAACGCAGCTGCTGAGGCTATTCCTTTCTAGGGCAATACGTGCTGTTGGGCTGGGCCATGTTGGGCTAATTCCAGAGCTTGCACTTGCTAAAGCCCAGACGCAAGGAGGGGAACCGAACTAGCACTCCAGTGACAGAAAATTGCAGCGCTCCTGAAGCTGGTAGAAAACTCCACTATCTAACTGATAAATTCAAACACCAAGTTGAAATGACTTGCTGCAAATGGCTAAAATGGAACTCTAGACATATTCTTAGAATATTTGAACAGATAGAAATTATGCATATATCTTATAACAAGCTCAATGGCAATCTGAAGTTGGTATATGAGTAAATTTGACTTTCAGTTTTACACAACTGCAATTCACAACATTGAGTTTTCATTTTCAGATTTCAGTTTCAGTTTTAGATTTAACTTTTCAAATTTAAATTACATATGGCAATCTGACGTTGGCATGAATAAATGGAGAACATATGTTTTTCAGTTTGTAGGACTGAGAACAGTGAGTTTTCATATTTCAGTTTCAGAATATAGCCAGTTTTCAATTTCAGATTTCATATGTTTGAGTTCCAATTTCAGACTTCATATACAAAATATCGCCGATATTGTCCAGTACAAAATAATTCGGTGTTTGGAACAAAATATAACCGAATTCCAAGTAATATTCCCAGTACAAAATATAACCAATTCCCAGATAAATGATCCTTGCAAGTTAAAATAATTCTTCGGTGCATAACTCGCTGGTCATTGATCCCTGTAGAGTTAAAGCAATGGTTAAAGTTCTATTAATGATACAATAGTTCAGTGAATAGAATGGTTAAATCTAAATTTTAGCACATGGACAAGATTACCGTCAATAGTTCAGTGAAGCTATTGATGGCCCCGTATTCTTCACCATTTGTGATGTTGTCCCTAGAACAATTATCCTGTGCTATTTGTGCTTCCAAACTATCGTTCCTAGGCTCTTCTTGCTAGCAGGAGAATGAAGCAAATGATTTAGAAAAGAAACTCCGTACGTACTAAATGATTTAGAAAAAACTCCATACCGTTGTCTTTTTCCCTTGTCTTGTAGTGTTGCTTTGAGCTTTTTTTGTTGGCATGCGCTTCTTATCAAGCCATGTTCTTGTTCTCCTTGACGTGATTATCCGTACTTTCTTTTTCTTTAGCCGCATCCCGAGCAAGTCAATTGATGCCTCAACGTTGGCATGAGTTGTACTTTCAACACATGGCTCGCCTGAAGTAATTCTACAAGCATGCATTTTTTCTTCAACTTGCTTAATGAGCATGTCTAGTGTGTTGTCTATTAATAAGCAAATTTCCAATGAGCTGGCTACTTGATCTGTCAAACTATGAAATTTGTGGGAGAGTAATTTGGAGCGAAGCATGGCATTCAACATTGGATTTTCAATTATGTTTCTTCCCCGGCTATCTTGTATTGTTCCATAGCGAGCTTCTCGCGTCCACCGCTTTAATATGTATTGTGTTGGAAGTGTCTTGATATTCATCAAATCAAGAACCTTCAAAGCATGACCACACAATATTCCAACTCTATTGAATTGACCGTAAGTGCATATAACTGATTGCTCCAAAGGATTGCCAATAACTTCGCACTCTTCGAAGTTTGAATTTTGATCAAGGATCTCAATTGTAACTAGGTATTCATTAGTTCCATCCAATGCTTTAGTGCATGCTCACATGGACCTTTCATATTCATCTTGAAAAGGTTCAAGGATGATGGGTGTGTACAATTTGCTAGCTTCCAACAGCATAGGTGTCCTCATTTTGATTCTAGGAATTTTTTTCCTCGAATCAAATGTTGATTCCATTTCCTTGTTCCTTTTTCCTTGCACCACCCTTTCAAATTGCTTCAGAAACCGGATGATGTCAAGATTTATTTTGAAATGGTCTTTCAAGTCGCTGTTTAGATTCTCGCTTAACTGTGTACTTCTCATTCCCAATGTGAAAACATCCTTTCATGTAACGCGCAACCCATTTTTCTTTTAACTTATAGATGCTGTCTAGCCAAGACTATTTATCCACTTTGCTTCTCATGGTGTCAAATGCTTCTTCAAAAGCTGGCTTGTCCACATACTCAAACATGCGGGCGCTAAAATCTCGTAGAATCTCATTCTGATGTAGATGTTTGAGAGCATTCTGCAATATGTGAAAGGTGCAAAGTCCATGCCATGCTTCTGTGAACACTTCTCCAACTGCTTTACCCATTGCACTATCTTGATCAGTGAAGAACGTCTTAGGTTGCTTTCCATTATGTGCTTTCAGAAAGGTATCAAAAAGCCACTGAAATGACTCAAATGTTTCATCATACATAAGAGCGGCACCAAAAACGACGGTTTCTCTAAAATGATTAAATCCAACAAAAACACCAAAAGGTCTAGACTCCTTATTTGTTCCAAAAGTAGTGTCAAAAGTGATGACATCTCCAAAGTGTGCATAGTCAATGAGCATTTTAGCATCAGCCCAAAATATGTTTGCTATTTGTCCATCACAATCCTTCTGCAGAGCATTCTGGAATGAAGGGTTCTCGGCTGTTTTGTCCTCGAAGTATCTCAACATACTTTCTGCTTCACCATATGCCATTTCACGTTGACGTTTGCTTCGCAAATAATTTCTGTGATCATGGCATGTGTAGCTTAGATTAAATGATCCGCCAACTTTCCGACTAGCCAGCTCATGTGCATCTTTTGGCCTGATTCTGGAGTCGTCCGCTGCTTCAATTTCAAAAGCTTGTAGTTCTGAAATTTTTCTTTGCGACACCATTAGATGGAATGTTTCAAGAGTGTAAAGGATATGACTGTGTTCTAGGAAAAGATCGGTCACTTTATAGACCTCTTCCTCTAGCACAAGGCCCATGCGTACCTCACAATCACATCTAGTTTTAGCTCGAGGACACTTTGTCAGATGATCTCTTTTATCTTCTTTTCGATGACCCTCTTTTGCACAAACATACCTGCATGGTCTAGCCTTTCCATCAGACTTTCTTTTATTTGTATACCTCTTTCTAACCTCAAAACCGATGCAACTTCCATATGCTTCCCAAAACTTCCAAGCCTCATCAACACTCTGGAACTTCATGCCAAGCTGAGGTGTCCAATTTGGTACTGCGCTATCTCTGAAAAAAGGAACAAATAATTGCCACAAAAATTTTTAGTTCATCCAACCAACCAGAAATTTTGCAAAAAACATGAGGAGCAAGGTAATGCTTATCTAGAGGAGATTCTTTCATTCTAGTTTGAAAACGCATTCTTAATTCTATGCTTATCAAAGATAACACTTTTTTTACCTTGTTTGTTCCATGGAACTGTTGGATCTGGATCCATGGAGCTCTCCATCGCCTTCTTCCATGCTTTTCTGGTGCCAAAATGTGCAGCACGTAGTTTTCCCTCCACTTACTGTTTTCCTCTCCGTTTCCCTCCGTTTTAGCAGCCTTAGCAGCCATCACACGACAAGCTGGGCCGGCCCAGTTGGTCAAGTTCGCGATGGGTGTAGCAGCAAGCCGGCAGTCGTTGGATTGGCCATCAACGGGCAACGTCAGGTGACTTCGTTTTTGCTCGACGTCAGACGATCGGAATCCCTATTTAGATGGGCTCAAGCAGAAGCCAATGATCACCAATAATGGTGGTGTCGCATCTGAAAGCATCCAACTCGTCTTGGCGGAGCATGAAGGGGGTCATCATAGTTCTCAACCACTGGGATTAAACACATACTATCTTGACAACTAAGATTGAAGCCGTCAAGAGTACTGCACCATCTGTTGTGTGAAGCAATGGCATCAATAATTCTCGACGGCCCATCGTCAAGCCGCCGAGAGGAGCTGACAATTGTTGATCGTTTTTCCATAAGCCATCAATAGAATATAAATTTATATTCGGTTATTTCACCTGTAATTCTACTAGGATATATGTTAATGTTTATAAAAAAAGAAAAATTATTAATTAGATTTGCTAATTAATATCTAAATTTAAAACTTTAGTTTTGTTCTGTTTTATTAAATTTGTATGAATTATTAGGTGTATGAATATCCTAAATCATACGACATGTTACCATAACCAAGAGATTATTCAAAAATCATCCACGATAATCTAGTGATTATCCGAAAATCATCCGCGTGACACTTCTATCTCGACTGCCTAGGCTTGGCCGTCGAGAGAGGTTAGCTCACGGACTCTATCGGAGACACCTTTCTCGACAGCTTCATAAATACCGTCGAACTTTCTAGGCTTGGCCGTCGAGAGAGGTTAGCCCACGGACTCCCTTTGAGACACCTCTCTCAACGGCTTCACGCAAAGGCTCCCGCATGCCACCTTTGTCTCGATTGTCTAGGCTTGGTCATCAAAAGAGGTTAACCCACATACTATCCTCGTAGGCTTGGTCATCAAAAGAGGTTAATCCATGGACTCCCCTTGAAGACACATCTCGACGGCTTCACGATGGCCATTGAGAGAGGCATGCCCCAACTGCTCCCGTGTGCGTGCAACCTCTGTCCCGAGTCCCGACGGCATTGCCATGGTGTCAAGAGAACGTGACCCAACCGCTCCCGTGGCCTAAAGCCGGCGAGGGAACAACGATAAGGCTCGGGAAAATCATTGTATGTACATGGACACCCACTGACCAACCCCGCCCCCGTGTGCATACTCGTCCGCTGTATCCTCACAGTTTAAGTTGGATAAAATGGAACATTCCGATACTAGGGGTGAAGCACCGCCCGCGGCGTCTGCGGCTTCCGCACAGGAAAACAACAACGAACATGCTCGAGCGTTCTCAAAAGCAAAAACAACGAACGTGCTCAATTCCAACACAGTACTCGCAGAGTAATTAAGACACCTATCACACAAAATAATATTATGATTCATAGAGAAGAACTTGTCTCACTTAACAATGCACTTCAACTCTTCAATTCAGAAGAAACAGAGACGCACAAAACAGAAGCAGTACTAGCAGAGTAACGAAGACATCTATCACACAAACTAATACGTAGTATGATTCACTGAGAACTTATCTAACTTAACAGTGCACTCCAGATCTCATCAAAAGAAAATTGACGCTTCGCTTCATATCGATGCACCAAATCAGAATCAGCAATAAAAAAAGTACATGGACCTGCTTCATATCGATTCACCGAATCAACAATCACCAAATCTCTCAGCAAAGATAATCATATTTCAGCAGTCACCTAGCATTCATTCCATGATTCTTCTCTCATGGGCCGCTTCTTCTTCGCTGGATCTTCTTCGCCATCCAGATCCTCAACCATGACTCTAGTGCCTGCAGGACAAGGTCGTCGCCAAGCCCGTGCACGGGTAGGGGTGGAAACGAGCCGAGTCGAGCCTGGCTCGGCCGAGCTCGGTAAAAAAGAGCCGAGTCAGGCTCGGCTCGCTATTTTGGCGAGCCCCAAAAGTGGGCTCGGCTCGAGCCCGGTAACACCCCTAGCCGAGCCGAGCCGAGCCTGAGCCGAGCCACAAGCCAAAGGCATTTTCGCGTATAAAAAATGCCAACGAGCCGAGCCAAGCTGAAAAGTGGGCTCGGTAGCACCTCCGAGCCGAGCCGAGCCGAGCCGCAAGCTATTTTTCCAGCCCTATGCGCAGGGAGACGGTGGCCGCGGCCAAGGTGGCGCACTGGGAGGCATCCGCGGTCAGACCGGCACGTGGGGAGGAGATGACCATGGTCGAGGCGCGCAGGGAAGAGGCAGTGCCGGCGCACGGGGACGTCGGGGAGGCGGCGAAAAAGGAAGTTGCAATGGACTTGGACTTTCCTACACTTCCGGTGGAACCTAAAATTGAAATAAGTTGACGGGATGATTTGGGCTGCATGAATCAAATGGGCCTGTCACCTTTTAGAATGGGCTGCGTCTTGTGAGCAGTGGGCTGGTTTTTTTTATCAAACTAGTAGGGTTTCATGGCATCCACAAGCCACTTGCATACCTAGGTGCTCCTCCATGCCGCTCGAGGCGCCACCCATGTGTGAGCCGTGGCCTCTAGCTCTATTCTAGAATTTCCTCCACATTGCCCTAGGTGTCACCCACGCGGACAGCCACCTATGCCGTCCCATGAGAAGAACATAAACAAACGAACCAACCCTAAGTGGTAATCCAGTAACAGAAAGAGAGAGATAATGCAACTAACCTTGACTATGGTAGCATATGCACCTTGATCGTGTCGATATGTCACCGTTGAATCGTTCTTGCGAAGAAAACGATGGTGCGGTATGGATGAGGCAGGGAAGAATGCAAAGCGAAGGAGGTGGCTCTGCTTTGTCTCGCGACCAAGAGAGGCAACATGGGGAGAGAAGTGTAAACACATCCACGTAGCCAGGTAAGATGGCTAAAACTGTCCCTCCCCCTCCCTCCTCCTCGGCATGCCACGTGAGCATGAATCTGAGTCCAAACCGCTTCAAGGTGATATTTAATATGGTCTTGTTGGTTTAGGGTGTTAGTAGTCCGATTTTGTAGATAATGGTGCAAATTGGACTTTTTCATTAGTTAAAGGTGTAAAATGGACTTATTCCATGAACTTGTTTACAATTGCATTATAAGAAAGTGAGTAGGAAAGATAAATAGCGATAAATTAGTGTAGCCCTAAAAGTTGTATTCTTTTCTTGTTTAGCATCCAAAATTGAAAATTTCTTTATAACTCCTCAAAATTAATTTTATTTGTGTCAGAGATTTTGCCCAGTTTCAAAATACATGAAAATATGTCGATCTTGTTTAATTGAATTCAATATTTTTTAGACAAATAAAAAAATTAATGCTAGAAATTCATAAAAATTCAGAATAAGTACAAAATGATTGTCACGTAATTAGTAAACTTTGTTCTACTATTTGTATATACATAGATTGATCACGTAAAAATAATAATATTTTATTTTTGTAAGAAATACTTTTACAACAATACACTTTTACATTAGTGTCATATTTTTGTGAGGATTTTTGGAATTGTTGGAATATCTTTGAAAGGAAAATGATAGTTTTGTATGAATATTTGAGGATGATTGATGATTTATTGGAATATCTTGAATTAATATTTTGTATTTATTTGGATATATATATGTTTTGATTTTGTAGAAAGAAGAAAGGAGAAAGAAAAAGGGAAAGAAAAGAAAAAAAAGAAAAAGGAAATATGTCCATGTGCGTGCTGTGCGTATGTATATGCATGCAGGCTGCGCGTGAGCAGTGGGCTGGCGCGGCATGAGAGGCCCAGGTGGAGTCCGAGGCGCACAGGGCGCAGTACAGAGAGTGGGCCGAGGCGCACCCGCGGGCTATGGCAGGCCAGGCCGAGGAAGAATTCGAGGAGGAGTTGGAGATTGAGCCCGAGTTGGTTTAGAATTATTTTCACTGGGCTTGTTTGGGAGCTGTGGGGGAGAAAACCCTGGGATAAAATTCCCTAAGGGCTCGTTTGGAAACCTCTTTCCCGGCCGGGATCCCCGCCTGATCCCGGGGACGGAACCCCACGCGGGAAATTTCCGCGGGGGCGATCGCGGGAGCGTTTGGCGACACCGTCACCCGAGGAATTTTGGCCCTAACCCGGTCGAAACCCCGGGGAAATCCCCCGTAGCTGCGGAGGCGATTATTTTTTCCCCGTCTCTCTCGCGACTCGCTCGCTCCTCCTCCCTACCGACTCGCTCGCCCTGCCTCCTCCGTCCCCTCCTCCGCCTCCTCGCCTATCTCTCCACCGCCGCCTCCAAGACCTCCGCCTCCAGCCTCCGTCCCGCCGGTGAGCTCCAGATCTGTGGGGCCTCGACCCTCCGCCGCCCTCCTCTCCGCCTCCGCCTCCCCCCCCCCCCTCCTCCTCCTCCTCCCTCCTCGCCTCGCCTCGCCTCGGCCGCCTCCTCCTCCTCCCCCTCCCTCGCCCTCGCCTCCTGCCTCCGCCTCCCCGCCTCCCTCCACCTCCACCTCACCCTCCGCCTCCGCCTCCCCTAGCGCCTCCACCTCCCTCTCCAGATCCTCCAAATCCTCTCTCTCCAGGTATTGTTTGTGCTCTGTGCTCTGTGTATCTGAAAGTACTTTCATTTTATCATGATTTTGACATGTGCTGCTGTTTTATGGCTTCCCTATTCAAGGCTTATGCAATCTCAGCAATCTTGAAGATATTTGCATTTGAAATTGCTCTTGGAAGGAGGGCTGATATGCTTCCTGAGGTATGAAAACCTACACCTTTTGTGCATTTTATTTCATTATTTGTAATTCCAATTTATTATCAGCTATTTTTTCAAGCCACAATATGATTATTACTATCTGTGCATGTACATTGATACTGTGGATAGGTTTTGCTCAATAAAGATATTGTGGATAGATGCTTTTTTTCCACAAGACTTAGCACATTTGCAAGTTAGAACTATCAATACTATGGTTGGTGCATTTGCCTCGGTGGGCACCTACAGTTGTAGTGCTTATTATCTAAGAAGATGAGCAAATAGGCTAATACATACTTGACCAATTGCTTATCATAGAAATTTTAATTTGGTACCCCAGGTCTCGGCTTGATAGGTTTGATTTGGTAGTGACACCCCAGCATGATTACTACGCCCAGGAGTTCAAGATTCTGTTCGCTTATGTACTGCTACTGGTTAATCATTGCTTTCTAGAGCTAAAGATCAGGTTCTTTCCTTTTTTTATTGATGACTATTGTTCTTATTCCATTTGTGCTTTAAATCATCTTTTTTAATGAGCATGGTTTTTTTAAAGCTCAATGGGTATGTGCTTTGCATCTATGTACTGAAAATCTATTTTCAATTGTATAATGGCATTATAATGATAGATTACATTCTGCCATTGTCAATTATATTTCTAAATTGTTCCATTGTCATGAAATGAACCTGTGAATTCTGTTTTTATTTGGGGAGATCATTTCCAATTTTTACTGCACTAGAGGTTTTGGATGCTCTTCTTTCTTTGGAAATACAAGCACCAAATATTAGATTGTTGAGTTCATTCTCCAAATATTTGGTCAGTGGCAGTCAGTTGTAAAATTCCTGATTTTGGTTATTTGTTTGTGCATTGCAGGTTTATGCTGAAGGTAGGGATAGTCGTGGTTATGGCTTTGCTATTCTCATGAGCCAAATGTGTCTTTGTGATGGATTTATGGCTCTGCTATGTTGACGACTGGACTGTTCATGTATTGAGACCTTCAAAAGTTTTGCCTACAGTTGTGAAATGCCCGGACAATTCTAGTTTTATTATGTCAGCATCATGAAGCATGGTTGGCCATGTTAGTTTGTTTACCTTTACCTGCTCAACTCTTTTTCTTACATGACCACAAAGATGTATCGCATAATGGTTAATTTTCAGTTGCCTCCTGTGAAATTAAAGCCAGGAGTTCACTTTATCTTGGCGTTTGATTACGTTTGATGTAGTACTTTTGTGAAATTACGTTTGATGTTGTACTTGTGTGAAATTACATTTCCCTGTTGATGTAGTAGCAGCTCATGTGGTGTATATGTACATATACAATCAGTCTTAGATGTTGCTGTGAAATTACGTTTGATGTAGTAGCAGCTCATGTGGTGTATATGTACATATACAATCAGTCTGTTGCTGTGAAATCACGTTGTGGCATGTTTGGCTATTTTGATTGACCTTTATTTTAGCCAGCCGTACAGCCAAAACGAAAATTCCCTGGGTTGGAATGTTTGGCCGCCTATCCCAGCGGGTTAGAGGGGAAATTCCCTGGGTTGGCAGCGGGACCAACAAATCCCTATGAGGGGAATCTGTCCCTGGGAAATTCTCCCTCAGCTCCCAAACAAGCCCTAACTGGGATTTTAGTGACTCGATCAGATCCTAAGAAAAACACCCCCACCAGCTTACCTCCCCAGCGATAAAAAAACAGCCAAACAGGACCATGAGCCTTGACCGCGTATGCTGAATGAGCCAAGCGGTAGTCATCAATTGGCTGCGTGAGCCATTATGGAAGTTTACAACCAAATTATTTGTGAAATCTTTTGCAGCCGCAAGACAACAATTTATATACAGCATGGCAATATAAAAAATTTGAAAGCATATGAATCCAAACATCGAAAATATTTAGAAAATGTATTTTGCCCATCCAACCACCTAAAAATTTCAGAAATTCACAAAATGAACTTTACGGTCCTTGTCTGTTCTGTAGAACATTTCAGTCCTTGTCTTTTGTGAAAAACATTTCAGAAAAATGCAAGAAAATTGATGAAAACTTTAATATTTTGTTTGTCATTACAAATCTCTATGTAGATAAGCTAAGATTCATGCATTGTAGTTGGCCTCTTCAAATAACGGACCACTTTCAATGTCATGTTGTTAACTCTTTAATGCTCTCGACCTTCAGAGTTCAGATCAAAGCGTTCTTGCAGAATTGATGAAAGCCCTCCAAGTTGTTGAGGAGGCAATTTACTATAGCCCTCCAAGTTGCTAGAGGTTAATGGACAAATAAATTGAAGTGATATAGGCACCTTATCATTGTCGATGCAAATTGTCATGAGAAGTGGTATAAAACAGAAATACTATCAGTAGTTTTTGTTGAGCTGCAAAAACAAGACGAATTTCCTCATTGTCAGTGCACTATACAATTTCTTTTCTCTGATGAAATTCAGCAATGTTCTTCCTAGGAAAATGAAGATTAGTTCACTAGTTCAGTAGGAGCGGCAGTAGGAAACCTATTGCAGTTTAGTAGGTTAAACAGAAGAATTATTTGGGCCTGCTATGATGCATGGTATTATGAAGGACCATCATTTTATACTTATTAAGGACAGGGAACCTAAGTGTTAAAAAAGAGATAAGGAGCATGTTTCATGATCTCTAAAGCTGAAACTGCAGCAGATCAGGAAACACTTGAATCTACTGAAAATTTGATGAAAAGCAAGACATCAAATATTATTAAATATCACTTTCTCAGACTACATAGAAAGGAAATAAAATTAAAAGAACGATGTTGCATATCATTAGCAGAAGAATGACTAGTGAACTAAATGGTCTGGAGATGGAAATTCTCATAACATTCAGAAGTAGTAGTAGGTCTGCAGGATCAATTTTCTTGTGTAACTCGTTATAATTCACTAGTCCAGTAGAAGCAGTAATAGTTGTTAAATGCCACCTGAAATGCTAACTAAGCCTTCAGCTAGAAGCAAGGAACCAAACAATCTTCCTCTTAGCTCCCAACAGTTGTTCATCTACCAAAAAAGAACTTGTTTCTGCTAAAGTGGCAGGCTAAGCAGATTAACACTTTTGTATTAGTCACTTGTAGGACCATTTATTTTCAAACATTTATGTTGTACTGGACTTAACAATTGTTCCAATTTGCTGGATCAAATGCCTATGAAAACAAAAGGAATTTGAGTATGAATATTTCCCCTCTATCATGATCCCCAAATTACTCCCTCCATCCCGAAATGTTTGACGCCGACAATTAGCGCTAAATTTGCTCTAAACAGCTATAGCATGCAGCACAATACACAAAACAAGCTAACTCAACTAAGATTTTCCTGGTTATACCATCTGGTCATTATCATCACCCTAAACACAGTTTAAGGGAGGGTACTAATATTCCTAACCATTTCCTTTCTGATTCTATGACAGTGCTACAAAAGCACACACATACACAAGAAAACATGTATCTTTGTTCAGGTTTATATCTGAAGGACAAACATGTATCTCTATTCATGTTCATATCTGACAAAGGGTATCTCATACATATATTCTGCTAATGGAAGGATATCTATGCAATGCATTATGTGCAACCTGAAGCAATGCAGTGCAATGCAGTGATTGCATTATCAGTTGCTCACATGGTACAGAGCTTGTTTTTGTAATTTCTATGTATAGAGCTTGTAATTCCAATATAGAGCTTGTAATTCCAATACAGCTTGTAATTTCTATGTATCAATGGATCCAGATAGCTGAACTATTGTTTGTAATTTTAGATTAGGCTAGAAAATCTGCAAGGGGATGGCGAATTTTAGATTAGGCTAGAATTCGTTGGAAGAATACATATTTATGCAAGCAGTGAGCATCATAGTTCTATAGATCAAGTCCTAGAGAATACTGCTCATAATCATGAAATCCAGACACTTCAGTCAACAGGCGATGAATCCATCGATACAGAAAGCACTTTATAGACCACAAAACAAGGCAGGCTCGCCCTCTCCCTTGCTCCCAGCAGCGACGCATGGAGGAGATGCCTCCACGGCGGACTAACCCATAGATTCAACCCTTAGAAACAAGGCACCAAAGAATACCTCGGGGATGAAGACGGCCGGGACGACAAGGTCGTAGCGAAAAGCTCGCTGCTGGTACGCAGCGGCGCCGTCTCGGCCTTGGGCGTCGCCACCTCCCGGCCGGCGTCGACTTCTTGAGCTCCCACCGGGGAGGAGGGGGAGGTGGTGGCAACGAGCTTCTTGGGCGCGTCGGCGCCGGCTTCTTGGGCTTCCACCGGGGAGGATGGGGAGGTGGGTGCGCGGCGACGGCGAGGAGGTCGGGAGGATCGTGCCGAGGGTGGATATGGGCGACGCCGACGCGATCCTCGACGGCTGCGGCAAAGAGGCGCGAAGAGGGTGGAGGCACAATGATCCTCGAAGGGACGACCTCAGAGCTTCGAGCGTAGAGCTCGTCGCCGATGCGCGGCGGGGACAAGCGCGGAGGCGCCATTGCGGCGGCGATGGAACGAGCAGCGGAGCAAACTGTGGGATACGAAGCCTACTTGTTTCACAGGGGTAAAATGGTACTTTCACCCGTTTCTTAATTTTGACGATGCTGTCGGAAACGTCAAACAAAACGGGATGGAGGGAGTATGTTATTTCCCTATAGTAACACATTAGCTACGTAGGACGATGTGCTCAACATTTATTTCTTCAGCAGAGAAATATTCAACAAACCAAATATGCATCACAACAGCTATTGCACGAGCTATTAACCGGTGTCAGTTTGACATGCAAACTAGTGTTAGTTTAAATTTCTAAACTCACATAATTAGTCATATGTTTACTCATATTGATGTTCATTAAAATCTCACGATGAACGTAAAGGTCTTGCATCATAACAATTAGGGATGTTAGAAGAAACATGTCTTTGGCGGGCTGACAATGCATTCTCCAAGCAACATAAAAGTGTATAATAAGACAATGATTTTGTAAGTGACCTAACGATTGAAGAAGAACAAATGATTCAATAAACAGAGATGGCATACCTAGCTTGGTTGATGATAGTAATTTGACTGGAAATAAAATAGAAAGCCCATCAAACAGATAGTTTAACTTCTATTTTACCAAGTGCAAACTAAATTAATCTAAATAGCTACAAACTAAACCACCGTGAATCCCTTTCTAATGCAACAATGTGTGCACCATTGCAGGCTAAGAGCAACAATATTCAATAATTTGATATCATAATCCTTTCTACAAGGCAGATTGCAACAATGAAACAATAAGCAAAAGGCACAAAGAGGCACAGACGACTAGCTAGCAGAGGACATAGGCAAGAAGCGATGGAGGAGACGGGCAAGAAGCAACAGAGCAAGTAAGCAACAGAGCAAGTCAGTGCTGCATTCCTCCTTCCTCAAGGCCGCCAATGACTAGATCTGGCAGTGCTACACTAATATCTCCTATCTTGGTAGGTGTTGATGCTTCATCCTTCCTCCATAGAAAGATTGGACTTGCCGACGAGGACTGGCAACGGCGCTGGGTTGCCTCCACGGACAAGAGGCAGCAGCAGGGAACAGAGACGATAGGAGGCGGCGAGTGGATTGGTGGCCCATAGTGAAGGTGGAGGCGGAAACGGAGGCGGAGATGATGATAGGTCGAGCTAGGGTTGAGACAACACCATCGATAATTCGAGAGAGAGATGGGACGGGAGACAACGCTCGGGAGATCGAGCGAGAGGGAGGGGAAGAATTCCTCAAGTCTATGGAAGGGGACGAATTCCCCATGGAACAGGATGGGGAGGGGACAAGCATCCCAGGGCCCATGGGCTTCCAAATGCACACGAGAACTTCCGCGTGAAGATTTCCCAGGCGGGGCTGCGGCCCGGGGAAAAGGCCGGCATCCCCGCGGGGTTTAGCATTCCAACTGATCCCGGGACGAGGAGGCTCGGGATTACTAGGTGTGTTAGGTTTCCACAAGTTAATGACGGCCATGAAAATTAACAAAAGTTCAGAGGTTATTAGGGAATATTAGAGAGAGTTTAGAAGAAGATTAGAAGAGATTTTTGCAGGGAAGAGAAGCAGATGTGCGAGGGGTTGTGTTAGGCTTGAAGAAGCTGTAGCAATGCAATAGACGTTGGATGAGCCGTAGCCAGTAGCTGTTACAGAGCAAAGTAATGCAGACCAAAGAAGGTCATCTCTACTTCTTTGTAAAAGGATTTGATTGGGGAGGAGCGTCCGGAATCATTGTCTCGCAGATATAGACGAGTGCCGGACTGCATTATCAAACATGTGCGTATTTGGTATTGTTTCTTTAATTTTGCATGAGTGTATAAATCGTTATCTTCTTTCGTCAATTGCTTCCGCTAATTAGGGGTATTTAGCGCCTACGATCCTACAATAACTCCTCAAAATTATTTTTGTTTGTGTCGGAGATTTTGCCCGGTTTCAAAATACATAACAAAGATGTCGATCTTGTTTATAATTGAATTCAATATTTTTTAGATAACTAAAATATAAGAATTAATGCTAGAAATTCATACAAATTCAGAATAAGTACAAAATGATTGTCACGCAATTAGTAAACTTTGCTCTACTACTATATATATATATATATATATATATATATATATATATATATATATATATATATATATATGCATAGATTGATCACGTAAAATAATAATATTATATTTGTTGCAAGAAATTCTTTTACAACTATACACTTTTACAATGTCATAGAAGAGGTAATAGCTTTAATCAACGCCTAGATTGGATCAGTTTGACTGTCGGTACTTCTCATGTCGACATTCCTTGTCGTGGTTTAATAGGCTGTTTGGTTGTCTGTATCCAAGGAGTTTTGCATCCAGAGATACAAAACTTGGGTGTTTGGTTGTCTTCTCACCCATCTGAACCAGGCTCTCCAGATGCAATTACCCCTTCTGGACCAGGCTCTAGAGATACGATCAAATTGGGCGTTTCCCCAGAGCCAGGCTTCGCGAATACAGTAACACAACCACATGCGCAACACATTTTATTTCATTTTTTCACTATATTTTTTATTAGTATTTTCGATTACCAAACCGATTTCAAAAATGGGTTATTGGTTTTTTTCGAACAAAACCAGACCACACTTACCATATAAATTTTAAAAGTTTTAATTTTCATTTTTGAATTTATTTATTTATGAGACTTTCTTTTGATTTTTAGAATTTATTTTTTAATGTGTTTCATCCCTCTTTTGAATTTCTTCATGCCTTTCTCTCCTTAGTGCAGTCAACCAAACAACATCTCTATGTAGCCTGTACAATCTCATACACCTAATCAAACAACAACCATTTCAGATCATCTCATTTTAGCCCAACCAACGCTTTATACTCATACAAATTTTGGCTCAACCGGTAAGACAACCAAACAAACTTAACCGCTTTTATAACAGAACAGAACATGCACGACATCGACTCTACGTGCTCTTTCGTCCCAACACTATTCCGCTGATCCTCTCTATGCGTTCGCTGTTTGAGCTACACAAGCACACAGCTTCCGCATGGCTTGTAGAACTCAAACCGCAGCTATCTTAGCTATAGAAATTAGTAGTCAATATCGATCGCGGCATCAGGCATGTTTGGCAGGCTCCACGCGACCACTGCAGCGGCCATCACTTCAGCATCAGGAACACCTTTGGCCACCACAGGAATGCCCTCAAACAGAATTATAGAAGAATTCCAGTGTGCCAAGGACCGAGTCCATGCAGCCAGCCCGTTGAAACTCTCGGCCTATCCAGTGCACTCACAACACGACTAGCCCAACAAGAAACCGCAAGGGCCCATCAAATCATACGACATGATGTGCACCTTCCGGACAGCGGGCTTCGGCTGTCTTCAACCTAATCCCTAAATTTGGTCCTCAATAGTCTCATATACAGATTTTCTTTAAAACAATTCTTCCTGTATTTCTCCCATCTCTAACAATGTTCCCTATATGGAGAATTGTCTATGGAAAGGAGAGAGAATTCCTACAAGGTTTTAGGAATATCCCCACTAAATTTGTTCCGTGAAAGATCTAGTGTGGCCAGTTGTTTTAGGTTTCCAAAATCCACAGGAATGCTCCCTTGGAGATTGTTGCCGCTAAGGTTCAATACTAACAAGTAACAACTTATCAAGGTTTCCCAAGCTAGCTGGCACAAGACCAGTGAAGTCATTATTTGCAAGACTAAAATTTATGAGCCCTGAAAGATTGCTGATTGAGGGAGGAATTGTGAAACACCTCTCAACACTTAGAAAGTTATCTGTCATCAAATTAGCCATAATGGTGTAATTAGAGACAGAATTTTTTTAAGACATTGGTTCTAAAAGATCTATCCGTCTCTCAATTACCTTGATAAATATATTTCAGTACACCCCTGATAAAACTCCTATGGCTGCTTGATGAAACTCTTGTTGCTACACATTAAGTTGCCTTGAAATGGAACACTTCCAAAGTAACAAGAGAATAGGCGATCAATAGCCCAATTAGAAGAATTTCATAATAAATCCTCTAACTTTGTGCTAAGCAGTTAACACACGCGTACTCTTGCATACACCCATCCTCCCTCGACCAATATATATACCTATAGTCAAAAATTATTTGTTTCAACCTATCTATCAATGATTGCACCCTTGGAAAATTCCAGATGCAACCTACTTCCGTTCTTGCACTTCCGTAAAACTCAACCCTTCACCTCTCGTGCCACATTCTATCCTTCTTATAAGTTCCTATTCCATCCTTCTTGAAAATAAATTGTGTAGCTGCATATCTCATTGCCGTTAACATCAAAGGTTTTCTAACACTTGAGCCCTAGTTAGCAAAGTCCCCTACATCAAGAATTTCTTGACAGAAAACAATCAGATCGTAATAAATCAACAGATCAAAATAAATAATAAAAGATGAACTAGATTCCACGAACTATGTTCAAGTTCGTTTCGTGATGACATGATCCCAAATTAAACAAATTTGCTTATTAAGATTTAGAATCTATCATATCTCCCTTCACCTAAATGCAAAGTCAAGATTTAAGCTTAACAACGACACCTTAACCACCATACATACAGTACACTCCCTTCATACATGATTTTTAAACAATGACACCTCTTGGTAAAGCAGACTCTTGCTAAAAACTCATCACATCAGTGCCAAGAGTTATATTTAATCATTTATTAAAACCAGATCCTAATCACATGAGTGTCCTTTAAACTTATAAAACTTTGTGCATCATTAATGAGCACATACACACCCACACCCAAATTGAGTCTGTACAAATATACAAACAAATAATAAATAAATCTCAATTAAATATACCACATCAGGTCTTGTACAATGGCATTGCATACCAGCTAATACAAACTCCAATCTTAATCTCAAAGTTAATTACATCTTGTATCCTGCCTGTACGCACCTAAGGTCCCTTTGTGCCATCTAGCTATTCCTTGTCGTGAGGCGATCCTCTTCACGCAAGGAGATTTGCTACCTCAATCTGAACCACCAGGGAGAAATCATCAACTTCTCCACCTTTCCTTCCTTGTTTTCTCTTATATATATCAATGGCACATTTGAAACTCAAATCTGCACAAAATAGAGACCTGCAAGCAATTACAACATTATTTGACTCGAATCTCATCCTGTACCAAATCGCAAACAAAGTAAAAGAAGCTCACTGCTAGACTGCTGTAATTAACTAGCCTTTTAGATGAGCTCCTTCACGTGCTATGCGCTATGGTCAATTACCTTTCAAGAACAGTAGTGCCAATCTTTCCTGTGAATATAACTTCAATCTAATTCGTGTCGCATGGAGTGAAAATATAATCTAAAGTCCTATACACTTGCAGGATATATATACACTATAATGACATCTCTAACTGGTGATCAACAACACCAATTGGTTGAAAAGATTATGTGATCTATTAATCCCAAAGCAATTGCTATTAGAGCACCTCAGTCATAATCCCCAATTGGAATTTCAGTGACAATCCAATTGAATAATGTCATAAGAAATGGAATTTCAGCGACAATCCAATTGAATAATGTCATAAGAAAAGAAACTAGAAACTCAAGGACGAATTAGAAAAAAAAAAGATAATAATTATTGCCGTCAAAACCAATAAAGGTGGGTAGCCGTTTCGCTCATCGGATCACCAGGCTGTCCGGGGCCAACCGGCACCCCTCACCGCTAGGTTCTTATCATCCGACATTTTTAATACATACCTTTAAAATTCTAATATAATTCCAGCAGTATTGAAACTCAAGAAAGAACCAATTGGAGCAGCAAGACCGCATAATGCAAGTAAACCCAGCAAGGGTACACCAGTCAATAGGCCAAGCCATACCAATTACCAGGAATGATCAGGCCCATGCCAAAGTCCGGTACATAGCCCAACTTAGTGGAACACTCACCACCAAACAGCAGGCCCAATTTCAGCCCCTAAGCCAATAGGATCTTCACCACATAAGCAGCCACATAAGGGCCAGTCACAAAGGATCATGTGCTCTAAAAACCAGCAGCAGCCCATAGGTTTACAGGTCAGGAAAACCACCCATAAGGGGGTAAATACCCAGCCAGAGGGGAGCTTTCGATAGCAGCAACTCAGCCCACATAGCAACCACGAGAGAGAGAGCTAGAGGCAAGGTAGTAATTGAGAGAGAGAGGAAGGTACTGAGGAAGGAAAGAAGGGGGACATTGATGCTGCTCCTGCTTCCCCAAGCCGCAAGGAGCCAAGGAAGAGGAGGAGGTGTCCCAAGTAGCAAGGAGGAAGGCGAGGAGGCATAGGAGCTTGGAGATCACTCTTCTCCAATCCAGATCAGCACAAAGTAGTAAGCAATCACAACTAGCCCATAAAGTCCAGATCATCCCTGACAATGCATCTCTAGTCATCCATGGCACGAACGAGCACATTCAATGTAGTAGCAGTGTAGCATTTGCATGGCATTCTTAGCATCAACACATTAGCCGCCAAAAGAAACATGCTCTGACCAGATCATGTAAATCCTAACAGTAAGGTATGCAGGTAACAAATTAGGCACAAATGCACATCCCTTACTTGCTGTAGAGATAAACATTTTTAGGAGTGTTGCATGTGCCAAACTCTCCGGCGACATTGAGTCTTCACCAAAGCTCGCAGGCACATGCACCCATTTATTTGCACTGTATCAAGGCAATGACAGTAGCAATGACAGTACCGAGCTAAGACCTAAGCCGATTTGCTCTACGGTTGCCGATCGGGAGCTCCAGTGACCTACTCAAGCTCCCCGGTACTGTTTCAATCATTAGACGCTGCAACCGAGGCCATCCAGTAGGCGCACAACTAAGTACCTTAGTTAAATTCTACCATTTAGATTCATACCAAGAAGTGCAGCACATACCAAATTAGTAGGCAACATCACCCTAAATTCTCCCAAATCATCACATCTCTAATGCTCATAATTTAATTGAACAATATGCAAAATTAAACTATTTCCCTCTCAGATTAGAGTCAAAAGAAGTAGAGGATTGGGGGAGGGGAGAGGAAATTTGGGATTAGAGGGAAGAGAGGCAGTAGAGCATAGCTTGGGGGGGGGGGGGGTAGTTTACGCGGGGGAGCCAAGGCTTACCGGCGTGGGCAAGGCCGGCGCCACCAAAGCCGCCGTCGCCGTCCCTGAAACCACCGCCGCAGTGGCTGTTCCTCTCATGCGTGCGGGATGGAGAAACAGTAAGGGGTAGCCGTGAGCTCGGAGAAGAGGAGGGGCGCCTCTGCAGCACAGCTCGCCGGGGCAAGCTGTCGCTAGACCGCAGGTGCCGCCGAAGCCGCCGCCGCTGTCTCCCTGTCGGCGCGCGGGAAGGAAGAAAGAGGGGGAAGCCGGGCGCCGTTGAGGAAGGGAAGGAGAGGCCGGACCTCGCCGCCGGCCGGCCAGGCTGCCACCGGTCCGGGCGTAGCTCCCCGCCGTCGGCGCTGTGTAGTGGAAGAAGGGAGAGGGAGGTAGAAAGTGTGAGAAAGAGGTGGGAAATTAGGGATTTGAGAGAGAGAGAGGAGGAGGAAGGGGGTGGTCGGCTAAGAGAGAAGAGTTAAAAAAATCATTCCAAGTGCACAAAATAAAAAATTTCTCTAAAAACAGTAAATACACTTCAGAGCCATCATAATTTCAACCTTTGCAGTATCTTGTCTTGCCCTAAGAAAATTCTATTAATTAAATTTCAGGGATCATCTTAAATCAAGCGGAGAGATTTCGATCGAATTTTATCGGCGTCGATTATCTTGAATCAGTTGGGAGGCAAGCATTCCTTTGACGATAAGTAGAGTATTTTATCTATAAGCTTTATTTTTATTACATATGTATATACAGCGGTAGCATACCAAAGATTCAAGTCTATTTGAAAATAAAATGTCAGAAGATAAAAGTACTAGCGACTCGATTGATGGAGCGATCGAGTTGTTATAATTATTATGGTGGGTGAAGGGTGCCTTGGAAAGGTGCAGAGGTTAGGCAGGGCCCTTCACATGATAGTATATAAGGATAACCATCTATCACTCAGGTACTGAGCCGTATAAAAACCGTATCAACCTTAGTTCCGCGTAGCGGTCAGAGAAGGTTATCTATGCGGTGGTTACATTCTACACATTGGGTAAGTACATTCTCCCATGGTATCCCCGACCGATGGCACTATATTATGCCGAGATGATACTCATTGGCCGGTGTCAGGAATGAGTAAAACAATTATGAGGAGAAGTGATGGAGGACGAGGTTGTGAGAAAGGAACGTCTAAAGTTAATCGACATCACTTGTCCTACGACAGGGCTGGAGATGTAACCTACCAAAATAGAATAAACACTTTAAGTTCCGGATTTATTCGGGGCAACTACAGGTAAAGTGGTACAAAACCTGTGTAGGGTAAAATCATGAATTCATGCCTGTCTCCAGGACTGGAGGCTAAGTCCGCTTCATATACGAGTGCTAGTAACTTTTTATTAAATTAAAATTAACCAACTCTTTTAATAAAAACCTGTATTTTGATTGGTACTAGAGAATGAGATGATGGCATAGGCTTGTCTTGTAAGAGCAGAAGTTTTGTTTTATAGTTTCATTGCTATTATTGCTTGCTGAGTACTTTTGTACTCATTCTTGCTATTTAATCCCTTGTTAGATTGTATGCTGGGTGGAGACTTTTGTTGTTGCTGCAGTGTTGTGGAGAGCGATGGTCGCTAACAGTTGTAGAACTTCCAGAAGACAGGGATTCTTAGGAGGATGTCTTTTGTGGTGCCTTATATTAGAAATGCTATCGGACCTAGCTACTCACTATGGCATCATTTGTGTAGACTTAGTTGTATCTAAGTAAGTTTGGGTTCTATTAAATTATTTAAAGACTTTATGCCATGCGTGGCATCATGATGTAATAAAGTATGATACTCTCATATTATTGTTCCGTTGCATAACTCTGATTTGGGCTTGCTGGGAAACGGGTAGGCTGCGCGAGCGCAAAATCAAAATTTTCTATCTCGAATCACCCAGGAGCACATGCAAGCAGAGGATCACAGATCGTTACCCTTGACGCGCAGATGCAGCGAAAGCCGTTCCTTGCGCGTAGAGGAAGTAGACGTGCTCGCCCAGATCACCGCCGAGTGCTCGCCCGTGCTCGCCGAGTGGTTCCCGAGTGGTCATCGGTGTTCGCCGAGTGGTTGCAGATCACTCGCCGACTGCTCGCCGATGTCTCACCTGTGTTCGCTGACGATCCAACCAAACAGCGCGTCCGCGTACGGCAGCGCCTCTAGCGGTATCCACACGTACCGAGCATGAACGCCTCACGGGGTGTGCTAGCACCTCACCGTGTAGCTAGGGTTTCTGGAGAGCAGGAGGGGCGCGTGATGGCTAGGTGTGGTGAAGGCTCAACTCATCTAATCACGCCGCCCCTATGCCTCTCCTTATATAGTCAAGCTAGTGGGCTTCGGTCCACTAGGGTTTCTATCTCCAACGTGGATCATATCCACGCACAAACCCATTAAAAAGTTCCAACCCGTTAAGTGTGTGACCCGTTAGGTTCAATGCAAGTCGGCCGTGGATCTGGAAACCCGTTTTCAATCCACCGATTAACAGCGGCACCTAGTAGTACGTATTGACCCCCGAATGCACAGAATCATTATTCGACTGAACCTTGATACACTCACATACCGATCCCTTTGCCTCCTGATATTAATCAAGCTCAAGGCGAGATGTGCGCCACCCTTGTTGATAGCTCGACCAATTCACTCGGCGATCTTGAATCATCTCTGTCGGTTTGGAAGCTGGCATCGGCGTAACCCTTTACGACGAGCTCCTCCTCTCCTCCAAAGACAAAGAACATTTCCTTAGTCCTTCGTAAGTATTTAAGGATGTTCTTTACAGCCATCCAGTGACCACCACCAGGATTCGATTGGTATCTGCTCGTGACACTCAGAGCATATGACACATCTGGGCGCGTACATAGCATAGCCTACATGATGGATCCAATAGCCGGAGCGTACGGAATCCGACTCATCCTCTCTTGCTCATCAGGCGTTGAAGCACATTGAGTCGGCGACATATCCAGTGCAAATGTTTATTAGGTGTTAATATGATAACATCAGATCTGGGCCATCAGATCCACAAAGTGTGGCTCAGATCTGAAAAGGTGGAAGCCCCTTTCCATTTAGAAACTTAGGGGTTTTTTTGTGAAAGTGTTTTAAGTGGGAAAAGTGGCTTCCACCTCTTATGATCTGGGCCGCTCCTGATGTATCTGATGGCCCAGATCTGTTATTAGCATGTTAGCACTCAATGGTCATTTGCACTGGATACGTCGCCGATTGAGTCTTGCTGAGACTTACACCATGTGACATTGGCAAGAAACCCTTTTTGGAATCATGCATGCTGAACCGTTTCAGCACCTTGTCAATGTACGTCCTCTGGCTTAATCCAATTAACCTTTTTGATCTATCTCTATAGATCTTTACGCCCAAGATATAAGACGCATCTCCCAAGTCTTGCATCGAGAAACTCTTTCTCCGATAGGCTTGTACAACATCTAACATTAGAATATCATTTCCGATCAACATATGTCATCTACATATAAGGCCAGAAATACTAGTGCGCTCCCACTAGCCTTCTTGTAAATACAAGGCTCTTCTTCATTCTTGATGAAGCCAAACTCTTTGACTACTTCATCAAAACGAAGGTTCCAACTCCGAGATGCTTGCTTCAGTCCATAAATGGACTTCCTAAGCTTGCATACTTTGCCAGCATTAGTCGGATCAACTAAACCCTCGGGTTATACCATGTACACGTCCTCGCTTAGATTTCCATTCAGGAAAGCCGTTTTGACATCCATTTGCCGAATCTCATAGTCATGATATGCGGCAATTGTTAGCATGATCTGGATAGACTTGATCATAGCGACAGACAAATAAGTTTCATCATAATCAATACCATGAATCTGCTTGTACCCTTTCGCCACCAATCGTGTCTTAAAAATATGAACATTTCCATCGGCATCTATCTTTTTCTTAAAGACCCATTTGCACTCTATGATTTTTACACCATCAGGATGATCAATCAAGTTCCAAACTTGATTATCATACATGGACTTTATCTCGGATCTCATGGCTTCTAGCCATTTCTCAGAGTCCGGGCCCACCATAGCTTCCTCATAGTCCTTGGGCTCGTCATTTTCTAAAAATAACACATCGCGTTGCTCCGTCGTGAGAAACATAAACCTCTCGGGAGCGCGGCTTGCCCGCGTGGACCTCCGTGGGGCTGGTATCACCTCAACAGGTTCAGCAACACCTTGCTCATCCTGCCGAGTGCTAGCTGGAGCTGAAACACTTTCAGGTGCTTCCCGAATCTCTTCGAGTTGCACCTTGCTCCCACTAGGCCTTTTAGAAAACTCTTTTTCCAAAAAGACACCAGTTCGGACGACAAACACTTTGCCTTCTTTTCGGTTATAAAAATAATACCCTTCGGTCTCCCTTGGGTACCCCACAAACAAGCACTTATCCGATTTGGCGTGTATCTTATCAGACGTCATACGTTTTACATAAGCCTCACAGCCTCAAATTCTAAGACAAGACAAATTAGGATGTTTTTCTTTCCATATCTCATATGGTGTCTTATCAACGGATTTAGATGGAACCCTGTTCAATGTGAACGCAGCTGTTTCTAGAGCGTGCCCCCAAAATGACAATGAAAGATCTGCTTGACTCATCATAGACCGTACCATGTTTAACAAAGTCCGGTTCCTCCGTTCGGATACCCCATTCCATTGAGGTAAACCAGCCGGAGTCAATTGCGGAACAATTCCACAACTCTTTAGATGATCACTAAACTCTTGGCTCAAATACTCACCTCCACGGTCAGACCGTAGAAATTTAATTTTCTTGCCCAAATGATTTTGTACTTCATTCTGAAACTCCTTGAACTTTTCAAAAGATTCAGACTTGTGCCTTATTAGATAGATATAACCATATCTACTAAAGTCATCGGTAAAAGTAATGAAGTATTGATAACCACCTCTGGCCATGGAACTCATTGGTCCACATACATCAGTATGCACGAGAGCCAATAATTCACACATCCTCTCACTCGAACCAGTAAAAGGTGCCTTTGTCATCTTGCCAAGTAAACAAGGTTCACATGTTTTAAAAGATTCAAAATCAAATGAATCAAGAAGACCATCTTTATGGAGCTTCTCCATGCGTCTTTTGTTTATATGACCCAAGCGACAATGTCATAAATAAGTGAAATCTAAATCATTTGTTTTGAGTCTTTTTGTATTAACATTACTAATAGAAGTATTACCAAGATCTAGCACATACAGCCCATTCGCCAATGGGCAGTTACCATAGAGTAAACCATTGGAATAAATTGAACAACATTTGTTCTTTATTACAAAGTCATAACCATCTTCTTTCAAACATGAAGAAGTGATAATGTTCTTACTCAAGGCAGGAATGTAATAATAATTATTTAATTCCATGGCTAAACCAGAAGGTAACGACAAGGGATAGATGCCGACGGCCTTTGCAGCAACTTTTGCTCCATTGCTGACGCGAATCTCCAACTCGCCCTCTTGCAATCTCTAGTCCTGTCGACGGTTGAGATATCGATCCCAAGTCGATGAAAGGTTCTTGAAAAGGGAGATAGGAGACACGCCGAACAACACGAACAGCAATCAGCAAGCAACAGAGAGACAAGGGTTTTATCCTGGTTCAGGCCTCTCGGGAGAGATAATAGCCCTACGTCCAGCCTTTCTTTATATCAAAGAGGATTACAAGAGGAGGCTCGCCGAGACGAACAAGTCTCGGCGAGATTATGGGTGTACAAGATGTATTATGCAAAGACCTCGTGCGTATAAGTCATGCACGTCGTTCCCTCTACACGCCGTAGGGGCTCGGTTTATATAGTGCTGAGAAACCGACCTACCGAGGGATAATCGGGCCGGGCTAACTACGAATACGAAACGAACTCGTACCATGCCAAATAGATCTCACGGTAGACAAGGTAAACTCCAAGTCTTGGGGATCACGACTCCTAATCCAATCCGGAAAACCACGTCCGGGTCTTCACGTAGCCGTGCAGGATTCCTGTTCGAGATGGACTCAAACACGATTCCTTGGCCGTTACGCATCATGCCAGCCAGGAGACTGTTCGGCAAGGTGCATACGGGCCAGATAGAACCTTCCAGGGAACTGGGCCGTGGTAGGCTGTTCGATTGGGCTGTCAAGGAGTGGGCCATGGCAATGGGCCGTAATTTTATCCCCGACAAGTGCTTCTTAGCCCCTACAACGATTTGCAAGTATGAATCATTGCACCGGTATCAAATACCCAAGATCCAATAGAACAAGTTGCAAGATTAACTTCTAAAACGTTAATACCTGAATTAGAAGGTGGAACCTTTCCATTCTTCTTATCTTCCAAAAACTTTGAACAGTTCCTCTTCCAAGGCCCATTTACTTTGCAGTAGTGGCATTTGTTAGAAGTCGTAGGGCCATTTCTTTTGGTCTTACCATCAGTTTTAGGTTTGGGGTCTTGGATCATATCCTCACCCTTACCCTTACCCCCACGCTTCCGCTTCTTACCCCCTTCCTGTTGAACCACCATAACATGTTTATTACTTTTCTTAATGCTCTCCTCGGCTGTCTTCAGCATCCCATGCAATTCAGCCATGCTCTTCTCCATGCCATTCATACGAAAGTTCATGATAAACGACTCAAAGCTTGCAGGAAGCGATTGGAGAATCACATCAGTTGCGAGCTCTTCGCTTAG
>JAYEVB010000012.1:0-100000 GCA_036346415.1 Raddia guianensis
GCCCTGGCGGAAGCAGCCGCCTCGGCCAAGCTAGGCGGCGCTCGCCTTGTTGGAAAACCCACGGTTCGGTGACTCGGACTCGGCGGCGCCGTGGTTGGCCACAGCCCGCTTCGTCGACGCCGCCGCGGCGGTGGTGCAAGTTTGGGGCGGGGAACGGCGTTTCGCGTCCTCCCGTTTTATTGCCCTCGCACTCCTCTCGCAGATCTCTGGTGAGGAGGGCGGGCCAAGACGACAAACGGCGACCCCTACGGGGCTCGGCCGGCGGCGGCTGGTGGCGCGATCTCCGGTCCCATCCGGAGGACCGCCACTTGCTGCATGGAGAAGACTGCGTGACAAGCTCCGCAAAGGCGCGACCGAAGGCCATGATCGCATTGTCGCCGCCCGTCGCTGGGACCAACAAGAAGGTTCCCGCAGCTGCCCGCCGATGAGGGTGGCACTTCTTGGCGCCGCCTAAGCGACGGGGCGGCGGGCGAGGACGCGCTCAGAGCAGGAGGCTCCGACGCCGGGTGCCGCGCTTTTCTAAGGAGTGCGCGCGTCGAGGGGCGGAACGGTTTCGTCCGCCCCCATCGAAAAGTACGACGGCTCCACCAACCCCGATGAGTTTTGCAGATCTATACGACGGTGATGCAGCCGGTGGAGGGTCGGGAAGGTTCCGCGAACTACTTTCCCACGGTCCTCACCGCGAGCCCGCCGTGGCTCATGAACCTGCCCCGAGTCCGTGGGGTCATGGAAGGAGCTCTCGAGCTCTTCGTCACCAACTTCCGGGCACCTTCGAGCAGCCCGGTAGAAGACGACCTCCACAACGTGGAAGCAGAAGAAGGAGAGTCGCCTTGGCGACTATATTCGGGCGCGGTCAGTCCGCAACACCATCCCCGACATCTCCATCGATGCCGTGGTCACGGCATTCGGGAGAGAGGCGCCCGAGACCCCAAGGTCAAAGAGAAGATGGCCACCCGCAAGATCAAGACGACGGAGGAGCTTTTCACCTTAGCGACAAGGCGCCTTCAGCGGAGAGCTCAGATCCGCCCGCTGCTGCGGGCGGGCCACCAGCGGGCGGCGAGGCGGAACCTCGAGGAACCCCAGCGGCAAGGACAAGAAGAAGCGCAAGGCGGCCGAGACCGGCAGGTCATGGCGCCCGCCGAACGGCGACGACGACGACGACGACGACGACCAGCGCACCGCAAGAATGGGCGCGCGGGCGAAAAAAGAGGAGGAGGTCGCGGCGCCGGGCGGGTACGGTCCCCGTAGGGCGGCCGAGGCGGCGGCTACGGCGATCGCTGCGGCCGCGACGGCCCTCATGCCGCGACGAAGGGCGAGATCATCGCCTCGTGAGTGGGACGGAAGGCCCCACCGTCCCATTCATCGCAATAACTCCCACGACTTGGCGGATTGCCATGTCGTCAACAAGATGGTGGACAAGCGAGTCCACGAGCAGCAGAAGAAAGCGCCCCGGCAGGCAAGGGCAAGGAGACGCTTCGCTTGGTTTTTCAGCGAGCGGAGCGCGAGGTTGCCGCCATCCACGGCGGTTCGCCACCTATCCGCCCCACGCTAGCTTTAAGCGTGCGATGAGGGAGTGGTGCGCCGTGCGTTCGGCTTTGGGTCGATGAGGCAGCTGGCGTGGTCGGAGCAGCCGATCGCGTTCAGTCAGGCCGATCACCCAACCAGTACCGCCGGCCCTGGGCATCTCCCGATCGTGGTTGCACCCACGGTTCGAATGTAAAGCTAGGGCGGTCTTTGGTAGACGGAGGAGTTCCTCAACCTCTGTCTCGCCCGGGTCGCATGGCGCTCCAGATCAGAGCGGAGCTTCGCCTAACGCTCCCATTCTTCGCATCGCGGGCCGAGTCCGTCTCACCGGGCGTCGATCTCCGGTAACCTTCGAGGCTCAGACAACTTCCGCACCGAGATGCTCGAGTTCGAGGTGGCGGACTTCGACCTCCTACAACGCCATACTAGGTCGGCGGCGTGACCGGGTTCATGGCGGTGTGCCACTATGCGTACATGGTGGTGAAGATCCCGGCCACCGCCCCATCGTTTGAAAGTGGACCGCTGAGGCGCCCGCTGCGACAAGGACGCCCTCTGGCGGGGCGACGGTGCCTGAAGGCCGAGGCCGACTGGAGCTCCTCGGCGAACCCGTGCCTCCCGGTTCGTCTGCGGAGGTTAAGGCGGTCTCCGAAGCGAAGTCGAGACCGGCGAAGACCGTTCGGTGGGCGCCTCTCGGCGCCAAATAGGAAGGCGCGCTTTGTCTCCTTCCTCCGCTTAACGCAGACGTGTTTGCGTGGCAACCGTCCGACATGGCCGGGTCCCTGGGAGGTGATTGAGCACAAATTGGCGACGTTCCCGCGCGCGACGGTCATCGCGAAGGTCCGGAAGCAATCGGTGGAGCGCCAGAAGTTATCCGGCAGAGGTGGACAAACTCTTAAGGCGGGGTCGTCGCAGTGTCGCCCATCCTGTGGCTCGCGAACCCCGCCTCGTCAAGAAATCCAACAGGCGTTGGAGGATGTGCGTGGACTTCACCGACCTCAACAAGGCGTGTTCGGCGATCCATACCGCTGCCCGCATCGATCTCATCGCCGACTCAAGCTGCGGGTGCGGCAACAGAAGCTTTACGGATGCGCACTCGGGTACCACCAGATTAGCATGGCCAAGAAGATGAAGACAAGACCGCCTTTCGTACGCCCATGGGCGTCATCGCTATACAAGGATGGCGTTCGATCGAAGAATGCAGCCCAACCTATCGCGGCCGTGCATATCGCCACCGCTCCCAAATAGGGCGGAACACAGAGGTGTATGTCGATGATCCGGTGGTGAAGTCCAAGAAGGCGGAGGAGTTGATTGGCGACCGGAAGAAACCTTCACCAACCCGAGGAAGTACTGCACCAAGCTTAATCCGGAGAATGCGTGTTCGCCGTTCCGCGGGCAAGCCTGGGATTCCTCGCTCCTCGAGGGGATTGAGGCGAACCCGACAAGATCACGTGATCGAGAAGATGAAGCCCCGACGCGACTTTGGCGGATGCAATGCTTGGTGGGTGCTTGACCTCCCCGGGCCGCTTATAGCTCGCCTGGGGATAAAATTCTCCCACCGCTCAAGCTCCTAAAGAAGACCAACCAGTTCGAGTGGACGGCGGAGGCGCAGGAGGCGCTCGACGGTCAAGAAGTATCTTACCTCCCGCCCGTCTTGATCACCCTGCACCGGGCGAGCCATTGATCCTCTACGTCGCGGCAAACCCCAGACGGTCAGCAGTGTTTGGTGGCGGAAAGAGAGGCGTTCAGCGCCCCATTTACTACGCCGGCAAGGTCCTCCACGACGCCAAACAAGGTATTCACAGCACCGAAGATGCTCTACGCCGTCGACGCGGCATCCCGAAGCTACGCCACTACTTGTGGGCGAAGTCACGGTGTTGACCAAGTATCCCTTGCGGAGATCCTCTTCAACGCGAGGCGACGGGTCGTGACGCCAAACGGGCCATGGAGTGGCGGAATTCGATCTCAAATTCGCTCCCGAATGGCCATCAAAGGCAAGCTCGCGGAGTTCATCGATGAGTGGACTCGGCGGACATCTGGTGAAGATACCTGACCTCCTCGCCGTGGACTCTCTTCTTCGACGGCTCATTCCGCCGGAGGGGTCAATGGCGTCGCCTTGGTGTCTCCCACGGCGATGTCATCCGCACTGGTGGTGCTTGGACTTCAGCGCCACCAACAACGCCGCGGAGTATGAAGGATCGCCCGGGCTCGGGGTGGCCGACCCTTGGCATCCGGCTACTACAAAAGCGACTCTCTCTGGTCATCAACCAGCGAGGAAGGATTTCTCTGCTCGGATCCCGTCATGGCGGCCTACTGGCGGAGGTGTGCCGGTTGGAGCGGCACTTTGAGGGTTTGGGCTTCGTGCACATCCCTCGCCGCGACAACTACATGGCGGATGAACTGTCCCAGATTGCATGGTCGAGGGCACTGCTCATTTGGGGTCTTTGAAGAAAGACTTACGCTGCCGTCTGCCGCGAGCCCCCAATTCGCGGGACGACGCTTTCGACGCAGCTCCCACTCTGGGGAGACGCCACCGATCTCCGCCGCAGCCCCGGTTAGAGGGAGGAGGCGAAGAAGCTATTGAATTTGTTGAGGCGGAAACGCCAAAGCCAGCGGAGTACGTCGGCGACAATGTATGTAACGTCGCCACACTCGTCCGGGAAGGTTAGTGGATGGATCCGATCTCAGCCTACTGCGGGATGGAGTGATCCCGACGATGACGCGTCGGCCGAGAAGATAGCGCGCAAGGCCAAGCGCCACATACGGTAGGTGGGGACTGTATCGCCAGTGGCGCAAATGGAGTTCTCTTGCGCGCCACTCGGGAAGCGGGAGTGAAATTCTCTCCGAGATCCATGGAGGCATGCGCGGGAGCCATTCAGTGAGCCGGCGTTGGTTGGGAAAGCTTTGCCACGGTTTCTATTGGCCCACCGCCTCCGTGATGCCTTCGAAGCTGGTGAGGAGATCTGAAGCGTGCCAATTTCATGCTAAGCAGATCCACCGACCGCCCAGCGCGCAAACCATTCCGCTCTCTCCGCCGTTCGCGGTGCAGAAATTTGGACATTCTAAACCCGTGCTCATGAGCGGCGGAGGATATACTCATCTGCTCGCCGCCATCGACAAATTCACTAAGTGGGTTGAAGCCTCGCGGTCCCGGCGATCACATCCGCAGCTGCTATCAAGTTTATGAAGAGCATCTTCGTCGGTTGTCGCCAACAGAGTCATCATCGACAACGCGCTCAGTTCAAAAGCGCTGATTTCCAAGATGGTGCGAAGAGTTGGGTACCAAGTCAGCGTTCGCCTCGCTATGCATCCAAGAGCAATGGGCAAGTGGAGCGGCGAACGGAAGTACTCAAAGGGCTCAAGACAAGGGCGTTCGACCGCTGGAGAAGCGCTGCAAGCGCTGGGCGGAAGAAGTTCCCACCAGATATGGGCGCCGGACAACTCCCAACAGAGCCACCGGCGAGACCCCTTCTTCTGGTGTATGGCTCGAGGCGGTACTCCTATCGGAGCTCGCCTTCGCTCCCAAGAGTGGCGGCGTTCAGCGAAGACCAAGACACGACCGCGTCGGGATGAAGTAAATCTCTGGAGGAGATCCGAGACGAGGCGGCGATCCGGCCGCCAAGTATCAGCAAGCGCCGCGCCGTTATCAAGCAAGGCGGGTGTGTGTGAGAACACGGCGTTGGCGACCTGCTCTGCGCAGAAAATCAAGCGCAGCGGGCGCAATAAAGCTATCTCCCCGTGGGAGGGCCCCTTCAAGGTGGTCTCGGCCTCCGCTTGAGCTCGGTCCAGCTCAGATTCGAGGACGGTCGCGAATTGGCTAACACTTGGAACGTCGAGTACCGAGGGCTGCGTTGTACAAAGCCATCTTCAATAAGAGATAAGTTCTCTCCTTGTGGGCATCTGCTTTTTTCGCCTCAAGTCCGTTAGAAAGCATTAGGTGAAAGTCGGCAATAAAAAGTACTCAAGGCGATGGCCCCTTAGTTGTAAGGATTTAACGCCACGACTCATGGTTGGGCGGCGGCGATTTGAAGGCGGGTTCTAGCCTGGTGTGTCGGCTCGGTCTAGGCAACGCGCCAACAATGCACCGCGACTAGACCACTTTCGAAGCTAAGTTCTCGCCACGCCGATGTCTAGGGTCGGTTCGCAAAGAGGCCATAAGGGTTGAAGTAACCAGATGCTCGAGGAAAAAGCGCCACTTTCAAGAAAGCTCTATCTAAAGCTTTTTGGCATCGGTGGCTTAGCCTTAGAAATGTCTCGTTAGAAAACATTCTCTGAAAGTCGGTAGCGAAAGTACTTAAGGTCGATGGCCCTTAGTTGCAAAGGCAAACGCTTATAACTTACGTTGGTGCGAGGCGGCGACGGAAGGCGGCTCTAGCTCGGTGTGTCGGCTCGGTCTAGTCAATGCGCCAACGGCGGCACCAATGACTAGACCACTTCCGAAGCTAAGCGCCGCCACGTAATGTTTAAGTCGGGTTGCGAGAGGCCATAAGGGTTGAAGTAACCAGATGCCTAAGGAAGCAGCGCCACTTATGCGTAACGTTCATCTAAAACCTTTGGTGGCCAGTGCCCCAATTCAATTCCGCAAGTTAAAGTTGTGCGAAGTTCAAGTGAGACTCACAACAAAAGAGCAAAAGTTTGTTTGCATTGATAGGCAACATTTACAAGGCAAAAGACGGGGAGTCTCGCTACTCCTCCCTGGTCTTCGCTTCGCCGAGCGCGCCCCATCATGGACACGCGGTCGGCGGCGGTGTCAACCCGCCGCCACTCAAACGGTCCGGTGGCGCGAAGGCTCCCGGTGGCGGCGCCGAGATCAAACGCGCGCCTCGAGCAAGACAGCTTGCCCAAGATGAACAAGGCTTGCCGAGCGCCTTGGCGACCGTCTTCGATCGCCCAGCGTCGCAGCGCCACCGAAGGACGCGAGGCTTTTGGCGGCTCGCCCCACGGCGCCGGCCAGATCAAGGCAGCCGCCTCTCCTCAATGGGGATGCAAGGAAACACCAGTGGATGCAGGCGTCCCGAAGCTTGCCGATGGCGGTGCGCAACATGTCGGCGAGGGTCCGGAGGCGCTCGAAGTGCTCCAGGTGGAGGTCTTCGATCTGTTTGGCGGCCGAGGCAGCGGCGGCTTGGGCGGCCGCAGCCTCGCGGGTCATCGCCTCCTTCGCGGCGGTTTCTTGGCCAAGGGCCCGCCGCAGCTCGCCGGCAGATCGCTCCGCCAAGGCAAGGGCTTCCTCCCGCGTCGCCCAGGTGTGGGAGAGGGTGCGAAGCGCTTCAAAGGAACGTCCTACGTCGGCGGTCACGGCCGAGATGGCGGCGGCGCCAGCGGACGAGGTGGCCAGAGGGTTCTCCGGCCGCCGCGCCGGCGAACTCTCCGCTGCCACGGGGCAGCCCTCCGTCGAAGGAGCGGCGGCGGTGGGGCTGGCGAAGTCGCGTGGAGCGAGCTCCATGCCCCAGCGTCCGCCCTGTTCAAGAAGGACAAACAGGTTCGGTATGCAAAACCGTAGCATGCTAACCCTAATGCGGCGTGTGCGAAGCGCAGGAAAGCCAACTCAAGCGGTGCACCCCAAGGCGAAGCTGAAGGGGAGCTCAAGTCGCTTGTTTGCGGCGGCGGTGGCGGCGATGCAGCGCGTCACCGCCGTTAAACAGACGCCGGCCGGGCGCGAAGCGGTGTGCAGCAGAAGCGCCAGAAGAAAGCGCCGCGCCAAGCAGGAGCGCCGGGCGAGAGGAGGAGCGGAAGAAACTGGCGCAGCGGCGCCAGTTCTCGAAGAGTCGCTGCGTTTCGCCGGTGGCGGAGCGACGGCGGTAGCAGCAGGTTCTCGCTGGATGGGGCAGCGGTGGCGGCGAAGCTCGAGACTTGAAGGGCGCGCTTCTTCGGCTCGCTTCTCCTCTCGCCGCCGTCGCCAACTTGGCGAGGATGAGGCGGCGCTTCCCGAGAGCTTGCGGCGAGTCGGCCGCCACGGCAGAGCAGCAGCCGCCGCGAAGCTTGAAATTTGTCGCCGAGGGCGGCTCACGGATCTCGCAGTGGTCCCCGCCACTTGGACCGCAGGACCGAGACCTCCATGGGGGCGGCGCCGCAAGTAAGGGTTGCGCCCCGTGGATCCCAATCGCAGAGGGGGCGGATGCCGTCGGCGAGGCGATGTCGCCGGTCGGCGCGGGTCGAAGCCCCGCCACCGGCCTCGAGCACGCCGCCCAAGACGCTCCCACCAAATGAACACCCAAAGAAGAAGCAGCGAGTTGGCTGTTAGCCAAAAATGGAAAGAAAGAAGGTACGAAATCCAAAAGAACGCGAGAGTATTCACCTCCAAGAGCAGTGCGGGTCCCGTCGTCGTCGCCGTAGTACGCCCAGCGGGCGCGCCGCTCAAGCAGCGGCAAAGACGGCGCCACAAAAAGTCCGCCACCACGGGTTCCGTGAGCCTCGGCGGCGGAGCTTCGGCAATGCGCGCCGCCATCGCCTCCGTACTCGCTAGATCGTCCGGCCGGGCCCCCGGTCGGCGAAGTGGCTCAGCGGGATCGCGGGAAGAACAAGATCGCCGCAGCTACCGGAGTCCTCCACGCATGCCCACCGCCGATGCCGTCCTTCAGCTTGACTTGACCATGGCAGGATAAAGGCGGCGACGCCGCGAGCGCCGCAAGTAGCAGTTCCCAACCGCGCCGAGCGCGAGCCCGTGTCTTGTGATGAAGAGTCGGCGCCAGAGCGGAGGTTTGGCATCGCCCCACGAACATCTCGCAGAGGTGGGCGAAGATGACCAGGACCATGATCGAGTTGGGAGGAAGGTGCGCCGCCTGGATCCCGTAGATGGCGAGCACCCCCAAGAAGAATTCGGAGTACGGCGGGACAAGGCCCGCCAGCATCGCCCAGGAGAAGGTCACGATCTCCCAGCGCGAGGACTCGGCATGATGGTGCCGGCGCGGAACCGGGCGGCGGTCGGTGGCACGAAGACTCGAAGCCGCGCCACCTGATCCTCATCGACGGTGGAAGCAGGCAGAACAGCTCCCGAAGGTGGTGCGGCGTCCCTGCGGCGGCCCTTGCTGCGCTTGGGAGCCATGGAAAATTTGGCGGTGGCGCTGGCGAAAGGCTTGGTGGCAATTGGCGAGGAGGCTGTGGTAGCAGCGAAGAAGGCAGTGGACAGCTTGAAGACTTAACGTGCGGAAGGATTACGCGCATGCCGAGAGAAGTATTTATAGGCGGACGCGAGCGCGACGGTTTGATTCCGCTTCTGCGGCCAGGCGCCATCATTGCCCTGCTTTTGGTTTCGCGAAAATCGGCGTAGTTCCCCAAGGAAGATCGTGTGCGGTGGAGAATCAGCGACGGGTGCCAGAGTGGTGGGCCCCACGATTCGCCTCCGCCGCACAAGAAACGGAAGTATCTGCGTGACGGTTCACAGATCATGGTGGACCGGGGCTACTGTCGATTGTAATAAATACCGGGTACAAAGAGCCCTAGGAAGGCCGAGAGGCCCCACGCCAAAGTGGGCGAGCAAGGCCCTAGCGTGGGCGAGCCCCTCAGAGGCCAGGAGGGCCCCACGCCACGCGGGCGAGCAAGGCCCAGCAGCATGGCGAGCCCCTCGAAGGCCAGAGAGGCCCCACGCGGGCAAAGGGGGCGAGCAAGGCCCAGTGCTGGCGAGCCCCTCCGAAGCCACGAGGGCCCCACGCGCCAGCGGGTGCGCGGGCGAGCCCCCTCTGGCGAGGCGAGGGCCCCACGCGCCAAAGGGTGCGCGGGCGAGCCCTCCGACGATGAGGCGAGGGCCCCACGCGCCAAAGCGGAAAGCGCATGCGAGCCCTCTGGAGACCAGCGAGGGCCCCCTGCCGACGGGCCCAGCGGTGGTGCATTGCGTATGAGTCTTGTGACGAAGGCTCCCCATCGCAAGGACGGCTCATTTAATGAGACATCACGCAGCGGATAGACAGCGGAAGAAATGATTACCGCCATAAATGACCCTTGCGTGTCCGGCGGTACATCACACCGTGGCGCAGAAGAATTGACCGCAGAGAGAAGGTTTGCTTGAGGAGGCCGCCTGTCGAGGAGCAGTAGGCCCCACCCGCAGATTCACCGGCAGGATCTGTGCGGGTCAAGGGCTACTTGCGGCACGCGAGGGCGGCGCAGTGCTGGCGTGGGCAGCAGCACGCTGGCTCTTCTTTCGTGTCTTGTCAGTATCGAGAGCATCAGATCGCTTACCCCTGGCTCTCTCCGCCACCCAAAGCTTGTATAAAAGGAGGGAGAGAGGAGGAAGGGGGAAGAGGAGCATTCGTGCATTCGAGACACTCAGAAACACATTCCCATTCAACCACAATCGAAAAGAGCTAAGGCTCAAGCAGAGTAGGACTATTACCCGCGAGGGGTCCGAAACAGGTAAATCTGCGAGTCGCCTTGTTGTGCCCGACGCCAAATCGGATCGAGCTTGATCGAGTTGGCTAGCGTACTAAAAATCTGACCAGGGGTGTGATCCGCAGTGGTTGAGCGGAGAACACGCCGTCACATGGCATCGTCACAAAGAACAAGGCACGGTTGGTTGCACAAGGCTTCACCCAAATCGAAGGTTTGGATTGCGGTGAGACTTACGCTCCAGTGGCAAGAGTAGATGCTATTAGAATTTTAATTGCTTTTGCTACTCACCATGGTTTTAAGTTGTGGCAAATGGATGTAAAGAGCGCGTTTCTTAACGGTCCACTTTCCGAGCTTGTTTACGTTGAGCAACCACCGGGCTTCGAAAATCCAAGACTTCCAAATCACGTCTACAAACTCAACAAGGCACTTTACGGGCTACAGCAAGCACCACGTGCATGGTATGAGTGCTTAAAGGAGTTTTTGGCTTTTTAGGAGGAGTTTAGTAGTTTGATGACTAAACGTTTTGAGATGTCAATGATGGGAGAGCTCAAGTTCTTCCTTGGATTTCAAGTGAAACAAATGAAGGAAGAAACTTTCATTAGTCAATCGAAATACGTGAAAGATTTGCTTAAGAAGTTTGAGATGAGCAACGCCAAGCCAATCAAGACTCCTATGCCAACAAATGGTCACCTTGATTTAAATATAAATGGTAAGGACGTCGATCAAAAGGTATATCGTTCTATCATTGGCTCTCTCCTTTATCTTTGTGCATCTAGGCCTGATATTATGCTTAGTGTGTGCATGTGTGCAAGATTTCAAGCCGTACCCAAGGATTGTCACCTAGTGGCAGCCAAGAGAGTCTTTAGATATTTAGTACACACTCCAAATTTTGGCCTTTGGTATCTTAAAGGGTCTAACTTTGACCTAATCGGCTATTCGGATGCGGATTATGCCGGTTGTAAAGTGGATAGGAAGAGTACCTCCGGTACTTGCCAATTCCTTGGAAGGTCGCTCGTTTCGTGGGCGTCCAAGAAACAACATTCTGTTGCCCTATCCACAGCCAAAGCAGAATATATTGTCGCAGGACATTGTTGCGCCCAATTACTTTGGATGAGGCAAACCTTGAGAGATTATGGCCTTAACCTCAACCACATCCCACTTTTGTGTGACAATGAGAGCGCCATAAAAATAGCCAACAATCCTATTCAACACTCCCGAACCAAACATATCGATATTCACCATCACTTTCTAAGAGACCATTCAACCAAAGGTGATATCGATATTACCCATGTGAGAACCGAAACCAATTGGTCGACATTTTCACCAAACCTCTTGATGAGAAAAATTCGTGAGTTATGGAGTGAATTGAATATCCTTGACTCTCGGAATGTTGCTTGACCTTTTGCACACATTATTTGGTGATTGAAAAATGTTTCTAAATCTATGCTATCTATTTCACTATAGCTATATAGGTTTATATAAAAATAAATTGAGTGATTTGGCTCTTCGGATATTCATATCCTATTATTCACGGATGACCTTAGTTTGATTGATCGATATGTTTACGGGTCATCCATGGGTAAATTCAAGTCATAGAACTCCCCTCTATCCTTCCGGAGCAATCTTATCTATTCTCGAAGTCTCTGGAGTTCAAAACTTTCATATCCAGCAAGAAGGGGATCGGATGTTCCGCTCGGCATCGGAACTTCCGGTGGAATCCAGTGAGGGTCCCGTCGGATGTTCCAACCGGCGTCGGAACTTCCGATGCTGTCCAGCGAAGGGTCCGTCGGATGTTCCATCGGAACTTCCGTCGGATGTTCCGACTCGGCCTAGTTTTACCACCTATTTAACTTAACCACATGGGTCCCTGTTCCTTTTTACCCCACGGTTTTACCCTAGAGCTTTTACCCTCTTTCTTGGCTCAGTGGAAGCGAGCAAATATCCGTGATCCTATCGGTCCGTTGATGATCAAGAAGTCAACAAGGACTTTCGCCCCCACTGTCACTCCGAAGACTCTCGGCTATTATGTCGCGGATGTCAAGGAGATTCAACATCGCAGAATTGAGGATCCCTTGAAGTATGTGAAGGAAGAAGGAACTGATGAAAGATTCTGGAACTTCTTTCATCAAGATTTCTATGATGTTGCCTTTGTGAAGAAGAAGAGCAAAGTCATGCATATGCAATTTATTGATTGGGAAGGCATGGCGCTGATAACAATCCACCATCAATGATGTCATCTCTGCTTGTCATACCATGGGATTGACCGACATTTTGAGCTTTCAGCATGATTGGAACGATGAAGTTATTTGCCAGTTCTATGCAACATTGTACATTGCTGGGGGTGTCGCTGGCGACGTCTTCTGGTTCATGTGCGATGGAGTGTTCTATCACTTCTCGAAGAGGGAGTTTGGTCAACATCTGAAGCTATCCACTAGAGGCAACATGGAGGAGCTCCATAATATAGATGCTCTGAATAATCATGAGCTGAAATTTCTGTATGATGAACCTATCCCTACTAAGGCTGGAGCCACTGAGACAATGAAGCCATTCTACCAAGTGCTCAACCGCATCCTTCGTAAGACTCTTTGTCCCAAAGAAGGTGACGCTTCTCGTGTTCACTCCTATTCTCGCAACCTTCTGATGAAAATTGGACTGCGAGAACGCCCCTTTGATATTCTGGACTTCATCTGGTGTGAGATCAAGATCAGTGCTTGTGATCCAAAGAGGAGCTGTTCTTATGCTCCTTATCTGATGAGCATGATCATCCATGTGACTGGTCTCCAGTTTGTACTGGATGTGAAGCACACTCCCTACCTTATCACCACCCGTGGACTGGCTTCTCCTGGTGGGACTTCTGCGACTCCACCCAGGAGGAGTTCCGCTACTCGTGATATCAAGATATCAAGAAGCATCTTGGTATGCCCCTTTCTTCTAATGATTCCGAGTCCTCCTACTCCACCATTGACAACTATACTCGAGGACTGTTTGGGATTCCTCCTTCCGGTGGCGGCAACAACAACGACGATGATGATGAGGTCACCAGTGGTGGTGCTGGTGCTGGTGCTGGTGCTGGTGGACAGGGTGGCAGCAGCAGCAGCAGTGATCCAGAGTGGATTGAGTAGTCCTCTTCCAGATTTTTTTCTTTTTGGCGTCTTGATGCCAAAGGGGGAGAAAAGCTATCAATTATCTGGGGGAGAAAAGTCATCTCATTTCCATCTTAGTCTCATTTGTTTGAAACTTGAATGTTTAAGTGCAAAACTATGTTCTAAACTTGAAGTTTTTTGCGGTACGCTGTGGCTGTAAGACTTTATTTATTCTGTGATGATGATGTAATGGTGAATTGCGTCTTATTTAAGTCTTTCGTATTGAGTGATATATCCTGTCATATTGCATTTCGATTCAATTCTGCCAAGGATATAGGGGGAGCTCTTGTTGTTATTTTTGCCATAGTTTTAGGGGGAGCTCTTTCATATATTCTTGTTTATAATTGTTTTTGTGAGCTATAATTGTTGACATCAATACACCAAAAAGGGGGAGATTGAAAGTGCATCTAGGCCCTTAAGTGATTTTGGTGATTAATGAGTAACAATTATAGTGCTAATATTTCTATTGGAGAATTGTGCACAGATGTTATACAGGTTAAATTCATGAGGTATATGTTTACATGTGATGGTGTACCCCTCTAAAATTGGATGTATTGCAAGAAGGCATCAAGACTAGTATTTACTTGTAAATCTTTATTTATTGAGTCCTAGGGATGCCGTACTATAAAGAGGGATGAAATGGAGAAGCTTATAAAGGTTCCTAAGTGCTCAAAATAGGTGTCTCGAAGTTCGTGTGAGTTTTTCCACTCAAAATACATCTTATACAGAACCTATGCCATCAGAACATCCGACGAGGGTCGGAACATCCGATGGTAATCCAGTCTGCCAGTTTTTCATGCCATCCAGTAAGGGGTCCATCGGAACTCCGGTCGGAACATCCGACGCAAGGCCTCAACATCCGATGACGTCTGAACTTCTGACTCGTGATTAACTGCTGCAGCGGCTAGTTTTCGGGATTCCCTATTTAAAGCACTCTCTAATACCTGCCAAAAGGTTGCTCACTCTGATTACATCCTGATTTGAGCCTAATTCATATTCTTCATCTTTCTCAAGAACTCTAGTCTTTGTCTCTCTCTTGTTCATCTTGTGAGATCTAGATCTAGAGAGATCAAGGCACCCAAGTGCTCCACAAATTAGAGTCATTCAATTTGAGCACTTAGCGATTCCTATTTTATTCATCGCATTTGTTACTCTTGGAGGCTTGAAGGGCTCCTAGACGGCTAGGTGTCGCCGGTGAGTTGTCGATCTTTGTGTGGCGTGCCTGCGGAGTTTGTGAAGGTGCGAATCTACCTCCGCAAGGAAAATGATTCAACTAGTGATCGCCGGTGAGTGCTGTGTGCTTCATCGGTAAGGGGATTAGGGTCTTGGTGATCCGGGCTTTGTGCCTTCCCTAACGGTGAGTAGGATCTCCCTTCAAAGATCCGAACATCGGTAAGCAAAAATCGCTGGGTTTTTCGTCTTGTTCTTGGTTTGGTATTTCTACTTTTGGTGTTGGCCTGTTCTGAGTATTCTTGAATAGATCTAACCTTGGTTTTGCGAGAAAACAGTTTTTACTGCAGGTTTTCGACAAATCCAGAATACCCAGGATCGGAACATCCGACGCCGTCGAAACATCCGACCCAGATCAGAACATCCGACGGAGGGCTCTCTGGACCAGGTCGGAACATCCAATATGCATCGGAACATCCGATGGGCTGGTCACTGTTTGAGTTGTTTTTAATTCCGCAATTTTGTTTATTCGCCTATTCACCCCCCTCTAGGCGGCATAGCGATCCTTTGATGCATAATATTTAGTATCTTGTCCTTCATGGCATTGCAATTTGCTAAAGTGATTTGAAAAATAGAATAAAGTGCTCAGCTCAAAATTCATTTGTAAGACTCGCTTTTAGCCTAGCTTTTTGAATTGATGAACTAGAATTGCTTAGCTAGAGCTATTTGAACTATTTTGATCTAGGTGTGAGCCACTTTGTGATCCATCCTTACCATAGTCTATTATTGCTCGTTCTAGGTTTGTGTCACTTGAATTGAACCTAAAATGCTTCTTTTGAGCTTGTGACAATTTGCCTTGTTGATTAATACTATTGTGAACTATGGTGAGTATTATAGGCTTTCTCACACTTGGATAATTCCCAAAGCCCATGTCTTGCTCCTCACTATTGTTTTCATTTCTATTCTCTCCTTGTGCCCTTGATTGAATGGTTGGCTTAAGGGGGAGTTTAAACCTTGCATAGTGATAGGGGGAGAACTTGGTAGCTCCTTTGCATCCCAATTGCTTTATGTCAAGTGGTATGAATTCCTTCAAGTTGTGTGAATCCTTACATGTGGTATTTGACTAGATGCTTGGACATAGGGGAGGCTTTGGGAGTAGTTGCTTTGCATATGTGCTTGATTTGTGGAGATATTTGGGTTTTGGTTATTGATGCCAAAGGGGGAGAAGTTTTCCCATCTATCTCATTTGCTTTTGGGGGAGATGTTCTCATTTGCTTTTGGGGAGAAGTCTTGTAGGAGGAGAAATTGCCATTTATCTCTTGTGTTTGCCAAAGGGGGAGACTTGCTATCTCTTGTTCTTTAGATATGACTTGTGAGTTTGACTAGAAAGGGAGAATTGCTTTCTTGTGTTTGTGCATCTTACAAGTGGTATCTTGGGCTGAAAATGAGTGATAGAGATTGGCATGAACTTTAGGGCAAGAAGAGTGAACTAGACTTGCCTAGGTGATTGATTGGCTTGTGCTTGTGCTTAGGCCTAGGATGTGCTCAAATGTGTTTTTCAAGTGGTATTGTGCTTGTGCTTAGGCCTAGGATGTGCTCAAATGTGTTTTTCAAGTGGTATTGTGCTCTTGTGCTAACCCAATGCTTGAGATGGATATATGTTGCAAATTCTTGTGAGATAGATGTTGCAGGTTGCAGGTTGTCATCAATTACCAAAAAGGCGGAGATTGTAAGATCAAGGTTTTGGTATTGATGTCAAGGCTAAGGCTAAGGACACTTTAGTTTTGTAGTTTCTCTATTTTGATTTGTGTGTGTCTTCGGCCTCCGACAACATCTACTACATCGTCATCAAGCCCAATCACCGCCAAGGTCAAGAGAAGATGAGCACAAGCATTGAGCACTTGAGCCTTTCTCTAAGTCTAGCCTTTGCCCTATCTCAAGTTCTAGTGCCTAGAGGTCAAGTCTAGCAAAATCAAGCCAAATCCCTTGTCCTTGTCCTAATTCAAAGCCATAGATCGAGACCAAGTGCTAAGGTGTTGTTCCTAGTGCCTTGAACCCTAGAAGTCATCCTAAGAAGGTTCTAGTAGCTTCCGGAGTCTTGGGAGGCAAGCCGGGGAGAGAGTGCTCCAAGTTTCAGAAGAAACCGCCTGTTATCGGGTTCAACGGTGTCCGAAAGGTGCCTCTTGACGAGTCCAAGACATCAGAGACAGAAATTTGGCTAAGTCCCTAGTTGCCCCGAAGTGGAACCGCCTGCTTGACGGGCGTCCGATGAGGTGCTTTTCTTCGGACGAACACCTAGCGTGCACCCAAATTTGAATCTAGATCTGTACAGTAACCTTTATTGGACGGCGTCCGACCAGTCTCCGGACGGTGTCCAACAAGGTTCAAAATCGCCCATAATCACCTGTCGGACGGCGTTGAAAGGATCTACGGCCTAGAGGGGTGGTGAATAGGACGGTTTTTGACTATTTTTGGTTTTTCTTGATTTAATTAGCAAATTAATTAACCAACCTAGAGCCAATCCAATTGCTAACTACCGAGTGCGAACTAAAGCGGAAACTAAACTACACGGAAGCAAATAGCCGAAGCAATGAAAATGCCGAAAGTAAATTAAATGGGACAAGGCGATTTTTTACTAGGTTCAGTGCGAAGCACCTACTCATATATGCCGAAACTATCCGAGGATAGTCGGGACCCTCTCGTCCCTAGCCGGCAACTTACTCGCGAGGTTTTAGGGCTTTCCTCGAACCCGTACACTGAGACCGGGCTCCCTCACAAGGAGAGGGCTATACCGGCACCCCGACGCCCCGCAAGGCGCCGACCTCCGCTCGAGAGGTGTTTGTACAAGCTTGTTCTTCGGGAGCCCACGGCTTGACGCGGAACCGTCGGTGACTCCAAGCTTGTGGTCGACGTCGGCAACGTAATGGCTCGCTAGCCCGGAGTTGACGTCCTTCACGGCTTCCTGACCGGCCCGGGCAAGTGGAAGACCTGCCTCGCCGGATGACCCGCCTGCGGGCGAAGGTTTCGTCGATGTAGTGGTACGGTTGGTGAAGCAGTACGGTCTTGCCGGAGAGGTTCACTTGGCGGTGACTTGAACAACGAAGCTTGGGCACAAGAGGTGGTGGACTCGATTCCGGCGGGAAATCCCAAAGAGCACTCAACTCAACACACCGGGAGGCCCAAGAACACACACACTTCAACCCCCATGAAGCTCATGCCAAGAACCACTCCAAATCCCCCAAGAACTCAAGGACACACATGGAAGAACAAAGGGGAAACCAACTAGAAGGAGGGGGAAACACCTTTCTCACCTTCTCTCTCCTTCCCTCACTTTCTCTCTCAAAACCCTACCTAGGTTGCCATGGGGTGGAAGCAAACCCTAGGGGAGGAGCTCTCTCAAGAACACAAGCCTTGGGTGGAAGAAATGTACTAGCTCTCTCAGATTTTTCTCTCCCCACGAGCTCCTTATATAGGCCACCAACCCCCCAGGACAGGTGTCGAAAATCCGACGGTCACGATTCAAAACGGAGGGCCTGGATAGACTCGACCTGGGGTCGGACCCGTCATCAGACGCCGTCCGACCCCCATCGGACGCCGTCCGATAGAGCATACTGTGCTAGGGTTTTGGGTGAAGGCCAGGTGTTCGACGCAAGTTCTGAACGTGATCGGACGCCGTCCGACAGCATGGGTGCGATGAGCAGTCCGAGCCGTCGGACACCGTCCGGAGGCCACCGGACGCCGTCCGGGAAGGAAGTGGCTTCAGTGCTAAGTTTTAAACGGCATCGGACGCCGTCTCTCAGTCTTCGGACGCCGTCCGGTACTGTTCACAGTCTGAACCCTGCTTCTTCCTTCTCTCTTCACCTCTCTCTCTCACTCCCTTGGGCATAGCAAACTTGGAGAGGGGTTCAAAAGACTTTGTCGGGTTTTGGGGACGGCTTTGGCTCGGGTAGTTGACGACTTGGACACGGTTACCTAGGCGGGACCCGCGGAAGCTTTCGGATAGGTTTATGCCAAATGGAATGGAATCTAGGTCATTTTGAGTGGGAAATTTCGCGCCAAGGGTCAACTTGACTTGCGGGCTACGAAACCTACCCCGGATGACACCTACCTATCCTTGGATGCTCTCGGGCCCACCTAGTGGCTCCAAACCGATACTACCAACCCCGAGGACACTTGGCTCACTCTAGGGCTTTCTCGGACATTCTCGAAACTTCTTGAACCTTCTAGAGATGACTTAGCCCAAACCAGATAACCAAGATGAGTGCTCAAGGGACCACCGCCGAAGACTTAGACACACATGCAATCACAAAGACATTAAAAGAAATGTGCTAGGCAAACAATGTCCTTATGACACGTGGCACCAAATGCCAAAACAACTAGCCTATGACCTAATTTGGCTTTCAATCTCCCCCTTTTTGGCAATTTGGTGACAAGACCCTGCAAAATTCATCTCAAGCAAAGCCAGGGTATATGTCTCATGGCATTGGGGTTAGTCACATGGCCAATGTCCATTTTGAGCAAATAAGAGCAAGTTTATCCGATCAAGTTCATGATTGAGTAAAGCCAAGAAAATACAAGTTTTGCCCATGTCAAGCAAGCTCATTCAACCTAAGCACCATTCTAGTTCCATATGAGGAAGTGATCCAAAGACATGATTGAGAAATGCCAAATTGAGCAACATGATTGAGATTGCCAATTGATTGAGCAAAGGCCAAGCAAGCAAGGCACACTAGCACAAGTGATCAAGCACAAACAACCTATGCACATGCTAGTTGCCAAAGAGCTAATTTACAACCCATTTAAGGGACCAAGCTAGTGTACAAGGAGCAATGAATCAAGTGACTATGTGCAGGAATTTTGAGCAGTTTTCAACAAAGAACAAGAGCATGATCTAGAGCATGAGTCTAGCACAAGCAAAGCATCAAGCAAGCAAAGTCAAGTGTAACCATGTATACAAGCTTTCTTTTCTCCCCTAGGTCAATGCATGGAATTGACAATGCTGAAAATTGATTAAAAGGCACAAAATTTCAGATTTTAGCACAAATGCTCATTTGCTCCCCTTAACACAAGCACTAGTAGATTAAGGCAATTGTTGTGTATTTTACACCGGGTGTACCCGCTGCCGCTGCTATGCGGGACCAGAAACCCGCCAAGGGCCCCAGACCAAGAACGCCGAGCCCAAGCGGTCTAGGTCTGGTTCCAATTGAGAATATTAAAAGCGCTTATTCAGAGCCACGGTCACCCCCATGAAGCAGTGCCCCCGCCACGGGCGGCAAAGGCAGAGCTAACCGCTAGCAGTGGGCGAAAGGTGCCCCAACGCCGGGCGATCAGACACGCGCTACCGGGCGAAGCGGGCGGGCGAAAGCAGCTCGAGGTCGGGCGCCCAAGACACATGTCGCCTCGGTGAGCAACATGGCAAAGCGGTATGTACAGACGGTGCACCGAGGTCAATCGAGGGCGGCCCCACTGACAGTGGGTGCACCACGGTAGAAGGAAGCTTCCTCCCTAAGGATACGCAGGGATCGTCCAGGATCTGGAGCATTCAATGCGACGGAGCAGGTCTGACGGAGTAGGCGAGGCACTGACGGAATGATTGCCCCGGCCACTCTATGGCGCTGGCCGCACAAGGGCTTCGCAGCGCGTGTTAGGGGCGGCGTCGTGCCGAGGAGGTAGGCGCCGCCATGTCCTTTCGCCTTATTCCTAAGCGCTATGGGCGCAGCAGAGTGGCAACTTCAGCATGCGACCAGCGATGGGACGGCTACAGTAGCAAGTTCATTTAATGAATACTGTTCAGTAGTACTGTGTAACTCACGCAAGCCCGAGTATATAAGGGCTGGGGAGTGCATCTGTAAAAGGGGTTGGAATTCAGTCGGTTCGAGACTCAGTAGCAAAATACCCAAGCGCAAGAAGCTTGAGCAGGACTAGGGCTGTTACCTGATCGGGGGCCCGAACCTGGGTAAATCTGGTGCCTGTTCTTGTGTTCTTGCTAAGGAGTGGAGAGAGGAGGGACCCAATCACAAGACACCCCCACCGCCGAAAGCAATCGGAATCACCCCAAAAACTCACAACCCAAACACGCCGACAAAGGGCGCGCTGTAGGGGTTGTGGTTGGTTTTCCCCTTTGATCTATTTTTCAGTTGGTCGTCGGATCTTCGACGCAAGGATGTCGGGGCGCGCTTCCGAGGATGGAGCTCGCGATCCCGGCCGGAGGCCGCTCAACAGGCGGTTGGATGAGGCGCCATCGTCAGCGCTTTCAAGAGGTGCTGCCTCCTCGAGCCTCGCTTTCCCGAGGCGGAGGCACCTCCGGCGCGACGGCGGTTGGCCTTTGAGGAGGCCTCTCCGTCCCAAAATTTGCATGCTATACGATATCGTTGAGCACCCACCGTGGCGCTTAGCCGGGATTCCTCGCCACCGTGGGTCTGCGGACATCGCTGCCTCGTGGACGCGGCCCACCACCGGGTCGAGGTCTCCGGGCGGACGGGCGCTTCCGGTGGAGCGCCCCGCTCGAAGTCGCGCGCCACGCCAGACGCAGCTTCAGGCCGGCCCAAGGCAAGCGGGCTCGCCGCGTCGCCGAACAAGGGAAAGGGCGCCCAGTAGGCAGACTTCGCTGGCGCGAGGGCCGTGCACCAACCCAAGTACCACGGCAAACGCCTCCCGGGGAGGGGGCGCGCCAAGGGGACCTCAGGTCCCATTTGGAGGAGCGCCGTCAAGGGCGCGGGGTCAGCTGGAGCTAACAGATTCCAGTTCCGGGGGCCACTCCGGCACTGACGAGGGGGATTCCTTGTCCTCCGAGTCTCGCCGGGTTTCCGGCGAAAAGTACGATGGCTCGACCAACCCAGAGGAGTTCCTGCAGGTCTACACCACGGTGGTGCGGGCTGCAGGCGGCTCCCAAAAGGTCATGGCCAATTACTTCCCCACAGTCTTGACGGGTTCCGCCCGCTCTTGGCTGCTGAACCTCCCGCGAGCGCTGGTACGCTCGTGGTCGGTACGCTCGTGGGAGGAACTGTGTGACTTGTTTGTCACTAATTTCCAGGGTTCCTACGTCCAACCGGGGGTGGAGGACGATCTCCACGCCCTGGAGCAGAAAAAGGGTGAATCCCTGCGGGAGTTCATCCGGCGTTTCAGCCACTGCCGCAACACCATCCCCAAGATCTCCAGCCAAGCGGTCATCATCGCCTTTCGAAGGGGCGTAAAAGATCGCAAGATGCTGGAGAAGATGGCTACGCGCAACATCACCTCCACCTCCGACTTGTTCGACTTGGCGCACAAGTGCGCCCGCACGGCGGAGGCTCGCGAGCGCGCGGCCGGCAAGACCGGCGGAGGCGGTGGTGGAGCGGAAGCTGGGCCCTCTAAGCGTTTTGGCTCCAAGGATCAGAAGAAGAAGAACAAGCGCAAGGCGCCCGAGGCTGGTCAGGTCTTGGCCGCCGAGCGTGATCAGAGAGAAATCAAGCCGCGGCGGCACGACCGTCGCGACCGGCGGGAGGACCGCCGTGACCGGCGTGACGACGGCCGCGACCGGTGGGACGATCACCAAGAAGGCGGAGGGGGCAAGGGATACTGCCCCATCCAGAAGTCCAACGCGCACGACTTGGCTGATTGCCAGGTCGTGTCGAAGCTGGTGGAGAAGCGGCTCAAGGAGCGCCGTCCTCCAAGCGATGACGATGACGAAGGGCCCGCCGCGTTGGCTTTCCAATGGGCGGAGCACACGGTGGCGTACATCCATGGTGGCTCAGCCACCTACTCCTCCAACCTGTAGTTCAAGTTGTTGATGCGGGAGGTGTGCGCTACCGCACCGAGTCTGGGGTCGAGTAGGCTGCTGAAGTAGTCGGAGGAGCCGATCACCTTCAGTCAGGCCGACCATCCCGAGAGCACTGCCAGCCTAGGGCACCTTCCGATTGTGGTTTCGCCCACAATCAGGAACGTGAAGCTTGGGCGGGTGCTGGTGGACGGAGGGAGCTCAATCAACCTCTTGTCTAGCTAAGGCGCTCCAGCGCCGCAGATTCGGAGCGGAGCCGCTTCACCTCCCGCTTCTACTGGCCACCCCGGGACAGAGTCCATACCCCTGGGACACATCCACCTCCTCGTCACCTTCGGGGAGGAGGACAACTATCGTACGGAGGTGGTCTACTTCGAGGTAGCGTACTTCGACCTCCCGTACAATGCCTTACTTGGCCGACCGGCGTTGGCCAAGTTCATGGTAGTCACCCACTATGCCTACATGGTGGTGAAGATGCCGGGGCCGCGAGGCCCCATCGCTGTCAAGGTGGATAGGCCGGAGTCCCTGCGATGCGAAAAGATGGCTTTGGACTTGGCCGGAGCCGTCTACGCGCACCCGTCCACGCCACCAACTCGGGGGCCTCCCAGGCGAAGACCCGTGCCTCGCCCGGTTCGTCCGGCGAGGTTAAGCTGGTCTCCCCGAGCGAGGACCGCCCCGTGAAGACCGCCAAGGTGGGCGCCGATCTCGGCGCCAAATAGGAAAGCGCGCTCGTCGCCTTCCCCCAGGAAAACTCGGATGTGTTTGCATGGCAACCATCCGACATAACCGGGGTCCCTAGGGAGGTGATCGAGCATCGGTTGGCAGTGCTCTCAGGAGTGCGCCCAGTCCGACAGAAGGTCCAGAGGCAGGCACCAGAGCGCCAAGAGGCCATCCGAAAAGAGGTGGACAAGCTGCTGAGCGCGGGGATCATAAGGGAAGTCACTCATCCTGAGTGGCTCGCCAACCCCGTGCTAGTGAAAAAATCCAACGGGAAGTGGCAGATGTGTGTCGATTTCACCGACCTCAACAAAGCCTGCCCGAAGGATCCTTACCTCCGCCACAAGATAGACCTGCTTCAGTAGACTCCACCGCTGGGTGTGAGCTCTTTGAGCTCGACGCCAGACTGGTAACACCAGATTAGCATGGCGGAGGAGGATGAAGACAAAACCGCCTTTGTTACTCCCATGGGCGTGTATTGCTATGTTAGAATGGCTTTCAGATTGAAAAACGCTGGCCCTACTTACCTGCGTGCTATGCATTCTTCTTTTCGGAGCCAGATTGGGAGAAACCTGGAAGTCTACGTTGACGACCTGGTGTTAAAGACCAAGAAGGGCGAAGAACTGCTCGCCAACTTGGAAGAAACCTTCGCCAACCTGAGGAGGCACCACATCAAGCTTAATCCAGAGAAGTGTGTGTTTGGCGTGCCCTCAGGAAAGTTGTGGGGGTTCCTTGTGTCCAGCCGGGGCATAGAAGCTAACCCTGACAAGATCGCGGCCATCGAGCGCATGCAGCCGCCCACTTGCCTAAAGCATGTGCAGTGCATCGCGGGTCGTCAAGTGTCCCCAAGCGATTCATCGCCCGCTGGGAGAAAAGAGCCTCCAGCTGTTCAAACCGCCAAGAGGACCAATAATTTCGAGGGACCCTGTATACATCAAGCCTTCATGGAGTCAAGAAGTACTTGTTCACGCCACTGCTCGTGGTCGCCCCGAGCCCAGTGAGCCGCTTCTCCTTTATGTGGCGGCCACTCCGGCGGTAGTGAGCGCGGTGCTGGTGGCGGAAAGGGAAGGAATTCAGCGCCCGGTCTACTACGTCAGCAAAGTGTTGCAAGATGCGGAGACCAGGTACCCCCGGGCTCAAAAGATGCTATATGTCAGGCCGATGGCGTCCTTAAACCGCGCATCATTTCTAGGGGAGGAGATCACGGCAGTGGCGCTTTTCTCCGGAGATCCTTCACAGTCGGGATCCGCAAGGCCGAGTGGCCAAGTGGGCGTGGAGTTGGGTGAATTCGCTTAAAATTCATCCTCGAACAGCCATCAAGAGTCAAGCGGAGTGGCCGCGATCTCGGAGGCGGCGAGGAGCCCGAGCCTCGCTACCGACGTTGTTTCTTCGGCGGATCCTTCCGCTGAAAGGCGCGGGGCTAGGGCGTCCCGGCCCTCCGACCGAGACGCTTACAATACATGGTGGTGCTGGACTTCAAAGCCACCAATAACATCGCCGAGTACGGCGACTCGCATGGGCTGCAGGCCGCGCCTCGCGGTATCCAAAGAATGCATGTCGGGCGACTCGCTGTCTGGTCGCCAATCAAGAGCGAAGGAGTTCCAAGGCGCCGATCCTTCCATGGCGCCTATCTCGCCGAAGTCCGGAAGATGGAGATCGCTTTGACGGTCTGGAGTATACTCATATTCCAAGGCGCGACAATCACCTGGCGGACGGGTTTGTCCTGTACCGCTTCGCCCAGACTCGCCCGTTGGGGTCTTTGAAGAAAGACTTATGCAACCGCTCATCGCAGCCCCGCTTCGAGGGGACGACAAGCCGCCGACGCCGCCCCTGCTTGTGGGAGGAACCCGACACTGCTTCCAAGGAGGCACCGGTGGAAACGCCTGGCCAGGCGGAGTACCCAGGCAATCACCGCGTGGTCGCCACACTCGGCCGGGAGAGTCAATGGATGGATCCGATCCTAGCTTTCCTGTGGGACCGAGTGATCCCCGACGATGATGCGTCAGCCGAGAAGATTGCGTGTAAGGTCAAGCGCTACTCCCTGGTAGGTGGGGACCTATATCGCCGGGGTGGAAACGGAGTTCTTCTGAAGTGCATCACTCGGGAAGAAGGGAGCACCGCTTCGATATCCATGGAGGCGAAAAGGGAGCCATGTGTCCAATCAGATTTTGCTGGCAAGGCTTATCGCCAGGGGTTCTATTGTCCTACTGCCCTCCAAGATGCTTGCGAGCTGGTGAGGAGATGCGAGGCATGCCAGTTCTTTGCCAAGCAGATCCACCGACCAGCCCAGGCGCTGCAAACCATTCCTCTCTCTTGGCCATTCGCGGTCTAGGGCCGATATTCCGGTCCGCTCTCGCGCCATGGGGTTTTACCCATCTGTTCGTCGCCGTCGACAAATTCACCAAGTGGGTGGAGGCTATGCCGGTTCCGACGATCACGGCGGCGGCAGCTATCAAGTTCATACGAGGAAGTTTTGTGCGGTTCGGCGTTCCCAATCGCATCCTCACCGACAACGGCGCCCAGCTGAAGAGTTTGGCTTTTCAAGACTGGTGTGAAGACATGGGCACCAAGCTCTGCTTCACTTCCGTAGCTCATCCCAAGAGCAACGGTCAGGCGGAGCGCGCCAATGCCGAAGTACTCAGAGGACTCAAGACTCGGGCGTTTGATCGGTTGAAGAAGCGCGGCGCATGTTGGGCCGAGGAAGTGCTGGCGGTGTTGTGGTCTCTGCGTACCACCCCCAGCCGAGCAACCGAGAAACACCATTTTTCCTAGTGTATGGTGCGGAGGCGGTCTTGCCATCCGAGCTAACACTGGGGTCTCCGCTTGTCGCTTTTGTTCAATGAAGAAGATCAAGAAGCCCGGCGGCAAGATGAGGTCAACTTCCTGGAAGAAGTCCGTGACTGTGCGGCATTGCGTGCCACGCGCTATCAGCAGAGCCTGAGAAGGTACCATGCAACCAGAATCCAAGAGAGAACACTGGCAGTAGGCGATCTCGTCTTGCGCAAGGTTCAGATGCAAGCGGTCCACAAAGGGAGGTCCCTTTCAAAGTGGGAAGGCCCTTTCAAAGTGGATCAAGAAGTCAAGCTATGAAAGATGGGCGTGAGCTGGTCAATTCATGGAATATAGAGCAGCTCCGCAAATTTTACCCCTAAAAGAAAAACGGTAAGTCCTTTGTGTCTTTTGTAGACTAGTCATGCCGTGGACTACCGTGTAGTTCTCTGCTTTTTCTCAGAAAGTATTCATGTACTTCCGCTTGCCTATGCATTTTCGCTTGTGCCAAGCACTCTTGTTGGCTCAGGCCTTTTAGGGTTTCTCAAAGGACTGCTCGCTGAGTCGCCATTAGTACTTTTAGCTTTGATGGTTCCTTGCTGGTAAACGTGGGCATCCAGTGTCCTTGTCGGACAAAGAGAGGGTGATTGGAGGGCACGTTCTAGCACGGCGTCCTACGGTCTGGGCGCCTTGCGCCAACGTGGGCGCCGCTGGCTCATGACCACCTTCGGTCGCTTAAGTCTTAGCAAATACAAGCATCGTGATCCAACCCAAAGAGACCGCAAGTGTTCAGCCAAAGAAAGCATTAGAAAAACGGCGACTAAGCACGGTCACGCTCCTTCAGTTCTAAGTTTTCAGTTCAAACTCGTAAAAGTGGCTAAGTCTGAAATCTAACTCTTGCTTTGGCTATTGCCCTCTTGTGAGGAAACCTGATCGAAGTGCGGGGTGCGACAAGGAGAAGTTGGAAAATCGCCAAAGTCTGGGCGCAGACCGAAGCAAAAGAGGATCTAAGTGCCCGGGGGCTGGACCCCAACGTGACCGCTACGGCGTGATCGTCTGGTAGTGGTCGCTCTAAGGGGCCAATGCTGCGAAACTAAGTGCCCGGGGGCTGGACCCCAACGAGATCGCTGCGGCGTGATCGTCTGGTAGTGGTCGCTCTAAGGAGCCAAAGTAAAAGCAGCAGAAGGCAGAAGTAAAAAAGACAACTTTTGCAGAGCGAACCGAGTTTTATTTACAGGTTTTGCGGCAAAAGAAGAAGAGGCAAAAGGGGTGTGGCGGCGACGAGGAAGCGTTCACTCGTCGTCGTCAACTTGAATGGTGTCATCTCGGGCCGGGCATCGGGCGCCTCGCCATCTTCGCTATCTCGAAGCCCCGGCGACGGCGGTTCTATCACCATGTTCCCGGCGACGAGGTCCACGGCGTCCCACACGCTGGAGGCGCCGCTGTCGCTTAGTATGGCTGCTGCCCTCTCGACGGCGGGCGCAGACGCCGGTTGGGGTCAAAGTCGACGCAAAGACGCCAAAGACGACGCGGCAAGTGGTCCGGACGGTAAAGTTCGCGACGCGAAGCGGTTCGCCGCAGCGCCGGGCGCTAAGGCCGCTGAAGCCCTCCGCCACGCCGCCAAGCTGTGGCAAATCAGGCGGCGGTGTCCTCCAAAGGACCGTTCACATCCACCCTAAACAAGCGGAGGAGTCGGCTCAGGCTGCGGAAGGAAGGCTGGAGCATGACGCGGAGGTTGTGCAGGTCGCGGCGGTACTCAACCTGTAGCACCGCCGCCTCCCTCTCCGCTGCTCGTGCGCGGGTGTCGGGGATAAAAGTACGGCCCATTGCCATGGCCCACTCCCTGACGGCCCAATTGGATGTACCTACCAGGCCTGGGCCTCGAAGGTTCTATCCGCCCATATGCATCCTCGCCGAGCAAATTTCTTGGGGGCGTGGCAGCGAGGGCTAAGGAATCGTGTTCGAGTCCGTCTCGAATAGGAGTTCTGCACGGCTACGTGAAGACCCGGACGTTGGTTTCCCGGATTGGATTAAGAGTCGTGATCCCCAAGACTAGGAGTTTACCTTATCTACCGTAGGTTGTATTTGGCATGTATGAGTTCGTTACGATCTCGTAGTTAGCCCGGCCCGATATTCCTTCGGTAGGTCGATTACTCAGCACTATATATACCGAGCCCCTACGGTGTGAAGAGGGAGGGGGTCCTGGCATATTGCTTCCTTGTACACCCATATCGCTTGCCGAGACCTGCTGATCTCGTCGAGCTCCACCTGTAATCCTCTTCGGTATAAGAAAGGCTGGACGTAGGGCTATTATCTCTCCCGAGAGGCCTGAACCAGGATAAAACCCCGCCTCCTCGCTCACGTGGTTCGCCTTGTTCGCATGTCTCCTATCTCACTCTTGAAGAACCTTGTTGACTTGGGTCGATATCTCAACCGCCGACAACCGGGCGCCGTCTGGGGGACTCAGAGATCGAGCATGTCGAACTCCTTCGCCGTACAGACAGATTCTTCCCAAGGCTATGACTCGTATGACAGACGCCACATCCTCGCCGGGTCCGACGATCCGATCGTTTCTAGATCACTTTCAATATCTGGGGATGAGGTTCGCCACATCGCGAGATGGCCCCAGATCGCATTCCCGCTATTGACGATGATTACGAACCGGCGATCTTTACGGCGGTTTAGATCTATCGATTCCGTGGCTATGTCGGTAGATTCTACTCGTGGATTTACGCCGATGACGCCGCCTAGCATACCTTCGCACGGCCCCGCGACGAACATGGCCGGCGCAGAGTCTCGAGATCCCGCACGGTCATCGGCCGGGCGAATCGGGCAGACCGATTCTCGCCGACGGAAGATGAGGTCGCTACCGCGCTCGCGAAAGGTGATGTCATTCGCCGCAGCCTCGACCTCTATCAATCGACCTTGGCACGGTTCCGTGATCGGTGCAAGCGACGCTGTCATGACCCACCTACAGACTCCGCTACCGAAGTCTCTCGCAGAAGCTTCCCCCGTCGGGTCAATTCCGCGCGGACCGACCCACGAAAGGTAACGCTGAAGACTCAGGATCCTGAACCCTTGAGCAGTAGTCATGAACGACTTCAAGCCATTGCTTCGTTATTAGATCCACCAACCAGCTGACTACCAGAGCATGGCGATGTTGTTGTAACTCACCTAGAGCGGATGGCCGAGGGCTTAAAATCCATGGGTGAGATCTCATTCTCCGGACAGCAGCAGCCAGCCTCGTCCGGAGAGATTCGGGCAGGAGCGGTCCGACGATCGCGGACCTCGCCACCGCCGGCGATCATCGCCCACGAAAGCAAGCTACCCGTGGTCGCTGCCGCCGCTAAGTCCCCGTGAGTCATCACGACCACAGGGCAAGCGCATGCTGATGATCACGGACGACCTCGCGAGGAGCGCTGGCTGTCGCAACCACGAGGAAGGAACGGCGGGTTGTCCCGAGAGAGTACCTCCGTGCCGTGTCTTCCTGCTCAAAGAGTTCCTCCGCCGCAACAGACCAACGCCTTCTCGAGACTAGGTTCTACCGGGAAGGTGGCCGGTCAGATACCGTGGGTGCAGGCTTTCTCCGACGAAGCCAGGCTGTCCGCGTGGCCCTCAAGTTCAAACCGGGTCATATGGAGAGGTACAATGGGACCCAAAACCCAGAGGAATTCCTTTCCATCTACGCCATGTACCCATCATGGCGCTGTGGGTGACGAGCTAGTTATGGCAAATTACCTCCCGACCGCCCTGAGGGAGCCGCCGGACGGGTCGTTCAATCAAGAAGAGGGTTCCATCGCCTCTTGAACCAGCTTTGTGTCGCCCGATCGCTAACTTCCGTGAGTCTGTTACGCGCTCGGCAAGGAGGATGATCTGCACCAGATGATATGTATGAATGGGGAGACCTCCGCAACTTCGCGGAAGCATTTCATTAAGATTCGCAACACGATCCCCAACATCTCTTGACAAACCGTTGTCCGCACTCTTCAAAAAACGGAGTCCGGCGACGAAGCGGCTCACCCAGATCTCGAGATCAACGAGACTGACCGCCAACGACTGCTCAAGGTGTCCGATCGCTATGCCAATGCGGCAGAGCTGCTCAAGATAAGAAGGCTTTCGACAAGGGCGAGCTGCTTGCCCAGCCTGGAGTGGATGAGAAGAAGAAAAGAAGAATAATCCCGTGACAAGAAGTCCCAGAAGAAAAGAAAGGTGATGCGAACAAAGACCGCCGCCGTATAGATCGCACACCTCCTCCCAAGGATGGGCGTAAAAAGCCCAACAACAACTATAAGGCCAAGAAGCCCGCCCAGGAGGCAACTAAGGCAAGAAAGGTCCGAGGACCGATATTGCAAGTTTCACCGTAACTACGGCATGATACGCGCCATTGCAGGACCTGGCCGCAAAGCTCGAGGACTTCTACAACGGCAAGGGCCCAATGCCCACCCCTCGCCGGAAAAGGTGATGCCGGAAGGACAAGCGCCAAGCCGATGGTGGTGATCGACGATGATGATGAATATCGAGCCCAGAACCACATCGCCGCCATCTTCGGCGCGCTCGCCTATATTTTCGGCCGCAATTTCAAGGAGGCCGCCGGAGGTCCACAACGCTGAAAAGGCTAAGCCTCACCGAATCGATGAGGTGGACCGAGGTCCCCATCTCCTTCTCTCGTGAGGATTGCCCCACCGATGACCAGCCTCGTGAGGCTCCCACCGTGGTCGCCTCGACCATCGCCAACGCCAGAGTTGGCCACGCTCGATCGACGGCGGAGTGCTCGACTTGCTTTCGCAAAGGTCTTGGATGAGATGCAAATTCCTCGCTCAAAGCTGAAGGAAGTCGCTATGCCCTTCTACAGATCGCTCCGGAGAAGCCGTTGTTGCTAGGGTGTCGCCCCGCCTGCTACCTTCGCAACCCGAGCAACTTCCGAACGAGTTGATCGCGGCTTGACGGGTCGATTTCCGCTCACAGACAACGCTATTTTGGGCCGCCATCTCTCGGCAAGTTTATGGCCGTGTTCCAACGGCGTGATCACGGTCAAGGGCAACTACAAAGCCGCTCTGGATTGTGACGAGCAATCCCTTGCCCTAGTCGACCAGCTCCCGCCGGTGGTCTCAAGCTCGCACTCAAGTCCGACGCCTAGGGTCTCCCTTCACCTGGGGAAACCAAGGAAGTTCCGCTGTCCCTTGATGACGCTTCCAAGACAGTTCACCTGGGGGCCAATCTGGACTCCAAATAGGAAAGCGAGCTCATTGCCTTCCTCCGAGTTAACGCAGATGTGTTTGCTTGGGAGCCATCTGACATGCCCGGAGTCCCATGGGAGGTCATCGAGCACAAACCGGTCAGTCTGCCGACAAAAAGCCTGTTTCGCCAAGCTTCGACGCCGGATTTCTGCAGGGATCATTAAAGATCACTGCAAACCGCCGCCGGGTTCATCCACGAGGTTGATCACACCGAGTGGCTGGCCAACCGTGTCATTGTAAAGAAGAAAGGCGGCAGTGGAGGATGTGTCGACCACACGATTTGAACGCCGCTTGTCCTAAAGACAATTTCCGCCGTCAGATAGACCACCGGTCGATGCGATCATGGATGCCCAAATTTTAAGTTTTTTGATGCTTACTCCAGCTTATCACCAAATAAGCATCTCCCCGAGGATGAAGAGAAGATCGCTTTCATCACCCCTTCTAAGCATTTCTACTATAATGACCATGTCTTTCGGTTCACAGAATGTCGGTGTTGACGCCCAACATTGATGGAGAAGAATTTCCCAGAACAGCGCGGAAGAAACCTGGAGGTCTATGTCGATGACATAGTTGTAAAGAGCAAGTTTGCTCCAGATCATGTAAAAGACCTGGCCGAGACTTTTCGTAATCTCACCAGACATCGAATAAAGTTAAATCCAGAGAAGTGTACCTTTGGTGTTCGGTTTGGAATGTTGCTCGGTTATATAATCGGTTCGCAAGGAATTTCTGCCAACCCCGCAAAAATCAAAGCCATTGAAAATATGCGGGCTCCTACTACCATAAAGGAAGTGCAGAGCCTCACAGGGCGGATGGCTGCTCTAAGCAGATTTATTTTCCGTCAAGGCGAAGCGCTGGTCGCCCTTCTTAAGGCCTCCGCAGCACAATGGTTTCGAGTGATGAGAGTTTACAGATCCTTTCAGACCTGAAGCAATACCGTCCAACCCAATTGCCTTTGACTCACCCCAAAGACAATGAGAAGCTTTTGTCAGCACTTGCCGCACGCCGAAGCGTGAGCGGGTCTTGACAATGAAAGGGAAGGCATCCAACACCAATCTATTACGTGAGCGAGGTACTTCATGGATCGAAGGAGCGCACCGAGGTCCGTAAGCTGCCCCACGCCTTTGCTCATGTCCTCCGTAAAACTTCGCCACTATTTCCAGCGATCAAATAATCGTCCCAACCACGCTCCTCCGGGAGAAATCCTACGGAACAAGGAATCTAGCGGACGATAGCTAAGTGGGCAATGGAACTAGCAGTAGTTCGATCTTATATTTTCTCGCTCGAATCGCTATCAAATCACAAGTCCTAGCCGACTTTGTCGCCGAATGGACTTGTTCGCCAAATCCCGTGAGGCTCCCGAGCAACCCGATGAACCCCTTGACCATGTTTGATGGCTCGCAAGACCGAAATTGGGCTGGTTTTGTTCTCATCTCCCGCAAGGAGAACAACTCCAAAGATTCTATCCAACTACACTTCGTGGCGACTAACAACGCCATGAGTACGAGGCCCACCTTGCGGGACTAAGAGCGCAAGTCGCTTACGCTCCAACGGCTAACCGTGGAAGGGAGATTCATTGACTGGTCATCAACCAAAGTTAACAAAGAGTATCGGTTATGGCTGACTCAATGGCGCGATACCTGGTTGAAGCGGAGGAAGTTGAGTGGCACTTTCAATTTTTCGAGGTGTCTTCGTGCCTGTGAAGGACAACCTCCGCCGACCACCTGCCCAAGTATGGATCCTCACGCGAACTCGCCCGGCAGGGTGCTCGCCGAGTACCTATACAAGCCCTCAATCACGCTCTCCGACGAGGCAACAGAGACATGTGGTGCTGCTCCGCTATCGAGTAGGTCATGGATTGACAACACCATTTGTCCGTTATCTTGCGATGGGACCTCGCCTGACGACGGCCGAAGCTGCTCTCGCTTATGAGGCGTATGCTCCATACAGTGCTTATGGACGCATCCTTACCGCCAAGGTGCTCGGGAGTTCTTCCAAGTGCATCTCGCAACAGAGGGTGTGTTCTTCTAGGGACATACAAGGTGCTCAAGGGCAACCACGCCCTTCAGACTCGTCGGCAAAGCGCTTTTGCATGGGCTACTATTGGCCCATCAACACAAGATGCTCTGGATGTTGTGACTAAGTGCAAGGCATGTCGCCCACGCCTCGAAGGCACATAAGCCCGCCCAAGAGCTCCGCATTTATCCCCCATCCCGCCTTTCTACATGGGGTCCGGATCTGCTGCCCGCTCCTCTAAGGGGTATGATGGGGACGGGTCCCGATCTTCCGGCTGTATGGATAAACACGACAGGAGAACTCGACGCTGTCAATCCGCTTCCAATCGTAATAGATCTAAGCTCGCAATCGCTACACCATCGCTCTCCTCGCTATCAACCACGCCAAGACACAGCTTGACTCACCACAAGGTTAATTTCGTGTTTAATCGAGAACACAAGCAAGAACACGGTAGATGCAATCTCAAATTACCGACATCGAATAAGCGCACAAAGTTGGGGTTTCACAAACCGACACATCGCGTAAACCGCGACGGCAGAATAATCTAAGCAAAACCCAAGTCTAAACTAGCGACGGCTACTAAATTTATAGTGACGGCTAGGGTTTGGGGCGCAGCCCCTAGGGTACATGGGCCATGGGCCCAAAGTGGAGCGGCGCAGCACCCGACAGATCCCGGCAGATTCTGGTCACAGTATTGTTTCGACTATTCCCGCTGATCCATAAGGAATTTGATGTGCGGCTGATCCGTTGGAAAGATCTCGTCGGGCTTTTTCTGTGCATACCAAGACCGTCCAAAACGGAGTCCGTATGAGGTCAGGGCATCCGTTTTAAGTTGAGTGCATGGAAATGGCCGAACCGGACTCATGGACAAATTGGGCTCTTTCTCGAGCCGCCTTGCAAGGACGTGACTTGTGGGACCAGAGGGTGCCAAGAGGTGGAGATGCGCCTTCCTTGAATGCGCCTTTGAGCATGGGGAGGTGGCCACGTGGAGGCTTAACGGTGGCGGCAACAATAAGAATATCAACACGACGACGCATTTCTGTCACCGGGCTTGTACGCCCCGCCATGGTACGGGTCGATGATGCCATATAGTTGATGATGACACCATAGTTGATGTAGAGGATGTAGAAGATGCCGGATGTGTTGCCAACTTGTCGAGATGAAGAGGTCGAAGATGAAGTAGTCGATCAAAACTTGTCGACGCATGTGTTGGCGTATGTAGTTAACGAATCTTGATGACCACCACATTGAGGTAGTGTTGGTCATACCTATGATGGACAAGAAAGCTTGGGTCGACGAAGTTCCTTCCGTCCTCTGGGCAGTTCGCACAACGGCCAGCCGGGCAACCGGGGAAACTCCTTTCCAATTGGTCTATGGTGCGGTTATCTTGCTCGCCAAGTAGTACTCGGTTCGCTTCAGACGAGCTCGGTCAACTTTGTCGACTACGAGCAAGAGCGCTTACTCGATCTTGATCTCCTCGAAGGCACACGCGATCGGCATTAAGTCGAATGGCGCGACACCAGCAAGCTCTTCACGCGCGCCAAGCCGGGCTCGATTAAGGGTCTTGAAGGCGGGCGACTCGCTTCTACGCCGTGGTCCAAAACCCGTCCAATGCCAACAAGTTAACTCCCCCGCTGGGAGGGCCCGCTCACTTGTTTCTATCGCCGCCTGGGCCGTTCTGGCTCGCCATGGAGGACGGGAGAGAGCTGACCAAAGACTTGGAACATCGACCAGCTTCAGAAGTTCTTTATGTAGGTCTTTCGTCAGCTTTTCTTAGCTTTGCGCTTTTGCAAAACTGCGCTTTAGTTCGCTCCAAGTCTCTCGGCACCATGTAAAGTTCAATCCAATTTAAGTGAATTCTCGCCTCTCGCTCTCTTTTCACCCCTCGCCTTCTCGCACTTTTTCTTTCTCCAGAACACTTGATGGCGCCCTGGCCTTGGCGTAACTCTTGGCTCAAGACTCGTGTTTTCCCCACCCGTATCTAGTTTCGACAAGTTCTCTAACTCCGAAGTTGCGTAATATGGCTTTTTCACCTTTGCGCTAAGTTCGCTTTCGTAAGCCCTCCGCGGCAGTAGGCACTTATCGCTACGCCACCACTTGGCAAAGCTCGCCTCGTAAGCCCTCCGCGCAGAGGCACTTTCTTGTCCTACATTTTGAAATAGCCTAACTTACGTTAACGAAAGCGCCTAAGGAACAAGTCGATCAAGATGCGGTGTCGCTTAACTCTCTACGCACGCATCGAATTCGCATCTTAGGTCTTCGAGCATCGTCTGCATCGGGCTAGGGCGCCGCTTTTCTCTTGTGCACTGCTCGAGTTCAAGAACTCGTGTTTTCGAGCAAACAAGACAACGGGGCCGACTTAGGCAAAGCGTTTCACCGGTTTTCCTTAAAACTTTTTAGCCACTGCAGCTTTTTTGCTCTCGCCTCGCTCATTCTTGTCTTTTGTCAGCTCTTTTTGCAGGAAAAAAGGTAAATCTTTATTGACAAAAGTTGCAGTGTACAAAAGTCCCTTTCGGGTTACAAATTTCTACAGCCATTTAGAAGCGAGTTGCTCCTTGAGCTCCTCCATCACTTCCTTGAGGCGGCGACTTCTTGGGCTTTGAACCCTCTCTGCCTCACGGAGACGATCGGCTTCCTCCTTGCTATTCCTCGCCCGCCTGCCGCTTTTCACCCGGAGAGCCTCGACTCTTCGCCTTGGCCTTCACTGCTCGCCGTAACCTTGTTTTGCTAGCTTGTCGCCGGTAGTCTTGAGCTGTTCGCTCAGCTTCTTTGACTCTCCTTCCACGGTGATCGCTTCGCACCGCCATCCTCACAGAATCTCCTCGATCTCTTCCGTGAAGCCCATGCTGTGGTCGAGATCTTTGCTTGAGATCCGCGAAGTTTGCTCTTCCTTGGCGAAGCCGGGCCTTGAGCTCGGACTTCCGCCATGAGCTGGTTCCGCCTGGGACGCCGCAAGTTGCTCCTCGCCACTTCAGCGGCGTCTGCTTCCTCCGCGGTTTCGCTTTGACGGCTTGCGCTGGCTTCTCGCCTCCTCCAGAGAGCCTCGCAGAACGCCTTCATTCAACTGGCTTCGAAGCTTTTTCACTTTCCTCCAACCGGCTTGGCTTGGCTGCAGTAGGGCCCCGCTTCGCCTCGTCTCGAGATGTTCCCGTGAGGGACGCCAAGACGGGCGCTCCGCCGATGGTAACACCATCTTCGAAGCCCGCCATGGTGTCCTTGAAGACCGGAGGAGAAGATCATGTTAACCACTTTTATGGCGATATAGCCCAACCGAACTAGGTTTGGTCTTGAACTTGCCTTGCCGAGCTCGCGCTTCAGCCCCCGACGAAGCGATCTTCGAGACTGCGGGCACTTAATCTCGCCAGGCGGGATGAGACGGGCACGTTGTTCCTGCCGCCGCTTTCTTTCGCTCCTTCTTCTCACGGAGCGCTGCTCACGGGAGCAGGAGCGACGGGCGAGGCGCTGCCTCTGGCCCTTCTCCTTCTCTCTTCCGCCTCGAGAGCCCTGCAAGATCGGGCTGCTCGCTGGTGGCTTCCAGACGGCAGGGTGGCGACTTATGGACTCGCCGGGCTTTTTCGTTTCCTCGGCGGCGGGCCTTCGCCGCCGCCAGAGAATCCTGCCGCCAGGGTGAGCTGCCTCGCGATGAAGTGCTCGCAGACCGGCTGCTCGGTCTCACTTGGGCAATCGGGCGGAGCTAACTCTTGGCCCTGCCGTCTGCGGTGTCACAACGCCGCTTTTTTCTCCCTCCGCCAACTGCGCTTCTTTAGGCCGAGCTGTCAAGGGAGCTTGGCGGAGCAGTGTTCACGCCGCCATTTTGTCTCTTAGGTCGGTTAACTCATCGCTTCGCGACGCACCGTAGGTGCTCGGCAGCAGAGATCGCCGATGGCCGCCCGACATCGCTCGCGGGCGCACTTCCTCCGGACAACTGATGAGAAAAAAAGAGAGCATTAAGTCCTACTGCTCTCGGTAGGGTATGGAGTTGTAAGTTTAACGCCAGATACCGCCATGAGGGCTCGATCTTCTTTCTTTGTCGCCAAGACTTTCCGCCTCTTCCTGGGCTCTTTTACGCACTCCTTCGCCTTGGCCCTTAGGTGTTCTCGGCGATGAGCTCAGCCCCCCGTGAGTCGAGCACTCCTTTCGCAAGAACGCAAGAAGCTTCTCCCTGCGCGACCTCTCTTCTGCCTCCTTTGCTCGGGCGACTGTAGCCGCCACCATATGGCTCCGGGTGAGCTCATGGTAACGCCTAAGCCAAAGGGGTGTTCTTACCTCTTCGCCGCTTTGCTCGGGCGAGGAGGGAGGACTTGGTCTCTTCCTCACGTGGCCGACTGCTACGCCCGCTGGTCCTGTCTCGGCCCCGTCAGCCATGATGGTTTCTTTCACCGGGTCAAGGCCGCCATGTCGCTGTGAGCTCTGGTCGGCTCGGCCGCCACCTTGGGCTTTCAGGGCAACTTTGGCCTCGCTCTTTCTCGCTATCTCCTTTGACCCGGAGAGTTCTCCACGATCCCTCCCAGATCACCGTCCTCCCCCTGCTGTAAAGCTTAATGTTAGCATGTTCTTCAAGACAAATCTAGTCACATTGTGGTGAGTCTAGGTTGATTTACCTCGCTCATCAGGCAGACGACCACGCTAGTGTAAAGGTGAAGGCCACCGCCGGTGACTTCTGCTGTCCTTCTTCGCCGCTTCAAGATGCATGGCCGATTCGCCGTCACCCATGCCGGTTGGCTTCTCCTCCAGAGCAGCAGGGAGTTGTTAGTTCCTGCTCGGATGAAATCATCGAATAAAGGTTGAGTCTTAACGACACTTACCTGTGCTCTCCCTGGAAATGTCTTCCCATCCCTCTATCTTGTAGAAGGGATAGGGCCTCCTCCGCAAAGGGATGTGTCCGTTTCGTCTGTAGTCTCGGATGATTCCCCGCCCGTGAGCCCAAGGCTCACGAGGGAGGCGATCTTCCTCGTCAAGTACTAGTCCTCGGCGGACATCTCCGGCCGAGGCATGGTTGTTCCCTTCGACGGTGCCTTCCCGGTGAAGATGAGCTTGCCGCCGGTTCTTTCTTGGTAGAACCACCTCGCCCACCACGTGCTCCATTGAGTCGAAAGCAATGAGGGCGAGGGTACGGCGCTGCCGGCGGTGCTCCGGAGCTTGAGGTAGTAGCACCCAGTTGCTGGGCGGCGCCGCTCCTCGCTACTGTAGTAATGGAGGAACAGCCCCACCGGCGGATCAATGCCCGATAGCCTCTCAGACAAAGCAAGACGGCCATCCGGAGGATGCTCGCTCGGATTGAGGTTCGCCACTCCAATCCGCTTATGTTCAAGAAGGCCTCAACGGCGAGTAGCCTCAGAGATTCTCAACCCAACAAAGGCGAACTGCTCGGGTTGATGAACTCTCCTCGCTGCCCCGAGTTTCTCCTCCCGGCAGCCTCCAACCACGGCAGTCAATGTGTCCTCCTCCTCCTGCACCTTCGTGTCCTCCCGGGTCAGCTAGTGGCTAAGTGTTTGGCCATGGTAGCCCTAGGTTGGACGGTCAGCTTTGGGAGCCATGGTGGTCATGCAGGCCGAGCGTTGGAATTAGGGCTTGAGGGAGAAGGTGCGCGAGAGCGTATGGCATGTCAAGGGCATTTGGTGTTTATAGATTGTGAGCAGCTCAAGAACGGTTCTTTTCCACGGAACCGCTTAGTTTTTTACCAAGAACGGCTAGGTAAAAACGGTTGTTCGCTTTTCGCCAAGCAATGAGAGTTACTCATGAGATCCGCTAATGGCTATTTTTCCCAAAGGTTCTCGATCAAGGCCGAAAGTGCCTGCTCGGGCAGATGCGATTCTCGCCTCGGCCGCAACAGTTGCTCGCTACCGGATGGGTTTGTTCGGCCCCGAGCGCCTGCTTCAATCAATCTTTTCCCTGCTCGTCTTTTTGTTACATGTCCTTGTAGCAACAAGATTTCTCTTCGTGACTTAGAGTATCAAGAGGAAGGCCCCACTCTAGTGAGTCCTTCCACTTGAGTCTCGGGGCTAGCTGCTGGGGATAAAAGTACGCCCATTGCCATGGCCCACTCGACGGCCCAATTGACAGCTTTACCGTAGGCCCGCCTCGAAGTTTTATCTCGCCCATATGCATCTCGCCGAAAGTATTTCTTGGTCGGGCGTGGGCGAGTGGCCAAGGAATCATGTTCGAGTCCGCCTCGACAGGAGTTCTGCACGCTACGCAAGTGCATCTTGACGTTGGTTTTGATTGGATTAGGAGTCGGATCCCCAAGACTAGAGTTTACCTTATCTACCGAGGGTTGTATTTGGCATGTATGAGTTCGTTACGATCTCGTAGTTAGCCTGCCCGATATTCCTTCGTAGGTCGATTACTCAAGACTATATATACCGAGCTCCCTACTACGGCGGTAGAGGGGGTCCCGCATATTGCTTCCTTGTACACCCATATCGCTTGTCGACACCGCCGATCTCGCCGAGCCCACCTCAGTAATCCTCTTCGGTATAAGAAAGGCCGGACGAGGGCTATTATCTCGCGAGAGGCCTCGAACCAGATAAAACCCCGCCTCCCTCGCTCGCCGTGGTTCGCCTTGTTCGGGCGGTTCCTATCTCACTCTTGAAGAACCTTGGTTGACTTGGGTCGATATCCCAACCTGGCCGACTGGCCTCGCCGCTTTGGCGGGAGCGCCCCATGTCACTGGCTCGAGCGCCATTGCTTCTCAGACGCGTCACGGTCATGTCCGGTGTACCCGAGGTGACGCCGACGCTCCGCATGAAGCCAATCAGTCACCCAAAGCAGGACGTTGGTCTCAGAAGTGGGCCTTACCGGGCGCCGGAGCCGCTTCGCGGCAAACCTCAAGAGGGCGCCGAGGGGCGCTTATGGGCGGGCGGGTGGCCCGGGCAGAGCAAGTGGCGCATGGGGGCTGCATGAGAGCTAAGGGTGTTGAAGGAAGCGCATGATAGCTGCCACTAAGGAAATAAAGAGGACAAGGAATGGCATCTTTATCGTCATGACGCGGAAGAGGCGCCGATCGCCAAATGGCAGTGCTGCGCCGCATGCCGGTGGTCGGGAGTGGTCGGGGCGGTTCTCGGCCAAGGTGTTTCGCCGCGGAGCAGTCGTGTCTCGGCGGCTACAGGAGGAGTTGGCGTGTCCACAACAACAATCGGAGTTGCGGCAGACGCGATCGGGGCAAAGAAGGCGTTTTTCCATTCCCACCCCTTGAGGGCTGGGGAGTTCAGGGTCCGCGCCCGCTTGGCTGGGTCTCGCCGCCGACGGCCTTTTTTCCGCAATGGTGGATTGGTCTTGGCTGGATCTCAACAAGTAGCCGGTCAGGATCACAAAGGGGATCCGGCGCGGAGCGACGACTAGACCGGTGGAGTCCATCGCGGGCATGGAGCCCACGATCCGGGTGCGCTCCAAGGGGTCGACGTCGCGCAGGGGCCGAGCCTCGGCTGGGAATGTCCGGCGGTCAGGCGCCGGGACCCCTAGGATATCGAATGATCCTCAATACGGCGACGCCAATTCACCGGCGCCTAAAAAGAGGGGGTGAGCCATGAAAAGCCAAAATCAAGAAGTTAATTGACCAAATTTGAAGAAGCCGACGCACTGTAGGGACAAGCGCGGTCACGCCGGCACTGCAGGCTGGTAGGAGGGGCGCCACGGGCCAAGCTGGCTGATCCGGCGGTAAGGTAGTCCAGACTATCGAGGTCCCTGTGACAGTTTTCGCTGCGCGTAGCGCCGCCACCCGCTTCACCATGTCCCGAGCCCCGTCAGATCTTCCACCGGGCGTCCTCGCTGTCCGCGGGCGACCGCCTTTCTCCTCTCGAGCCGGAGGGCGCCGATGTCATTGCCGCCGGCAATGTACACCCAATGGACCTCCGCTATTGTACTAATTGATCTCACCGATAGGAGATGTACCGTTGTTGAGGCCGCCGCGAGCCGGACGTGGCAGCTCCTCGCGATGGAAGTGTCCTGTTGGCGCGATGGTGAAGAAATAGCGGAAGAGTGGAAGCTTTGGTGCCACCCCCACGAACATCTCGCAGAGATGGGCGAAAGCAGCAATAAAGATGATGGAATTGGGGGTAAGGTTAAGAGCGTGGAGGTTGTAGTAATGGAGAAGAGAAAGGAAGAACTCGGAGTAGGGCGGGACGAGGCCCGCTAGGATCGCCCACACGAAGGTGATGATCTCGCCGTCGCGGGGCTGCGGCCTGACGCTGCCGCGGCGGACGCGGAGCATCTCGCACGGGGCGATCATCCGGATCTTACCCTCGCGGGCATCGTCGACGGTGGAGCTGGAAAGGATCGCCTTGGCGGTGGCGGAGCGGTTGCTGTGGCGGCGAAAAGGGCGAGAAACGCTAAGTGTGGAGAGCTCTATGTCGCAAGCTGGTCGCGGCGGCGCAAGGGTTGGCAATGGCTGGGTGGACGAGCCGCGAGGCTATGTCCCCAATTTATAGGTGAGGTGGCGACGCTTCGGGCGTGCCAATTCCGGTGGAACCATTATGGCGCCGCAGCCATGATTCCACGACCGTCTGCTTCTGCCAAGATGCCGCCGCCTCTGTGTGGCGAGGTCGCAGCGAGAATCCACCAAATCACTGCGGCGGAGAAAGTAGGGACTTCGGATTCGCCGTGACTTTCCAATACGGCAGTTTAAACGCCTAAAATCGGAGAAGGTCTAGGCTCTCCGTGCACCCGGGTCATTGCTGTATTTTACATCGTGTACCTCCGCCGCTGCTGCGGGCCGTAAACCCGCCGAAGGGCCCCAGACCAAGAACGCCGAGCCCAAGCGGTCTAGGTTTGGTTCCAATTGAGAATATTAAAAGCGCTTATTCGTAGCCACGGTCGCCTCGGCGAGCAAGCTGGCGGGCGAAGGTGCCTCACGGGCGGGCAAAGTTACGGGCGATCCCAAGCGAAAGGTGGGCGTAGCAGCCCTAACGCCGCGTATCAGACACACGGCACTGGGCGAAAGGCGGGCGAAGCAGCCTCGAGGCCGGGCGCCAAGACACGCGGCCGCTGGCGCGAGCAACAAGCAAAGCGGTTTGTACAGACGGTGCAACCTAAGGTCAACTGGAGGGCGAGGGGCCCCACTGACAGTGGGTGCACCACGGTAGGAGGAAGCTTCCTCCCTAAGGATACGTAGGGATCGTCCCGGATCTGGAGCATTCAATGCGATGGAGCAGGTCTGACGGAGTAGGCGAGGCGCTGACGGAATGATTGCCCCTGCCACTCTATGGCGCTGCCGCACAAAGGCTTCGCAGCGCGGTCGTGGCGTAAGTGTCGTGCCGAGGAGGTAGGCGCCCGCTTCGCCCTTTCGCCTTTATTCTGCAAGCGCTATGGGGCGAATAAAGTGGCAATTCAACATGCGACTAGCGACGGGACGGCTATAGTAGCAAGTTCATTTAATGAATACTGCTTAGTAGTATCAGAATTCCACGCCACTCCCAGTATATAAGGGCCGGGGTGCATCCGTAAAGGGGTTGGAATTCACCGCTCGAGACTCAAGAGCAAAATACCCAAGCGCAACGGTCTTGAGCAGATTAGGGTCAGCATTCGATCGGGGTCTTAACTGGTAACTGTGCTCGTTTGTGTTCTTGCTAAGGAGTGAGAGAGGAGGGACCCAATCACAAGACACCCCCACCGCCAACAACCGAATCGGCCTCGAAAACCCGTCACCAAACACGCCGACAAAGAATAAACAAGATGTGCACCACCACTTCTCAAATTATTTGCAAAACAGGAATTGAGATGAATTAGGCACATTTCTCCCTTCTTGGAATCAAAATGGAAAAAGATAATACTAACCGCACCACTTTTATTAGCAAGTGCAAGAGAAGTAAACACTAAAGCTTTCTTGCTCATTCTAGCCAAAACCATGACTTTCAATCAAGAGCAAGCTATCTAGACTAGTGGAAATTACCTTGTCAACTTATCAATTTTTGCTCTTTTCATATGCTCTTGATGTGATTAGCTACCAACACAAGTGCTAGAGATCTATAGCAACTAAACTCAAACCAAATACTCAAGAGCAAAGAAGAACTCTAGCTAACAACGCTTATTGGTGCTAATCTAGTACAAGTTTGGCAAGCTAACAATGTGGGAAAGAAAATTTATTTAGTTGAGCAATTTTATTTTATTTTTGAAGCTTCGGGCTATTGCCACAATTTTGAAAAAACATTCTGTCTTGGTCCTTTGGCTTGGACTTCTCAAATTATTTATTATTTTCTTTTGCTCAACACTTTTTGAAAGCGATTCCCACAAAGTTAACATGCTACCCCTTGTAATAGGCTGCCCAATTACACGAGTTAGATTCTAGGTTATTCAGAGCAAAAGGGTATAGGAGTGAGGTAAGCGGCTCTAGGGGAATCTAACACAAGTGATTGGCATTCATTAGAGTAGGTGATTTCATTAAGCTCAAAGAGAGAAGTGACTTGGATTCTTAAGCACTAGCTATCAAGACAAGTCAAGATCTACTAGAACAACTTGAGTAGCGAGTATGAACGACAAAGCTCTAAGTCACTAAACTCAAGCACAAGAGGTATTATAATGGGACCTCTCCCGTGATGCCGCCTAGAAAATCAAGAAGCATTTGATTTGTCGAGGATATTTAACTCATTTCTTAGTTTGCAAAAGCGGTTTTAATCCAATGTTTTGGTGAAAATGTCGGCAAACTGGTCCTCTGTTCTAACGTGCCCAAGCACAATGTCACCCTTGGAGATGTGGTCTCGAAGGAAATGGTGACGGATGTCAATGTGCTTGGTGCGCGAGTGTTGGATCGGGTTGCACGCAATTTTCACCGCACTCTCGTTATCACAAAGCAGTGGCACATGATCAAGTTTAATTCCATAATCATATAGTGACTGAGTTAGAAAAAGCAACTGAGCACACGAACTCCCCGCCGCTATATACTCAAATTTCGCCGTAGATAGCGCCACGGACTTCGCTTTTGTTGCCCAAGACACTAAGCATCTACCCAAGAAGTGGCAGTTCTCAAGTGCTTCATGCGATCAATTTTGCAACCAGCGTAGTCACTATCGGTGTATCCAAGGAGCTCGAACCGAGCGCCCTTCGGGAACCAAATGCCAATGTTGGGTGTATGCTTAAGATATCTAAGAATTCGTTTTATAGCTTTTAGATGCATTTCTCTAGGAGAAGACTGAAAACGAGCACACATGCATACACTGAACATAATATCTGGCTTAGATGCAGTCAAGTACAACAAAGCACTAATCATTGAATGATGTTGCTTGGGATCAGTGGGATTACCTGAGACGTCGAGGTCGAGGTGCCCGTTTGTCGCCATCGGTGTCCTAATGGGCTTGCAATCCGCCATGTTGAACCGCTTGAGCAAATCAGCAATGTACCGCTCCTGAGACACGAAGGTGCCCGCAAGAATCGGGCTAACTGAAACCCTGTGAAGAAGTTGAGCTCCCCATCATCGACATCTCGAACTCCTCGACCATCGTCTAGCTAAACTCTATGCACAAGCTCTCATTGCGGCTGCCAAAGATGATGTCATCCACATACACCTGGCAGAGGAAGAGATCTCCGTCCACGACTCTAGTGAAGAGTGTCGAGTCAACTCTACCAACTGTGAAGCCCTTGTCACCGAAGTCTCTCGCCTCTCATACCAAGCTCAAGGTTCGCTTTCAGCCCATACAAGGCCTTGTGGAGCTTGTACACGGGTCGTGGTGTCAGGTCCTCGGCCGGAGGTCGCCCACGAGACTAGCTCACCAATGTACACGTTGAGGAATGCACTCTTGACATCCATCTGTTTTAGAACTATGTTGTGGCATGTTGCAAATGCCACCAACAAGCGAATTGCATACAAACGAGCCACCGGTGCATATGTGTCCCCATAGTCAATTCCTTCAATCTGAGAATACCCCTGAGCCACAAGTCTGGCCTTGTTCCTGACCACTGTCCCAAACTCATCTTGTTTGTTCTTGAAGACCCACTTGGTGCCAATCACATTGCAGTCAGCTGGTCTCTCCACTAGTGTCCAGACCTTGTTCCTCTCAAAGTTGTTGAGCTCTTCATGCATTGCATTGATCAGTCGGCATCCTCCAATGCCTCCTCGACCTCCTTCGGCTCAACCTCAGAGACGAAGGCCTGGTGCTCACAAATGCTAGCTGTCTTAGACTGAGTCTGAACTCCTCAAGTGGGTCACCACCACCGCCTGGCCGGGTGACCACGGCAACGTGTGGTGCCGCCTCGTGTGGTGTCATGGACTCAACTCGCTTCTCCGCTCGCTCCCCTGGCCGACTCAAGCTGTGTTGTCATGTGGTCAGGTTGAACCGAGCGGGCGCTGACTCAGTGGAGGTCGAGTGTTGAGGAGAAGCTCCCCCTGAGTCAACTACCCGGTCAGGTGTCTATGGAGGGACTGCAACTGGCTCTGGTTCCTGGTCAACCTCCACTGGTCTGACATCTCCAATCGCATCTCGCGACCGCTTCCGCCAGATCCTCATCTGCTACATCCTCCAGTCCATCATACTGCCCCTGGGACCCGGCTGACTCATCAAACTTCACATCACAGGTCTCCTCAACTAAGCCTCGCCCTCTTGTTGAATACTCAAGGCTCGTGGATCTTTGTGCATACCCCAAGAAGATGCCATCATCCACTCGCCTGAACTTCCCTAATCTCCGGGCGCTTGTAGATGTACACCTTGCACCAAGACCTCAAGTAGCTTTACATCCGCTTCCTCCCAATCAGCAATTTCATATGGTGTCTTGTGGAGAAGCTTGTGCAAGTACAACTGCTGACGCAGAGTAAGCAATACTAATTGCCTCAGCCCGTAATCCATCATCTGCCTTTGTACTCGCCCAACGTAGTCCTTGCCATCTCGATCAATGTTCTCGTTTTGCGCCCACAATGCCATTCTCGCCGAGGGGTGTATGTGGTCGAGAATTGATGCCCTATTCCTCGCTTCCTCACAATAGCTTTCAACATTAGTATTTAAGAACTCCGTACCATTATCACTTCTCACCTTCTTTATTGTGCACTCAAATTCATTTTGGGCTCTTTTTGCAAAATTTTTGAAAATGTCTCCAACAGGAGTTTTGTCAGGCACAAAGAAGACCCAAGTGTAGCGAGAGAAATCATCAACTACCACCAAGCAAAACAAATTTCCCCCAATGCTAGCGTAGGTGGTAGGACCAAAGAGATCCATGTGCAAGAGTTCTAACGGGCGCGAGGTGGACATGACGCTCTTGGCTGTGTGTGGAGACGCAACCTGTTTCCCCGCTTGGCAAGCACTACACAACCTAGTTTTCTGGAAATCCACGTCCTTGTTCCCAACCCCGCGAACAAACCCATTTTTCACCAATTTCTTCAAATTTGCCATGCCCACATGTCCCAGGCGCCTATGCCAAAGCCATCCTTGTTCGACTTTGGAGAGAAGGCAAACCGAGTCCTTTGTGGGAGGCTCAGAGAACTTTGCAACAAACAAGTTTTGAAATCTCACAGCTTTGAAAACCAAAGAATCATTTTCATCAAGAAAGCACATTTCATTTGGTGAGATGTGACAATGGTACCGCAGGTCAACCAACTGGGCAACGGAGATGAGATTATAATGTAAAGCTTCAACGAGGAGGACATTGCGAATTGAAAGCTCTGGAGTAATGTATACCTCCCTATCGGGGATTAAAATACGGCCCATTGCCATGGCCCACTCCTTGACGGCCCAATCGAATCAGCCGCCAGGCCAGCCCCCCGAAGGTTCTATCGCCCATATGCATCCTCGCCAATGCCTTCCGGGTCATGCAGTGCGAACGGCCAAGGAATCGCGGTTTGAGTCCGTCTCTAACAAGTGTTCTCACAGGGCCACGTGAAGACCCTTGACGAGGTTTCCCGGATTGGATTAGGAGTCGTGATCCCAAGATTAGAGATTACCTTATCTACCGTGAGGTTGTATTTGGCATGTATGAGTTCGCACGGCCTCGTAGTTAGCCCGGCCCGATATTCCCAGAGGTCGGTTTGTCTGCATTATATAAATAGGGCCCTCACGGGCGCTTAGAGGGACCCCGCAGATAGATTTTTCAGATACTACTCGCCGAGACCCGCTGATCTCGCCGAAGTTCCCCGTAATCCTTTTGATATAAAGAAAGGCCGGACGAGGGCTATTATCTCCCGAGAGGCCCGAACCGTGATAAAAACCCTTGTCTCTTGTTCATTGTCGTTCGTGGTTGTTCGGCGGTTCCTATCTCCTCCTTGAAGAACCTTGGTTGACTTGGGTCAATATCCCAACTGGCCGACAACCGGCGCCGTCTGCGGGGACACGCAGATCGAGCATGTCGAACTCCGCCAATGATACGTAGATACTTCCCGAGGGCTACGACTCGGCGACAGACGCCTCATCCTCGCTGGGCCAGACGATATGCTCGGTCTCAACGCTTCAGATTCGATTTGAGGTCTCGCCATATGGCGTAGATAGTCAGAGATCGCACTCCCGCTATTGACGATGACTACGGAACCGGCGATCTTTACGACGGTTTAGATCTGTCTGATTCCAAGGCTATGTCGGTAGATTCTACCTGTGGAGACACAAATGATGACACCGCTTAGCATATTTTCGCATGGCCCCGCAAGATTAACATGGCCGGCGTAGGAACCTCTCGAGGATCCCGTGACGGCCGTGGGCGGCCGGTGAGATCGGGCAGATTAATTTCGCCGGCAACAAGATGAGGTCGCTACCGATGCTCGCGAACAAGACGCCATTCGCCGCAGCCTTTGACGATTCCATCAATCGCATCTTGGCACGGTTTCGCGACCGGGTAAGCGATGGCCGTGACACACCACGCTGCGTTCTCGCCAAGTCTCCCGCATAAGTTTTCCCGCCGGTCAATTTCGCGGACCTGACTCCACCGGGCGTAACGCGGATGGTTCAGGATCCCGGACCCATAGATCGTAGTCGGAACGGCTCGGGTTATAGTAACGGTCCTCGATCCACTGGGCCAGTCGATCTCACCAGATGGCGATGCTGTTTTTAATCTAGAGCGATCGCCGATGGCCTAAAGTCCCTAGGGAGAAGTCAACAACTCCTCCAGCAAACAAGCAGCCCAAACCGCCCGGAATGATTCGGACACTCGATCGATCGCGGACCTCGCCGCCATCGGCGATCATCGCCCATGAGCAGGCTACCAGGTCGCCGCCGCCGCCGAGTCCTCGTAGTCATCGCGACAACAGGGCAAGCGCGACGCCGATGATCACTTGACGATCCTCGTGGAGGAGCGCGCCGTCAGGACCACGAGGAAGGAGCGCAGGGTTGTCTCGAGAGAGTTTCTCCAGCCGAATCATCACGCTCAACAGAGTTCTCCGCAAGAACAGACCAACGCCTTTTCTAGACTAGGTTCTCGCCGGGAAGGTGGCCGGTCAGACGCTGGGCTGCAGGGCTTTCTCCGACCAGCTTTCGGCCGTCCGGTGGCCCTCAAAGTTCAAGCCCGGCCACATGGAGAGGTACAATGGGACTCAAAACCCGAGGAATTCTTTCCATCTATGCTACGCCCATCATGGCGCCGGGTGACGAGCTCGTTATGGCTAATTACCTCCCGATCGTTCTTGAGGGCGCCGCCGGACATGGTCGCTCAATCGCCAGGAGGGTTCCATCACCATGGAACCAGCCTTTGTGACGCCTCGATCGCCAATTTCCGTGAGTCATACGCGGCGCTCGGGCAAGGAGGATGATCTCGCACTGATGATCCAGATGAACGGGAGACCTCCGCAACTTCGTGAAGCGCTTTCATTAATATCGCGAACACGATCCCAACATCTCTGATTTAACCGCTTGTCCGCACCTTCAAAACGGAGTCCGCGACGAGCTGCTCACCCAGATCTCGAGATCAATGAGACTCGACCGCCAACGACTGTTCATAGGCCGATCGCTATGCCAACGCGCGCAGAAGCGTGTTCAAGCATAAAAGGCGCTCGATTACATGAGCCGCCAAACCCACGTGTAGATGAAAAGAAGAAGAGCAAGAAGATTGTTCCCGTGACAAGAAGTCCTAGAAGAAGAAGAATAAAGGTGATGCAAACAATACCGTCAGCAGGTATGGATCGCAAGACCTCCTCCCAAGGATGGGCGTAATAGCCAAAGAATAACTACAAGGGCAAAAGTTCGCCAGGAGGCGACAAGGCAATAAAGGTCCAAGTGACCGATTTTGCAAGTTCCACCAAAGACTACGGCACGATATACGCCATTGCGTAACTTGGGCTGCAAAGCTCAAGATTTCTACAACGGCAAGGGCCCAATGCCCACCCCGCCTGAATAAGGTGATGCCGGTAAGGCCAAGCGCCAAACCGACGATGGTGACCGGAAGATGATGATGAATATCAAGAGCCAGAAACTATATCGCCGCCATCTTCGGCGGTTTCGCTTACACCTCTCGACGAGCCTCAAGGAAGCCGCTCGGGAGGTCCATAACGCTGAAAAGGCAAAACCTCACCGAATCGATGAAGTGGACCGAGGTCCCCATCTCCTTCTCAGAGGATTGCCCCATCGATGACCAAGCCTCGCCGGCTCCCACCGTGGTCGCCCGACCATCAAGAATGCAAGAGTTGGCCGTGTCTTAGTAGACGGCGGAGCGCTTTGGACTTGCTTTCGCTAAGGTCTTGGACGAGATGCGATTCCTCGCTCTAAGTCAAGGAAGTCGCAATACCCTTCTACGGATTGTTCCGGAGAAGCCGCTGCCGCGTAGGTGTCGCCCCGCCCGCCACCTTCGCAACCCGAGCAACTTCCGGACAGAGTTGATCACTTTCGACGTGGTCGACTTCCCATCCACGATAACGCGATCTTGTAGGCCATCTCTGAAGTTCATGGCCATAACCCACCACGCTACCATTATGTGAAGATACCGGGTCCTAACGTGTGATCACTTGGCCAAGGGCAACTATAAAGTCGCCTAGATTGCGACGAGCGCCCTTGCCCGGGTCGACCGCTTCCACCGCTGTCTCAAGTTCCGCACTAAGTCCGACGCCTAGGGTCTCCTTCACCTGTGGGAGAAACCAAGGAAGTTCACCGTCCCTTGATGATACTTCCAAGATACCACTTGGGGTCAATCTGACCCCAAATAGGAAAGCGAAGCCATTGCCTTCCTCCGAGCTAATGCGTATGTGTTTGCTCGGGAGCCATCTCGACATGCCCGGAGTCCCAAGGGAGGTCATCGAGCACAAACCGGTCTGTCCGCCGACAAAAAGCCTGTCGCTAAGCTTCGCCGCTCAATTCAAACAGGATCATCAAAGATCGCCTTGGCAAACCGCACGCCGGTTCATCCGCGAGGTTGTTCACACCGAGTGGTTAGCCAACCCCGCATTGTAAAGAAGAAAGGCGACAAGTGGAGGATGTGTCGATCACACGATCTCAACGCCTCGCCCTAAGGACAATTTCACGTCAGATTGACCAACCGGTCGATGCGATCATGGATGCCCAGCTCTTGAGTTTTTTAGATGCTTATCTGCTATCACCAAATAAGCATCTCCCCGAGGATGAAGAGAAGATCGCTTCATCACCCCCTTCGCACTTTCTCGCTATAATGACCATGTCTTTTGGTCTCAAGAATGTCGGTGCCACATTCCAAATACCAAATGGAGAAGACTTTCCTGCATCAAACGCTGAAAAACTGGAGGTCTATGTCGATTTACATAGTTGTAAAGAGCAAGTTTGCTCCAGATCATGTAAAAGACCTCGCCGAGACTTTTCGTAATCTCACCAGCATCGAATAAAATTAAATCCAGAGAAGTGTACCTTTGGTGTTCGATCCAAATGTTGCTCGGTTATGTTATTGGGTCGCAAGGTATTTCAGCCAACCCCGAAAAAATCGAGGCTATTGAAAATATGCAGTCCAACCTACCGTGAAGGAAGTACAGAGCCTCATCATGGATGGTCGTCAAGGTGTTTATTTCCGTTAAGGCGTAACGCTGGCTACCCTTCTTAAGGCCCCGCGTAAGTACAATGGTTTCGAGCGGATGTATAGTCGATAGATCCTTCCAAGATCTCAAGCGATACCGCCCAACCTCCCGCCTTGACTACCTCTGCAGATAGCGAGTAGCTCCCCCAGACCTAGGTTGCACGCCACAAGCGGTGAGCGCGGTCTTGACGGGTCGAAAGGAAGGTGTCGACGGTTGAGATAACGATCTCAAGTCGCTAAGGTTCTTGAAGATTGAGATAGGAGACACGCCAAACAATGCTAACAAAGAACGAATCAGGAGACAGGGTTTTTATCCCGTTCAGCCTCTGGAGAGATAATAGTCCCACGCCCAAATTTTCTTATATATCAAGGATGAATACAGAGGTGGCTCGACGAGACAAACAAGTCTCAAGAGATTATGGGTGTACAGGAAGTTTTATGCAAAGACCTCATCTTGGCCTTTAGATTGTGCCATGCCCTCTACACGGCGTAGAGGTCTTGTTTATATAGTGCTGAGCAAACCGACCTACCGAGGGAATATCGGGCTGGGCTAACAACGAGATCGCAACGAACTCATACATGCCAAATATATCCCGAGGCAGATAAGGCATACTCATAGTCTTGGGGATCACGACTTCAATTCCAATCCGGAAACCACGTCCGGTCTTCACGTAGCTGCAGTAACTCCTGCTCGAGACGGACTCAAACATTTATTCTCTCCACTACGCACCACGCCACCAGAAGCTATTCTACAGATGCATATGGGCGATAGAACCTTCCAGGAGCCGGGCCTCGTAGGTCGTTCGATTGGGCCGCTGTGAGGGGCCATGGCAATGGGCCGCTATTTTATCCCCGATAGCTAGCCCCGAGACTCAAGTGAAGGGCTCACTAGAGTGGGGTCTTCCTCTTGAGACTCCAAGTCACGAAGAGGGAAATTATGCTACTATAAAGACGTGCAACAGACAACCGAACATGTTATGTTTCAACCGAACAGGACTTGTCCGGGATCGAACAAACCCGATCAGTGCCGAGCAACTCCCCAAGGCCGAACAGAAAACACATCTGCTCGAGCAGAGTACCCAAATTCTCGATACGTAAATCGGAAGAAGTGAGAGGAATCACCTCCTGAGGTGAACGCCATCAAGGAGGGATTGATTCTTAGTAGTGAAGAGCGACACCGCATCCGTAAGATCGATCTTCCGGAGAATGAACATAGCAAGTCGCGAGACGGACTCGCGGTTGCCGCATCCAGCATTCAGATGCCTAGGAAAAGATAGGAATCCACCTCTGCCAGAGCTTGCCCGAGAAAATAGAGATTGCGCTCGAGCAAACGCCGTGCTCAGAGCGAAGGTGATGTGCCCCGCACGAGATCGTGCTAGGAGCGCATAATGCATACGAGGGGAAGGTGACTCCAGGCCCCGAGCGAGCTCGCCAAAGGAACCAAGTATGAAATCTAGTCCCGAGCACCGAGCTCGCTAAAGGAACCGTAAAGCGCGACCAGCGAAGACGCATTCTGGAGGCCCGCCGCCCGGCGAAGAACCGCCCGCCGGCGAGGTGATCCACTTCCGAGCACGGAGCTCGCCGCAGGGACCAGAGCGCTGGGCCCGAGCGAAGAACCGCCGGCGAGGTGAATCACAACCCGATGCAACAGAGCCGCAGAGAACGGTGAAATCAACGCTTACCCATGACGATTCCTTGCGCATGTTGATAGCGTTGTCTTGGCAAGTGCAGAACCGACTTTGAGTGCCCGCTATGGCGAGAATCGGCTTACGGTGGGCATGCCCGCTATGGCGAGAATCGCTTACGGGCGGGGATCACAGGGGCGACTACCTTGACTTAGCCGAACCGGAAGGTCAAGACCGGCAAAGGCAAGAAATCATACGCAGTGAAGTGAATCGCTTCCGGCATGCGCGAGCAAACCCGGAAGAGAGGATGCGTATATCGGTTTTGGTGGGGAAGCCCGCAACCTCGCCACACCATCACCGGAGTTCGACGCTCCTCGCTCCTGTATTTCCGCAGAAGACAAACAAGAAATGAGCAAAGAAGGGGAAAAAGAGAGCAAAAACAGTTCTAAGAAGAGCAAAGCGAAGTTTTGAAAACACGCAAAGACGCACCTACCCGCACAAGACATAATTTTTCCGGCACGCCGCTGATAGCGTTAGTGTCACCGCGCTAATGCGGAACCGACGCCAGAGTGCCCGCTATGAGAATCGCCACGGTGGGTGGACTCTGGTGGTGCATTGCTCGATTACCGTGCTGTGAAGGACGCAGATGGATAAAAAACGCGGCGGCAGTGCAGCCCTCATTGCGGGCTAAGACCGCTAACTGTGGAAGGCGATCGACCTTAGCCGCAGTAAAACGCTACGAGGCGAATCTTATCCGCATGGACCTGCGCTACAGGTCGCCGGCGGGCGCGGAACCAGCGCTTAGAGTGCCCGCTATGGATGAGAATCGCTTACGCGGGCATGCCGCTATGGCGAGAATCGCTTACGGGCGTAACTCCATCGGTGGTGCACCGCCTCGTTAACCGGAGCCGCAGATCGCTGCCGATAAAAAGACATGCTCAGACGCTGGGCCGTTCGCCTGCTTTGAGGACGGAGAGAGTCGACCAAAGACTTGGAACATCGACTAGCTTCGAAGTTCTTTGTGTAGGTCTTTTCTTTGTTTGCTTAGCCTCGCTTTTTGTCAAACTTTGCGCCTTAGTTCGCTCCAAGTCTCTCGCACCATGTAAAGTTCAATCTAATTTCAATGAATCCTCGCGCCTCTCGTGTCTTTTTTCACCGCTTGTCTTCTCGCACTACCTTTTCTCCGTAACACTTGATGGCTGCCCGGTTCTTGCGAACTCTTGGTCCGCTTTTTCCGGTTTCTACCCGTATCTAGTTTCGATGAGTTCCTAAACTCGTGGTTGCGAACACGGCCTTTCCACCTTGCGGCTAAGTTCGCTCGTGAAGCCCTCCGCGCGCAGTAGGCACTTATCGCTGGCGCGACCACTTGGCAAAGCTCGCCTCGTGTCGACGGTGGGATATTGACCCAAGTCAACCAAGGTTCTTCAAAGAGGAGATAGGAGACACACTAACAACCACTAACAAAGAACGAACAGAGACAAGTGGGTTTTATCCTGGTTCAGCCTCTCGAGAGATAATAGCCCCACGCCCAAATTTTCTTTATATCAAAGAGAATTATATGGGGACTCATGAGATCAAGCAGTCTCTCATGAGTAGTATGCTAAAATCTAAAGTCCGGGATCTAAGCTAGATGCTAAGATGTAAAACTCAATGCCAGATCCTCTAAACGCCGTAGGGGCCTGGCTTATATAGTATGGAGCAAACCGACCTACCGAGGAATACCGACGGCTAACTACGAGATCGTGAACTAACTCAAGACATGCCAAATATAACCTACTAGAGATAAGGTAATCTCCTAATCTTGGGGATCACGACTCCTATTCCAATCCGGAAACCAACGTCCGGTCTTCATAGTTGCAGTAACTCGCTCGAAGCCTGACTCAAACAGAAGCCTTGGCTCACGATCTCGCCACCAGGAAGCTGTTCGGCAATACACACATGGGCCGATAGAACCTTCCAGTGAGCCGGGCCCCGTAGGTTGCTCGATTGGGCCGCTGTGAGAGTGGGCCATGGCAATGGGCCGTAATTTTATCCCCGACACTAGCCCCGAGACTCAAGTGGAAGGACTCACTAGAGTGGGTCTTCTCTTGAGACTCCAAGTCTCAAGAGGGAAATTTTGCTGCTACAGAGACGGTAACGATCGATCGAACAGCTTTAAGTTTCAACCGAACAAGACGTGCTCGGTCCGAACAAACTCGCCTGCGTCGAAAAAGCCCCGCTAAGGCCGAACAGAAGCAACGCTCGTCCGAAAGCAGGCACTCACCTTCAAGGCGCATAATCGAAAAATAGCCGCTATGCACTCCAACAGAATCTCCTATTGTCGCAAGAAGGAAAATGCAGACGCACCGCTTTACCCATTGCCAGGTAAAAACTAGCTGCTTAGACAAAACCGCTGCAGAGCCACTCATACGGACTATAAAGTACCCAAGCTGCCCGCCCACCACTTCGCTTCTCACGCCTTTCCTCTCTAAGCCCTAGCTCCAACCACGCCAAAGATCAAGCACCCAAACTCCACCACCAACCTTGCTCGTCTTCCCATGGGAATCGCTATGGCCAAATTCACAGCACCACTTGACCGAGGAGGACCTTAGGATCTGGGAGGAGGAGGGCCACGAGACACCGTAGTCGGAGGTCGCCTGAGAGGAGGATACCCGAGCCGCTGAGGAGAATTTGTCGCCTTCAACAGCTCAGACTGCTCGGGTTGAGGTCTCCCAAGAGCGACTTTTGCCGAGGCCTTCTTGAACATCGCCGATTGGAGGTGGCGAACCTCAATCCGGTCTCCATCCTCCAGATGGCTGCCTCGCACACCTGCAAGCGAGGGCTATCTAGACATCGATCCTTCCGGGGCTGTTCTCCACTACTACTCAAGGACAAGGAGCAGCTCCGCCGCCTGGGCGCCTGGGTGCTACTACTCAAGCTCCGGCCACCGCCGACGACGCTGCCAGACTCGCCCACCGCCGCCGACTGATGGGCGCTGGTGGGTGAGGTGGTTCTACAAGAAGCTGAGCGGCGACAAAGAACTCGCTTCACCGGAGGGCGCCAAGAAGGAAACCCCAATGCCTCGGCCGAGATGTCCGCCGAGGATTGGTACTGACAAGGAAGATCGCTTCCTCGTGAGCCTCTGCTCACGGGCAGGAGATCATTCGGGACTTCACAGAGAACAGATCCGTCTGGCCATGAGGAGGTCCTATCCTTCTACAAGATAGAGGGATGGGAAGACATCATAAGGAGAGCATGTAAGTGCCTTTAAGACTCAACCTTTACATAGATTCTTTCCTCCCAACAGAACTAATAATCCTCTCGCCGGGCAGAGAAGCCAACCGACGATGGGTGACCGAAGGGTCGACGCCATGTCAAGGCGGCGAAGAAGGACGGGAGGTCACCGGGCGAGGTGGCGACACTGTCCGCCGCAACGTGCTCATCCGCATGCATTTGAGGTCAATCACTTACTCCCACCAGGTTGCTAGACTTGCACCGTTGTTCGTTAATGCCGACATTTGCTTCTCAAAACGCACAGGAGGACCAACTGATCCTTGAGGGATCAGAGAGGAGCTCTCCGGTCCAAGAAGGAGAAGGCGAAAAAGGGCAAGGCTAAAGTAGCCACAAAGCCCAAGGTGGCGGCCGAGCCGACGCGGAGCTCGCCGCGACACGGCGGCCGCCTGGGGTCGAAGAGACCATCTGCGGCGACGGAGGGCGCCGAATGTATCAAGCCGCCCGCGTCGTCCCAGGGGAAGAGACTAAGTTCTCCTCCTCGCCGAAAGCAGAGCGACGAAGAGGTAAAGACCATGGCCTTCGCTTAGGCGTTACACGCAAGCTCACCCCGCCGCATGGATCGGCCGCAACAGTCGCCGAGCGAGGAGGCTCAAGAAGAAGTCGCACGCAAGGAAAAACTTTGTGTTGGCGAGAGAGCGCCACCTTACTAGGAGCCGAGCGATCGCCGAGAACACTCAAGGGGCAAAGCGAGAAGCCGCCAAGGAGCCCCGAGGAAGAGGCGAAAATTCCGCCAAGAAGATCAGATCAAGCCTTCCGCGCCAGTATGTAAGAATCGATCTTTTGACCTTCCAACCCTCTGACCGCGTTGACTTAACGATCATCTCTTTCTCGCCAGTTGCCCAAGAGGAGATCGCCGCAGACGACGTCGAGGAGGCGCTGAAGCGGTCATCGCCGCTCGAGCATCCAGACGGGCGATCGCGGGCGGTGAGGCGGGCAAGCCTCAAGGACAAGTGGCGGCATGGAGCTCGCCGCCAGTTCGGGCGAAAAGCTCGACGCGCCAAAAGCGCGGTGGAGCGGCCGAGGCGGAAGAGGCGCGAGAAAGGCCACAGGTGAGCGGAGCCAAGACGACGCCCGGAAGCCGCCAGTATGGAGGGACCGAGCACCGGTCCCGCCAGCACTTCGTCGCAGGGCAGCTTACCCCGGCGACGGATTCTCCGCGAAAGGTGGTGAAACCCCGCCGCCAGGAGCAAGAAGAGCCCCCGAGCAGGTCGAGCAAGTCGCCCCGCCTGCGGAAACGGCAGCGCCACCCAGCCGGAGTGGAGCCGCCACGCCCAAGAAGTTCGGCGAAGAGGAAAAGGAAGAGGAGAAGGAGCGCGAGACGAAGTAAGCCGCCTGCCGCCTCCGCCTCCCGAGCGATGCGCCCCGCAAGAAGAAGGAGCGAACAAGGCGGCGACGGCAAGAACGCGCTCGCCTCATCTCAAGACGAAGCGGGCTTCGTGGACGATGGCTCGAGGACCTCTCGCGTCGCGGATCAAGCACCGACTTGGAAAGGTAAACACCAAGACCATGCCTAGCTGGGCTTGATAGCTTTACCGTGAAAGCGGCTAACTAGTCTTCTCTCGTGTCTTGAAGGACACCATGGAGGAGCTCGAGGACGGCGCCACCATCGAGCGGAGCGCCAGATCAAGGCCCCTCCGGAGCACCTCCGGACGAGGGAGTCCGAGGCGGGCCTCTCTGCATCAGCCCCAAAGTCAAGCGGTCAAGGCGAAGGTGAAGAGGCTCAAAGTCCAATCGTCAAGAGAGGCGTTCTCGCGAAGTCTCCTATGAGAGGCCGAGGAGCTGCAAGAAGCCATTAAGGCGAAGCATCGCGGAGGAGAAGCCGGGCCGAACGGCGTGGCTCAAGAGCAGCTTGCCGACGCTTCCCAACGGCGGGACCTAGCTTGCGGCGGAAGCTAAGAGACTCAAGGCCCACTCGCCAAGGAAGAGCAGATTCGCTGGTCTCAAGCAAAAATCTCAACCCCGTGGGCTTTATAGGAGAGATCGAGGAGATGCGCGGATGGCGTGAGGGCGATCACCGGAGAAGAAGGTCAAGGAGCCGGACGAGCAGCTCAAGACCGCCGAAAGATCGAAGTTGGCTGTGAGCGAGACTCGACCGACCAGCCAAGGCCAAGACCGAAGAGGTCGAGGCTCTCCGTGCAAGGCGACGGAGCAGCCAGAGCAGAAGGAGGAAGCCGATCGCCTCCGAGCCGAGGCTGAGAGGGGTTCAAAGCCCAAGGGAAGTCCGCGCTCAAGGAAGTGATCGAGGAGCTCAAGGAGCAACTCGCTTCTAGATAGTCAGAGGGTCAGAACCCGAGAGGACTTTTGTACCGCAAATTTTGTTAATAAAGACTTACCCTTTTCCTCGCAAAGAAGGAGCAGCAAAAAGACAAGAACGAATGTAAACTAAGAGAAAAGCTAACAACGCTAAAAGTTTAAGAAAACCGTAGAGCGCTTTTGCCTAACTCCCAGCTTCTTGCAGTATCTCGCCGAAACTCGAGTTTATAACCCCAACAGTGCACAAGAGAGAGAGCGACACCCTAGTCCCCGCAGACGGACGATGCTCGAGCACCTAAGCTTGCGAGCTCGAGTACGTGCGTAGAGAGATAGAGCGACACCCGTACCTTGCTCGATTTGTTCCATAGTCTGCTCGTTAACGTAAACTAGGCAATTTCCGAGAGCAACCGAACAAGGAAAGTGCCTCTGCCGCGGGAGGCTTACGAGAGCAGACTTTACCAAGTGGTCGTGCCGAGCAGTAAGTGCCTCTGCCGCGGAGGGCTTACGAGAGCGGACTTAGCCGCAAGGTGGAAAGGCCGTGTTACGCAACCCTGAGTTTAGGAATATATCGAAACTAGATACGGGCAGGGAAAGATCCTGAAAAGTGCGGAGCCAAGAGTTCGCAAGGCCGGACAGCCATCAAGTGTTACCAGAGAAAGTAGTCTGAGAAGACAAGTGGTGAAAAGGGCACAGAGGCCGCGAGGATTCACTGAGAATTGGATTGAACTTTACATGGTGCCCGAGGGACTTGGACGAACTAAGGCGCGAAGTTTAGCAAAAACCGCAGAGGCTAAGCAAACAAAGAAGACTTACACAAAGAACTTACGGTCGGGTCGATGTTCCAAGTGTCGGGTCGCCTCTCTCCGCCCTCCATTGCCAGCGTAACAGCCCCGGCGAAAGCGTAAGAAACGACCATGAATGGCCCTCCCAGCTGGAGTTAACTTGTTGGCATTGGACAAGTTATGGACACGGCGCAAGAAAACGAGGTCGCCCGCCTTCAAATCCCTTGGTCGAATCGACGGCAGCAGGTTGGCGAATATCTTGCCGGTAGCGTACATTCGACTTGTGCCCGGCCGCAGCCTTCGAGGAGATCGAGATCGAGGAGGCGCTTGCTCGCCGTCAACTGTTGATCGAGCTCGCGCGAGGCTAACCGAGTACTATTTCGGGCGGCGTAATGGCTTCGCACCGAGACCGATGGAAAGGAGTTTCTGCTGTTCGGCCGTCAGAAAGCGAATCGCCCAGGACGGAAGGAACTTCGCCGACCTGTGCTTTGTTGTGCTCGCGAGAGCAATAACACCCGCCGCTTGATACCCCGACAACCGTCCGCTAGCTCGCCGATCGCTTCCATTGCTCGTGGATGCGCCTACGGTTAAGCGCACTTTGGTGCCCAACTGCTCGCAGATTCCCGAAGAGCTCGCCGAATCGGGTACCGCTATCCGTGATCGCTTATGGGGATCCCAAAGCTGCGACCACGTTGCTTTTGAAAAAGCTAACACCGCTTTGGCGTGAAGAGACGACATGTGCTCGCCAATCCACTTTGTAAAAGTGTCTATGGCGACGAAAGTGTGTGTAGCCCTTGTACCCTTAGGAATGGGCCGAGAAGATCCGCACCTCATGTGGAAAAAGGCCAAGAAGGGGATCGCTTGGAGCTCTTGGCATGGCTTGTGTGCCTTCCGGCGTGAAATTGGCAAGCCTTGCACTTAGTCACGATATCCCGCATCTTGTAACGCAAAGGCCAATAGTAGCCTATGCGTAAACGCTTTGTTCACCGTAGTTCAAGGAGGCGTGGTTACACAGCACCTCGTATGTCCCTAAGAAGGAACACACCCTCTAGGCGAGATGCACTTGGAGAGAACTCCCGAGCACCTTGACGGTAAAGGATGCCATCCACAAGCTTGTATGGAGTAGCACGCCTTGTAAGCCGGAACGCCGCTTGCTGCTGCCAAGTGGTCCCATCTCGCAAGGTACCGGACAAATGGCGTTGTCCAACCGGCACCGCCGATAACGGAGACAAAGACCACCTGCCTTCGCTGCCTCGTCCCGAGACGTGATTGAGGGCTTGTAAAGGTGCTCGACGAGCACCACGGAGCAGTGTTCGCGGAGGATCTTCATGGCACAAAGTCAGCTAGGACTTGTGACTTGATAGCAGTTCGGGCAGCAATAATGATCAAACTCTACTAGTTCCATTGCCCACTTAGCTATACGTCCGCTAGATTCCTTGTTCCAGAATTTCTCCCAGGGAACGTGGTCGGGATGTGGACCGCATGGGCCCCGGTATCCTCTAGAAGGCCCATATGGAGCAGTAAAGGGCTACCTGTGTCGGTTGGTCAAGATAGAAACCACTTGACGGGCGAGACTTAAGCCGCAAGAAAGGGTCCGAAGTTTATGGATATCCCCATGTAATTAGCAGATCAATGCATACATTCCATGTAACATCATAACGGAAATAGTTGCCATATACCTCGCGATTTCATCAGAACTCTATCCCCTTGCACTATATAAAGGAGGGGATGACGCCATCGGCAGTAAGGCCATCGAATCATCATTAGGAGCATCATCTTGCATCCTCGATCCACCATATAATTCCAGAGCACAGAAGTAGGGTATTACCTCCGCTGAGGGCCCGAACTCAGATAACCCTGTCTTTGTGCTAGCTTATCCGACCTAGTTCTGATAAGCCGCCCCTCATAAATTCATTGCCGGCGGTGACCCCCGCTTAGTCACCGTCGTCGGCTGGCACGCCTGTAGGGGGCAGCGCCAAGATCGCTTTCTTAGATCGATAGCTTCTTCGAGATCGCCAGACGTCGACATACGACGCCAGAGAGACCTTCGCCGCGCACTCGACTTCATTGCCGACGGCATCGGCAATCTTCGCCTCTCGCCTTCACGGAGATCGCTCAACCGAAGGTACACGCAATCAATGGGACCCATTGCCCTTTGGCTTGAGAATTTCGTATGTGCTTTCTTCAGAAGATCCGCTGGAGGCCTCACTTCGCCGCCGAGGAAAGCGAAGAAGAGCCCGATGAGATCGCTTACCCCGGCCCGACGCCCACTCGGTGAGGTCTACAACTCGACCGATTTCTTTCTCGACTTGGGAGTCTCGGCCATGGGCCTCGCAAGCAGCATGGCCCCGAGATTCGGATAAGAGATAACCACTGGGAACCCATTCGCTAATTCGACGGGCAGACCGATCGGATCCGGCAATGTCTCGGGTGTCATCAACGGTGGCCAACCCATGGGACAAAGCGAACAAGTCGCCTTCGTCCGACTCGAGTCCGATGGGAGCCGAGATCCGAATTACCATGAGGTCTTCGCCCTGGGGCGGATGATCATCACTCTACTTTCAACGAAGTCGCTCGAGGAAACCGCAGCCGTCAGAAGACCGAGACCGCTAAGGCTGCAGCACGCGCCGCTGACGCCCGTAACGAACTCGCGGTGAAGTTAAGAGATCGTGAGGTTTACAACACTCCCTGTGCCAACGTAATCGCTGCCGAAGACCCTTCTCGAGACCATTGCGCAACAACTTCCTAAGGCAGTCCGCGGCCCGTAACCCGCCCGAGCGATCGCCGTGGTAGAGATGGCTGCCATCTAGCAAAACGAGGCGATTCCCGCCCGACCGCTTCGCTCGCAATGATCTACGCGAATCGAATCGGCCCGGCCGCCGCAAAGCGATCCCATCGCCGCCGCACGCGACCCACGCCAAGATATTGAAGCCCGGGCGCGGAGCGCAGAACGGTGGGTGAGACTCGCCCCCATCAGCAGCCGCGACGACGACAAAGCCGAGAGCACCGCCACCGGGCGCGACCACCGCCAAGAGCATGGGCCAAGGCCCGCGGGAGCATCGTAGCGAGATCCCTATGCGAGGCGCCATGACCACCGGAGGGGATTCGCCTTTACCCCGACCTTCGCCGAGTGGTTTGGCCGAAGGATTTAACTCAAAGGCATCGGCAAGTTCGATGGCGAGAGGACCCAAAGAACTCGGCTGCGGTGTTTATGCCTTAGCAACCGCAAGGCAGAGGTGATCAGAATATCATGGCAAATTACTTGCCGGTCGCTTTGACCCCAACCGCCCAGACCTGGTTGACGGGACTCCCGGAGAGCTCTATCGAGTCTTGGGACGACCTCCAGGAACAGTTCATCGCCAATTTCCAAGGGACCTATGAAAGGACCGCGGGGAGATGGGAGATTGGACAGTTACACAGGCGCAAGAGCGAGACTCTCCGTGAGTTCATCAAGCGCTTTACTAAAAAGAAGAACGAGATCCGGACGCTTTAACAAAACCGCTATTGATGCCTTCTTCACGTGCAACCAAGAGTTAATCAGCAGATGACCCGGACCCCACAGAATCTCAAAGCCATGTTCACAATGGCGATCAGAGGTCAAGCCGAGGAGGCCATCGCGAATCATCGCGTGTCAACGACAGAGGCTCAAGAAGAAGCCTAACGATTTAACAAGGCAAACCCAAGGACAAAAGAGAAAAGGATGAGATGGTCGCCAACGTGAGCACTACCAACCTAAACCCCCAACGATAACGACTACAAAAAGTGATGGATTCGTATGTCCTTCCATCCTCGAGGAAAACATTCCGCCAAGGATTGCCTAATTTCGCAGAAGTTCACGAAGCTCGAACCAACAAGAAGGCGGTCACGGAAGAAGCCTGATGGAGACTACCAGATGCCGAGCGCGAGATCGCTTATATCTTCGGGGCTCGATGCGACGAGTCCAAGCGAAGCGGCTTACCACTCGAGATCAACGCCATCATGCCTCGCCACTCCAAAATACTTGCGCTGGTCCGAGGTACTCCATCACCTTTGATCGATCGACCATCCAGATCGGATCGCTTCTCGAAGGTATCCGCTGGTTTTGGATCCAAATGCTCAAGGAGTAAATTAAAAGGGTCCCGTTGACGGCGGAGAGGGATTAACGCCCTTTTCGCCAAGACCTTCGACCAAATGAATATCCCACGCTCGAGCTATGGAAAGGGTCGCCTGCTCCACGGGTAATCCCCGACGCCCGCAGCACTCACTCGGACAGATTTCCCCACCGGTCACATTCGGGACCAAGGAGAATTATCGACCGAGAGTCCGAAGTTTCAAGTGGCTGATTTCGAGACGGGATATCATGCTATCTTGGGAAGGCCGGGATCGCCAAATTCATGACGGTCCCCAACTACACCTATCTCGCCTTAAAGATGCCAAAGCAATGGTGTAATCACCTCCTCGGTGACGCCAAACAGTCCTCGCTCGCGGATGAGAGCGCTAAATGGCATGTGCACTCGATTCATCTCGCCGAGATGGAAAAGATCCGATCGAGGTTGCATCCTTCGAGGAAGGAGACGCCCCGCCAAGAAGCAGTGCCAAAACCTCCATCCAAGCGCCGAGGAAACCAAGGAGATCCCGTTGACCTGCTTGATCCGCCAAAACAGCCGCGGATTGGGACAGGCTCGATAGCAATAGGAAGACGCCATTGCCACTTTCCTCTCGCCAACCGGATGTGTTCGCCGAAGCCTTTGACATGCCCGTGTTCCGAGGGAGGTGATTGAGCACTCTCTACGCCGATGAAAAGGCAAAGCCCATAAAGCAATCACCGCGAAGATTCGCCAGATCGGAAAGACGCCATTAGAGTGAGATCACCAAACTGCTACGCCTGGTTCATCAGTGGAAGTGTATCATCCCGAGTGGCTTGCCAATCCGTCCCCGTGCGTAAGAAGAACAAGACATGGCGGATGTGTGTCGACATACGTACCTCAATAAAGCGGTCCTATGATCCTTTGGGCTCCCCGCATCGGCGAAGTGGTGGATTCCACCGCCGGTGTGAGCTTTGCTTTCTCGACGCCACTCAAAGCTATCATGATCATCAAGGAGGAGGATTGCATCAAACGCCGCTCATCACACCTTTGGTGCTTTCGCTATATCACAATGCCATTCGGTTGAAAAACGCCGGTGCAACCTATCGCCGCACCATACAGCGGGTGTTTTCACACTCAACTCGACGCGAACGTGGAAGCATATGTCGACGACGCCGCCATAAAAACAAAATCCAGAGGGGATCTCATAACAGATCTGACCGAGACATTCGAGAGCCTAAGGGTATTTCGATGAAATTAAATCCCGAGAAGTGCGCCTTTAGGGTTCCGTCTGTAAACTACTCGGATTCATCATCTCCAACCGAGGATCAAGCCCCAACCAATCGTAAGGATGCGAAGCTCATCGATGCATCGGGCACTCACTGCTTTCATTTCCGACTGGGAGCGAGGCATGCCTTTTTTAGGCTCTACGCCGACAAAACGATTTTCAAGGATGAAGAAGCAACAAGCCTTTGAAGATCTAAAGAGGTTCCTCACCACGCCTCCGTGTTGGTTCCTCCCATGCCCCGTGAGCCCTCCTACTCTACATAGGTGCAACGACTCACGCCATCGCTAGCCTTGGTGGTGGAGCGAGACGAAGAGGGCTCCTCCGTAAGGTACAGTCCGGGTCTACTTCAAGCATGCAGGTATCGGGCCACTAAAATAAGGTACACACAAGTGCGTAAGCTTCAGATGTCAGGTTAATCACATCACTAAGCTAAAACATTACTTCCAAGAGCATGAAATTTCGATGGTCACCTCTTTTCCCGCTTGGAGATATACTCCACAATCGGAGGCCACCGAGGATTGCTGGCGGGCGGTTGAGCTTAGAGCCTTTGAAATAAAGTTCAGCCTCGACTAGCTATCAAATCTGCGCTATCGACTTCGCCGCCGAGGGATAGAGGCCCAAACCCCAAAGAAAGACAGACACTCTCGAAAATCGACAATGTACTTTGATGGTTCCTCATGCTCGCCAAAAGGGGCTGGGATTTTGCTCATATCGCCGACCGAGAAAAGCGCGCCACGCCCTCCGAATATTGTTCCTCGTCAAGAATAACGCCGCCGAGTACGCAGGCACTCATCCACGGGCTTCGCCGCCATCTCGCTGGTGTTAGGCGGTTAATGGTACGCGATTCGCAACTCGTGGTCAATGAAGTCCAAAAGGAGTGGTCTTGTATTGGCGATAACATGGCGGCTCTATTGCCGGAGGTTCAAACTAGAAGACAAATTCGACGGTTTGAGCTTACTCACGCGTTCGCCACGACAATGAAGCAAGCAGACGAGCTAGCACGGATGGGATCCACTCGCCTGTGTCCCGAGCGGTGTTTTTGTCCAGAGCTACACGCACCATCCATCAAGCTGCCTCTACACTAGTAGAAGTCCATGAGAAGCAAAGAAGAGTCTGGACGCGGAGGTATTTGGCGATTAACCTTGATGGACTCAACCTTATTTGATTATCTTCGTGACGAAGTTACCCAAGATCAAGCTTCAGCCGAAAGTGCATCACACGCCAAGCAAGAGTTACAAGGTGGTCGGGACGAAGCTTTTCGTAAAAAGCAGCCCGGTACTATATGCTGTATATCCGAGCAAGAAGGCGTAGATCCGCTCAACTAAATCCACTCGGAGAATGCGGCACCACGCTGTCGCTAGCACTCGAGGGAAAGCCTATCGGCAAGGATTTTTTCGCCAACCGCCGCCACCGGCGCGGAAGATATGGTACGCAGATGACGGTGTCGCCGACGCACGCAGATTCACATGCCGCACCAAGACTTACAGCACGATTCCGATCTCTTGGCCATTCGCCGCCCGAATTGACATGGTGGGCCCTTCAAACGAAGCGCAAGGCGGTTCACTTCCATCTCTTTGTCGCCATCGACAAGTTTACTAAGTGGATTGAAGCTGCCGCTTGTCATATCACGCGCCAAAGCACGCGAAGTTCTTCCCGACATCATTGTGCGACGATGCATCTAATCGCGATCATCACCGACAATGGCGTTTCGCCTAAGAGCAAATGAAGTTTCAAGAATGGGCGAGGAGCGGGTATTAAGATTCGCTACGCATCGCTGGCTCCACCCGAGGAGCAACGGCTGTGTCGAAAGCCGCCAATGGATTGGTACTACAAGGGCTCAAAGCCGATTTTCGATCGCTTAAAGCCAGACGCCACGCCGCTTAGGTTAAGGAGTTGCCCTTCGCTCGGGGCTCAGGACAACCCCAAGCCGAGCCATCGGGCGACACTTTTTCCTTGTCCACGGCCCGAGGCGGTCCTCCCGACTGAATTGAAGTTTCGTCCCCACGGGTTGCTTCGGACACAACGATAATCACCGGACGAGGCAAGGCGAGAAGACTCGATCGACTTGAGGAAGCTGTGGAAGCAAAGATTGATCCAACTGCAAAGTACCAATAGGGCCTACGCCGCTACCATCAACAAGAACGACGACGGGCCGTATGCTCTCCAAGGAGATCTCGTCCTCAAGGAATTAGAAGCACGAGCATAAACTCTCCCCACTGGGAAGGCCCTACTTGATCGCCGAGGTGACCCGCCCGGGCTTAACCCTACCGCAACGAGAAGACGGATCCGACGTGTCAACACCTAGAACATCGAGCAGTACTACGCTGCTTTCTATTCTTAGAATTATGTATTCAGCAGTTTGTAACTAGTTCCTTTTTGATTCTGCTACTTGGCCGTAAACCACCAAGCAAAGAAGTCGGGGTTACACTAATAGTAGTAGTGTGTCAACCGCACCCTATTTTTTTAATAAAGTTGTTTTCTCTACATATGCTGATCGATTCAATACTATGACAATTCCCCGAGTAATGGCGCTTATATCCTTTTTCGACAATGTTCATTTACTTGCACGCTAGAAGAGTTGCGTCGCTTCCCAAAGACTGGGCCGGACCACCGCCAAGGCCTCGTGAAAAGGATAAAGCATATTATTCGGATAAGCTCGATCACCAGTATTGGGGATCAACCAGAAGTTTTTATCGCAGACTTGGTTACAGGTCCAACTGATCCACTATTTGGACAGCAGTCGGATGAACCTCCTCTAAAAGAGCTACGGCCTTTTCTTCCGAGCAAGCAAATCCATCCTTGACGGCCTCGCAGTCCAGACGAGGATAGTTTGATTTTGTGAGCGCGAGGCCTTGACTGGTGCACGTTATCGCGCCTCCCGAGTGAAGACCTTGATCCGCTTTGGGAATGGCTTCAAGATGAGCCACCAGAGGTCGGGATCATTCGCCTCTTCGTCCGGATAGAGGCATTCAATTATTGGGGCAATCCTCGCCGAGATCCGGGCGGCGGCTCGCAGACAACCAAATGGATAAGACATCACCGGTGTCAATGAGGTTGAGCCGTGGAGAGCCAAGAGAGAAAGGTTACCTTCCAGCTTTTTAGCCGACCGGGTTGGCTCGAAGCTGGTTTGGCGAACCTCGCCTTCTAGAGCCTTCGCCGCCTCCGAGCTGCACTTGACAAAGAAACATTGGAAACCATCACTCACTTAAATATCCTCCTTAGAGATTTAGCACGGTTGGGGTTTTACCCGGTTCGTTGACTCTCCACGGGCATGGAATCGAGCTCGCTGACTTCGCGCAGGAGCTCTTCGATCCGTCTGCTGAATTGTCGCTGACGGCATACAACGCGTTGTCAAACTCGCTGCTGCCTTTAACTCGCCCACCGCTTTCTCCATGCACCGGTTCTTCGCTTCGACCTCTCCTTCATGCGCCATGTGAAAGATAGAGGATCGTTAGTGGATCCCCCGCACAGAGCGAGGATTCTCGTAAAAGAAGTTACCTTATACATCTCGCTTGATGGCGCTCACTTGTTCTAACACTTCCCATTCTGCTCGCTCGCCCATCGTCGACCAGAGTTTCCATCTCCTTCCGCCATTTCAGCGGAAGGGCGGAGGGAGCCTTTGGCGAGGGGCGAGGAATCTCCTCGATTTCGGCTCGAGCTCTCTAGAGCCGAGTTGGATCTTCCCTTCACGACGAGGATGAACGGCCAGGCGGATGGGCCCGAGTCTCGACGAGGAGAAGGGCCGAAGTCGAGCCTCCAGAGGCAGAGGCTGCTCACATCGCCATCTACCGGCCAAGAAGCATCGGAGCTCTTTTCAAGACATGCATCTTTACAAATTATAAGATCCCAAAAATTATGGAAAAGTACTGCGGTGACGGAAGTATTTCATCTTGAATTTCATGCTCGAACCACTGGACCCGAGCCAGCGCTTCTTCGCTTCTCAGACGCGCCTTTGGGCCATAGACCGATGTGGCGGAGGACCTGCGGCTGCGTGGGCCCTGGCCGGGCGGCGATTTCGCCCTTGGCTCATGGGCGGCGCAAGAGCTGGACGGTGTCTTCTCATCATCAGATTCGCCCGGTCCCTTGAGATGCCCCCTTGCTTTTGTTGGCCGGAGGAGCACTGCTGAGCCCTTAGTAGGCGCTTAAGCAGGCGCCTTGTGGGGTGGAGCTTCGAACCGTGGTAGGAGAAGAAGGCTTCACACCGCAATGCGCCAAATTACATTAACTCTAACTCCTACATCTATGAACCGCTGTTGAGTTGAGGAGGATCTTCTCTTATCACCGGTGGCAAAAATCCTGCATGATATGGAGCCGGCATTCCGAGGGGGTTATTTCCGCGTCTTGAGCAAAAAGCTCAATCACTCTACCGTTGATCTCCTTTTGCGCGAGGCTCGCTGGTTTCCCGAGTGGCATCCTCGAGCCCCGAGTACTCAATGGCGGATGCGCTCTCCTTGATGGGCTGGATACGCTGGGTATAGTTCCACTTCACGCCGACACGGCCACCGGGCAGATTTGGCTCTATGGAGAAGAACAAGAAGCTCTTCACTTGGCTTCCCCACATCGGCGCAAGTAGAGAAGACCAGAGGATGGACTGTGGGCACCTGCCGAGAAGGAAGGAGAGCTGGGGAGTTGGCACAATAGAACCACTCCTGAGTGCCACTTTTGTTGGAGGTTTTGAAGCTTAAGATCAAAGTAGTATTTTTAACCCCTTCCCAAGAATTGAATCCCGCATCACCAAGGCCTTGGGATTGTCCTTGTTGGGATAGGGTTTGAGAAGGAAAAGGAATCTGAAAAGATCAAGGGGAGCGACCTCAAATAGACCTCACAGACGTGAGTGAAAATCATGATATGAAGAATGGAGTTGGGATTCAAGTGTGAGATCTCAACCCCTCAAAAATGAAGGCACTCGAAGAAAGAGGAGCAAGGAAGGCCGGGCCACTTGAGGAAGAAAGATTGAAGACCACCCTCGTCCGAACGAGGGGTGGGGCAGACTCACCGACGCGGACGCCAAGACAACAATTTCGAGGGGAGCACGAGAGAGACCAACTCGTGAGCCTCCGCTCGGTCGTGATGGACTTCACCCACTCCTTCCCGCTCTTAGCAGCCTTAGGGGTGGAGGGGGATGGCGGAGCCATAGCGATCGGAGACGGGTGGCGGCGGAGGTGGCGATGAAGGAGAACCCTAGCGGCGGAGCTTACCGAGAAAGCCAACAGATCCGCGCGAAAAAAATGCAAGGCGAACTCCATTTCGCTTCTCCTGTTCGACTTATAACAACAGCAGTAGTTTCGTGACTCGGGCCGGGCCTAGGTCTAGCGTCAGATGCGGCCTTTCCGCGAGGGGCCCAATGATCACTTGGTTGTCCGAGTGATTCCCCCCGAGAGGTCTGCGCCACGCATTGACCGCCCGCCTAGGAGCGGACGAGCCTAGCTACTTGGACAAAGTAATGCTACGGATTCGAGATCAAATCGAGAAGAAGCAAGATTGCGTATTCAAGGTCAAAAAGTAAGACGCCAAGACTCCCAAAAAGACTTTCATTAAAAAGGGCTCTTAGGTCTGACATATTTTCAATAAGCAAGACATCGAGCTAGGGCTCGTCATTGCTCGGGGAATGCCAGCAGAATAGATCATTCTCCGACGACCACCTCACGCCGAGGATGGAAGCGGCGAGAGCATCCTTCAATGGGTGCGCGCTGAAGAGCCGGATGGTCACGACTAAGACCCCGATGGCTCCTCTCGAGATCTCCTCCGCGTTCCTCTCGCCATCGCTGCTAACGAGTGATCTTAGCCGCTGGAAGGCATGCAGCGCGAAGCGCTGAATCCAAGCGACGGCGGCTTCCCATGGATCCATGAAGATTTGGGGCAGGTGTGGAAGTTCCCTGTGAGTCGCCGAAGGGAAAAAGACTCAAAATTCAAGGTCGGTAGATGATAAAGCGCACTCGATTTCTTTTTATATACAGAGGAAATTCAGGCCGCGCTTAGTAAACCGCTCGAATACAAGAAACCATCATAGCGATGGACGGCTGGAGCGGATCCGTTTCAACGGAACACGCGCTTCTTCGGTTGTAGGAGAAAAGGGCGAAAACGCTTCACCTCCCCTAATTGGGCTTGGCTAAAATCGCAAAGGGCGACCCCTTAAAGCTTTTTTAACACGCCACGGACGGTGGCAATGTGTTAAAATCGAGCCTAATTCATTTCTCGCACCTCGAGGGTATGTCATCGCAGCGCCTAAAGGTAAAAATATTTCACGCATACCCCATGTTGGGTCACTAGCCAACTTTGCACGCCAAGGTTGGGTGTTGGTGAAATCTGGATTCAATTTCTTGAGGTATGCCTTTATAAGGTCGCCATTGTATACCGTTACGCTGGATACAAATACCTCGCAAAATTAAGGCCCAACCGTATGCTCCAAAGGCCTATGCTGATCTCTGCCATGGTGGGGACAGATACCACCCGGCCGAAAGGTGTGCCCTATGTTGGGCCAAGAGTCGGTTCTTACAAGTTAAGGTCATCGCTCGATGTCGATATCCCTAAAGACGTTAAGGTTACAGATGCCGCAAGACGTGTCGTAATGGCGCGGCTTAAGGCATGCCGCATGATGGGCCAATGGCCGCTCTTGTATTGCAAGAGTGGATGCCCAGGAGCCGAATCCTCCTGTTGAAGTAACGTGGACAAAGGGCCGAGAAAACTTGGGTCTCGTATTGCCGAATCCAGGCGTTGTTTCGACATAAAAGCTTAAAATTTCTTGAGTCCTTACAATCTCTTTTCAGACATAGGATTTAAGTGGAACCAATGGCCAAGCATCCGACTCGATCAGAAGCACTGGGGCTATCAGGACCGCGATGGGCCCCGGTATCCTCTAGAAGGCCCATAAGGGAGCAGAAAGGGCGACCCAGTCGGTTGGTCAAGATAGAAACCACTCGGATCGGGCGCAGACTTAAGCCGCAAGAAAGGGTCCGAAGTTTATGGATATCCCCATGTAATTAGCAGATCAATGCATACATTCCATGTAACATCATAACGGAAATAGTTGCTATATACCGCGATTTCATCAGAAACTCTATCCCCTCGCACTATATAAAGGGAGGGGACAGACGCCATCGGCGTAGGCCATCGAATCATCATTAGGAGCATCATCTTGCATCCTCGATCCACCATATAATTCCAGAGCACAGAAGTAGGGTATTACCTCTCGCTGAGGGCCTCGAACTCAGATAACCCTCGCCTTTGTGCAAGTTTATCCGACCTAGTTCTTGATAAGCGCCCCTCAGACAAATTCATTGTCAAGTGTGACTTCAGTTAGTCAATTGTCGACATTAGAGCATCATCTTGCATCCGCTCGACCAGATTTGATGCGCTCGAAGTAGTGGCGGCTTCCCGAGGATATGAGCAAGGCGAGAGAAGCTTCGACCTCGTGGTAACGCCTTTGATCCGTGAAGTACCTCGCCACGTAATAGATTGGTCATCAGATGCCTTCCCTTTCGACCGCCAAGATCAAGGCCACCGCTTGTGGCGGCAACCTAGGTACAACAGAGCCGCCGCCATGCCGCTGGGTAGTCAGGACGGAGGATTGGACAGTATCACTTCAGATCTTGGAAGGATTTGTCGGCTTCTTCTGGCCCACTGAAACCATTGTGCTTTGCGCAGGCCTTAAAGAAGGGCAGCCCGCTGTCGCTTTTGACGGAAATAAACTCGCTTAGAGCAAATATCCATTCCAAAGGAGGCTCAGATTTCCTTGACGGTAGTTGGAGCCCGTGATATTTTCAATGGCCTCGATTTTTTCGTGGTTGGCGTAAATACCTTGCTAACCAATAACATAACCGAGCAACATTCCAGATCGAACACCAATGGTACACTTCTCGATTTAATTTTATTCGATGCCCGTGAGATTACGAAGGTCTCTCGCAGTCTTTTACATGATCTCGAGCATATTTGTTTTTACAACTATGTCGCCTTACATAGACTCCGTGTTTTTTCCACACATTGCCTGGGAAGGTCTTCCATTGTTACCGAACGTGGCACCAAAGATTGGGCGCAGATCGAAAGACATGGTCGATAGTAGAAAGTGTCAAGGTGATGAAGGCGCCTTCTTCATCTGGGAGATGCTTATTTGGTGGTAACCGAGTAAGCATCTAAAAACTCAGAGGTTGGCATCCGCAATGTATCGACTGTACCGGTCCATACGAGGCAGCGGAAATTGTCCTAGGACAAGCGGCTCAGATCTCGTGTGATCGATACACATCCTCCACTTGCCGCCTTTCTTCTTTACAATGACAGAGTTGGCTAACCACTGGTGTGATCAACCTCATGGATGAACCCGCAATGAAAGGGGCTTGCTGTCGATCTTTTGATGATCCCCTCGCTTGAATTCAAAGCGACGAAGCTTCCGGGCGTAATGCTTTTGTCCTGGCCTGACAACGGGCCAGGCTCGATAACCTCCTTGGGACTCCGCATATCATACGGCTCCTGTGCAAACATGTCCAGATTAGCTCGGAGGAAGGCAATGAGCTCGCTTCTATTTGGGGTCCAGATTGGCCCCAAATGAACTGCCTTGGCAAAGGTCATCAAAGCGACGTGGAACTTCCTTGGTCTTCTCCCGGTCAAGGGAGACTTAGGCGCAAGTGCATTTGGTCTCATGGAACTTCGTGACGCGCTGCGAAAGCTGGTCGATCGGGCGTAGGGATCGCCGTCGCAATCCTGAGCAGCTTTTGTAGTTGCCCTTGACCGTGATCACGCTGTTAGACCCAGATCTTCACGCAATGGTAAGCGTAGGGACACGGCCATAAATTTACCAAGAGATGGCTCGCCCAAGATCGCGTTGTACGCTGGATGGGAAGTCACCACGCCGAAAAGTGATCAACTCGTCTCGAAGTTGCTTGGGTTGTCGAAGGTAATCGGCAGGACAACCTGCCCCAACGGCTTGACGGCTTCTCCCTAACAATCCCATAGAAGGGCATTGCATTGCTCAGCTTAGAACGCAGGAATTTGCATCTCGCCCAAGACCTTAGCGTAGCAAGTCCAAAGCGCCCCGCCGCCTCGAGTACACGCCAACTCTTGCGCTGTCGATGGCTCCGAGCGACCACCGTGGGGAGCCGCCGAGGCTTGGTCATCCCAAAGGGGCAATCCTCCCGAGAGAAGGAGATGGGGACCCCGTCCACTTCATCGACTCAGCCGAGGTTTTGCCTTTTCAACATTAGGACCTCCCGAGCAAATTTTTGAGGTCGCATGAGAGGTGTAAGCGAGGAGCCGCCGAAGATGACGGCGATATGGTTCACGGTTCTTGATATTCATCATCATCTTCCCATCACCATCGCCGGCTTGGCGCTATTCTTACCGCATCACCTTGTTCGACAGGGTGGGCATTGGGCCCTTGCCGCTGTAGAAATCTTCGAGCTTTATGCCCAAGTTCTCGCAATGGCGATGTCGTGTCTGTAGTGCTGGTGGAATTTGCAAAATCGCCGCTTGGACCTTTCTTGCCTTGTCCGCCCCGAAAGTGTGCTTTTTGCTCTTGTAGTTATTGTTGGGCTTCTTCCGCCCATCTCTGAGGAGGTGCGCGATCCATACCGCAACGGTATTGTTCGTGATCACCTTTATTCTTCTTCTCTCGGGACTTCTTGTCACCGTGGTTGTCAGCCGCTCTTCTTCTTCTCATCCACACCAGTCAATGGGCAACCGCCTTGTCAAACGCCTTCTTCAGATCAACGCGTCACGATTAAGACATAAGCGCCACCGCTTTGAACAAGTCACATGGGTCCAGTCTCATTGATCTCGAGATCCCGGTGAGCCGCCGTCATGACTCCGCTTTTGAAGGCGCGACAACGGATTCATCCGAGATGTTCGGGATTGTGTTGTGAATCTTAATGAAACGCTTCACAAAGTTGCGGAGGGTCTCCCTGCTCATCCGATCATCCGCAGATCATCCTCTTGCCCAGACGCACGTAATGTGCCCGGAAATTAGCGATCAGAAGGCCACAAAGCGGGTTCCATGAGTCGATGGAACCTTCCCGCCGATTGAACAGCCCATGTCCGAAAGCAAATACTTCAAGGATGCCAGAGGTAATTAGCCATAACAAGCTCGCACCCCGCCGCCATGATGGTCAGAAGAGATGGAAAGGAATTCTCCGGTTCTGAGTCCCATTGTACCTCTCCATGACCGGCTTGAACTTTGAGGGCCATCGACAGCACGAAGCTCGTCCGAAAAGCCCTCAGAGCCCAAGGCATACGACCGCCACTCTTCCGCGTAACCTAGTCTTGAGAAGACGCGGTTCTGGCGGCGCCGAGGAACTCCTACCGAACGGGATGTTTCGCTTGGAGAAACTCTCCGGACAACCCACCACGCTTTTTTCTCATGGTCGCGACGACGCGCCTCACGAGGGGACCGTCTGCGGATCATCACGCTGCCGCTGGCTCGTTGTCGCGATGACTACGAGGATTTGGCGAGCGACGCCACCATGGGTAGCTCGCCATGGATGTTGATCCTTCGATGGTGACGAGGGTCACGCGATCGATCGGAGCTGTCCCAACCATTCCGGCAGTTTGGCATACGCTCGAGGAGTTGTTGACTTCTCCTAGAGACTTCAGCCTTCACCAATCGCTTCAGGTTAGAAGCACAGCATCGCCCATACGGGCGAGGCCGCCTGGTTGGTGGATCTAATCATCGGGTTACGGCCACGAAGTCGCTCCCGACCGCCTAGGGGCTCGGGACCCCGAGGCATCCGCTGTTTCGCCTGCAATCGAGTCCGCTATGCTGGGAACCTAACCCGACAGAGAAACTTCGCCGGAGACTTGGCGAGGGCACGCAGGCGGGTCGCGACGCTGTCGCTGTAACCGATCGCGAACCGCGCCACGGTCCGATTGATGGAATCGCCGAGGTTGCGGGCGACGACTTCGCCATGAAAGCGCCCAACGCAAGCCCGCCTTGATGTCGAGAAGAGTTAACTCGCCCGACTCGCCACGCCACAGCCACGTACGGCAGATCCTCGTGAGGTCCCTACATCAGCCATGTTAATGCCGGGGGTATGGAAGGTATGCTAGACGGTGTCATCGCTGTGTCGCCATTGTAGAATCTACCGACATAGTTTTGAACTGATAGATCTAAACCATCGTAAAGATCATCGGTTCCGTAGTCGCCGCCAATGGCGGAGGCGATCCGAGGCTATCTCTTCCATATAGGCGAGACATCCGCCCGGTCATGAAAGTGTTCGAGACCGAACAGATCGATCCGAATCGACAGGATGAGACATCCTCGCCCTTCCGAAGTCATAGCCCTCGTGAAGTATCTCAGACACCGACGGAGTTCGACATGCTCGAATCGCGGTCCCCACGGACGGCCGCAAGTCCGCCGACGGTTGGGATATTGACCCAAGTCAACCAAGGTTCTTCAGAAGGAGATAGAGACACGCTTAACAACCACGTAACAAGAACGAATGGAGACATGGGTTTTTATCCTCGTTCAGCCTCTCGAGAGATAATAGCCCCACGCCCAAAGCCTTTTTCTATATCAAAGAGGATTATAAGGTGGAACTCAAGCAGATCAAGAAAGGTCTCGCCGAGTAGTATGCTAAAAATCTATCGCTAAAGGTCAAGTCGTAAAACTCATCCTCCGATGCCCCCTAAACGCCGTAGGGGCATGGTTTATATAGTACAGAGCAAAACGATCTACCGAGGAATATCGGGTCAAGCTAACTACGAGATCGTGAACGAACTCAAGACGTACAAATATAACCTACCAGAGATAAAGTAATCTCCTAATCTTGGGGATCACGACTCTAATCCAATCCGGGAAACCACGTCCGGTCTTCGTAGTCAGGTAACTCGCTCGAGTCGGACTCAAACAGAAGCCTTGGCCATTACGCATCTCGCCACCAGAAGTTGTTCGGCAAGACACACATGGGCTGAGAACCTTCCAGTGAGCCGGGCCCCGTAGGTCGCTCGATTGGGCTGTTAGGAGTGGACCATGGCAATGGGCCGTAATTTAATCCCCGACAAGATTTTTTATTACATTAATCAAAAGTTTCAGTACAAGGCCCTTTCGGTTACAACAAGGCGCTTACTTAGGAGCAAGTCGCCTTCACCTCTTCAACTTCCAACTTGAGGCGCACGACTTCGCCTCGAGACTTGATTCTTCCTCGGCTTCACGGAGGCGCTCGATCTCCTCCTTGTTCGGGCCTGCTTGCGCCCAGAAGATTCGCCCAGATGGCCTCGACCTCCTCGGGTCTTGGCGCCACTGATCGGTCGAGCCTCGCCTGGCCGACTCGGCTGCCGCCTGCCTTGAGCTGTCTGGTCCAGCCTCCTTGACCTTCTTCTTCAGGTGATCGCCTCACCGCCATCCCCAAGATCTCCTCGATCTCTCCCCGTGAAGCCCTGTGGTTGAGAATTTTGCTTGAGACCCGCAGGTCCGCTTCTTCCTTGGCGAGCTGGGCCTTGAGTCTCTTGGCTCCGCCAGCCAGCCGGTCCCGCCTTTGGGAGGCGCCAGAAGTCGCTTCGAGCCACTTCAGGCGGCCCTGCTTCTCCTCCGCAGGCTCGCTTTAATGGCTTGCGCTGCAAGCCTCGGCCTCCCGGGAAAGACTCAGAACGCTCTTCGCCGGGCTTGACTTTGAGCTCTTCACCTTCGCCACCGACTTTCGACTTTGGGCGGGTGCAGAGGGCTCGCCGGACTCCTCGTCTCGGGAGGTGCTCCCGAGGACGCCAAGACGGCGCCCGCCGATGGTGACGCCTGCCCTCGAGCTCCTCCATGGTGTCCTTCAAGACCCGAGAGAGAAGACTAGTTAGCCGCTTATGGTGAAGCTACCCAACCGAAGCTAGGCGTGGTCTTGTGTTTACCTTCCCAAGTCGTTGCTTCAGCCCACTACAGCAGCGGTCCTCGAGGCCGCAGGCGGCTCAAGCCCCGCCAGGCGGGATGAGACGGTGCGTTGTTCCTGCCGCCGCCTTGTTCGCTTCCTTTTTCCGCTGAGCGCTGCCTTCTCGGAGCAGAGCGACGGCGAAGCGCTGCCTCCAAGGCCCTTCTCCTCTTCCTCTTTCTTCCACCAACATCTTCGGCGAGGTCAGCCACTCCGCTAGGTGGCGCCAGATTTCTGACAGCCGACTCGCGACCGCCGGAGGTCTTCTTGTTCCTCGGCGGCGGGATTTCACCCGCCGCCAGAGAATCCCATCACCAGGGGTGAGCTGCCCTCGCGACGGTGTTCGGCAGACTGGCCGCCGTCCCGCCTGGCAACTCCCCGAGCTGCTGCCTTGGCTCATTGCTGCTGGTGCCGCCGCGCCTCCCGCTCTAGCCGCCCACCTCGCTTGAGCTGCCGAGTCGTCGCCTGAGTTCGCGGAGCAGCTCCACGACGCCAGCTTTGTCCTGAGGCATGCCACCACCGCCAGCCGATGCACCGTGATGTTTCGGGCAGAATGACCGCCGACGACGCCTCGACGCCGTCTCAGGCGATCTCTCCGGGCGGCTGATGAAAAGAGATGATCGTTAAGTCTAACGCGTCAAGGTTGAAAGATCAAAAGATCGATTTCTACATACCTACCGCGGAGGGCTTGATTTCGATCTTCTTCCGAACTTTCCACCTCTTCCTGGGGCTCCTTGGCTGCTTCTCCGCTGGTCTTGGGTGTTCAAGGGCGATGAGCTCAGCTCCCCGTAAGTTGAGCGCCTTCACAGAAGCGCAAGAAGTTTTTCCTTGCGCTACGATTTCTTCTTCGAGCCTCCTTGCTCGGCGACTGCTGTACCCGATCCATGCGCGTGGTGAGCTTATGGTAACACCTAAGCCAGAGGGCTATGGTCTTACCTCTTCGCCGCCTCCTTCACGAGGAGGAGGGGCTTGGTCTCTTCCCACTGGCTGACCGCGCGCCCGCTTGGTCTCCGCTTGGCACGCCTCCGCCGCCAAGCAGATGGTCTTTTCGACTACGGGCGGCCGCCATGTCGCTGGTGAGTCTGCTGGCTACCACCGCCACCTTGGGCTTAGTGGCTATCTTGGCCTTGCCCTTCTTCGCTTTCTCTTCTCGCATCCGGAGAGCTCCTCTACGATCCCTCCAAGGATCACCGTCCTCCCGCTTTGAGAAGTTTAACGTTAGCATTAAAAGCATAGTGCAAGTCTAGCGACACGATCGGGTGTAAGCGGTTTACCTCATCCGAGGACAAGCACATTGCGCTGGCAGTGTACGCCACCGCCGGTGACCTCCCCGCCTTCTTTTGCCGCCTTCAAGATGGCGTCAACACCGCCGTCACCCATGCGTTGGTTGGCCTCTCGCCCGACAGATGGAATCATTAATTCTCGCTCGGAGGAAATGATCAATGAAGAGGCCGAGTCTTAAAGGCATTTACCCGCGTTTCCCTTGTGATGTCTTCCCATCCTCTATCTTGTAGAAGGGATAGGACTCCTCCGCAATGATGATCCTGCTCGGCCGGAAGTCTTGAATGATCTTCGCCTGCGGAGCCCGAGGCTCACGAGGGAGGCGATCTTCCTTGTCAGTACCGCCCCCATGGACATCTTCGCCGAGGCATTATGCTCCTTCACGGGCGCTTTCCGTGAAGATGAGCTTGTCGTCGCCACTCCGCTTGTCAGAGAACCACCTCACCCACCACGCGCCCATCGAGTCGAAAGCAATGTGGGCGAGGGTACGCGCGCTGCCTTGCGGTGGCCCTGAGCTTGAGGTAGTAGCACCTCAGCCGAAGCGGCAAAGCCGCCTCTCACTGTAATAGTGGAGGAACAATTTCACCGTGGATCGATGCCAGATAGCCTCGTGACAGGTGTGTGGAAGACGCCATCCGAGGATGGAGTTTGATTGAGGTTCGCCACCTCCAACTACCGATGTTCAAGAAGGCCTCGACGAAGTCGCTCAGAGATCTCAACCCAACAAGGCGAATCGCTCAAGTCGATTTAACTCTCCTCGAGCGGCCCGAGTATCCTCCTCCGCAGCCTCTAGCTACCAGTATCGATGTGGTTCTTCCTCCTGCACCTTCAGATCCTCCTGTCAAGTTAGTGCCAGTGAACTTGGCCATAGCAGCCCAAGAGTTCGGCTGCGGTTTGGTGGTAGAGTTTGGGTGCTCGTCGAGTGTGGTTGGAACTAGGGCTTAGAGAGGAAAGGCGCAGGAGCAGTATGGCTATCGGCAGCTTGGGTACTTTTATAGTCCCATATGGGCAGCTCAAGAACGGTTTTGTCACAAACAATTAGTTTTTACCACAACGGCCGGATAAAACGGTCACTCGCTTTCATCAAGCAATGATAGGAAGTTACCGCTGGAGTTCCGCCAACGGCTAGTTTTTTCCGTGGTTCGCACCAAGGCCGAGTACTCGCCGGGCAGATGCGATTCTCGCTCGATGCGATTTGAGCCGCCGGCATCGAAGCGGGTTTGTTCGGTCCCGAGCACCTCTTGTTCGGTTGAACTTAACTCGTTCGGTCGATCGTTACACGCCTCAGAAGCGTAAAATTTCCTCTTCAGGATTTGAGTCTCAAGAGGAAGACCCCACTCTAGTGAGTCCTTCCACTTGAGTCTCGGGCTAGCCGTCGGGATTAAAATACGCCCATTGCCATGGCCCACTCGACGGCCCAATCGAAACCGCCAGGCCCAGCCTCGAAGGTTCTATCCGCCCATATGCATCCCGCCAACAGCTTCGGCCGGCCCGTGCGAACGGCCAAGGAATCGTGGTTTGAGTCCGTCTCGAACAAGTGTTCTCATGGCTACGTGAAGACCCGGACGAGGTTTCCTGATTGATTAGGAGTCGTGATCCCCAAGATTAGAGATTACCTTATCTACCGAGGTTGTATTTGGCATGTATGAGTTCGTTACGGCCTCGTAGTTAGCCCGCCCGATATTCCCAGAGGTCGGCTTGTCTCTGATTATATAAATAGGGCCCTACGCGCTTAGAGGGACCCCGCAGATAGATTTTCAGATACTACTCGCCGAGACCCACCGATCTCGCCGAGTTCCCTCGTAATCCTCTTTGATATAAAGAAAGGCCGGACGAGGGCTATTATCTCCCGAGAGGCCCGAACCTGTGATAAAACCCTTGTCTCTTGTTCGTCGTCGTCGGGTTGTTCGGGCGGTTCCTATCTCCTCCTTGAAGAACCTTGCTGACTTGGGTCAATATCCCAACCGCCGACACTCCCCTGCACCGATCAACCTCGCCTCGCCTCCCATCTCCAAATGTGACCTTCTTTGGGAATTCTCCAACTTCCCCGAGTGCAGTGAACAACCGCGGGTTTCCCGTCATGTGTTGAGTACACCCACTGTCCATGATCCAATGACGCCCGTCGGTTTTGTAGTTCACCTGCACTCAAAGTCATTCAGAAAGAGTCAAATTGAAGACCTAGGAACCCATTGAATGGGTCCGCGAGGGTTAGTCTTTGGAAACCTGTCAAGCAATGACTTCTTGACCCACACACAACTCTTGTGCTCGTTCTCCTCAGGAAAGCCAACAAATTTTGCTACAATCCTACCTTGCTTCCCAAAGTGAAGCAAGTAGTTCCCATCTAGCTCAGCATGGTTCTTGGGAAGGTTTGGGTTTGGTGTGGTCCACCTGTAAGGTCTGGGCTGCTCCCTGGGTGGTGCTCTCCTAGCTCCAAAGCCACTTGGCTGCCCCTGGAACCGTGCTGGCTGGTAGTAAGGTCTAGGCTGCCTGAAGCTGGTCTCCTGCCTAGCCCTACCCCAAGTGTTCTGCCTGAGCCCCCAAGCTGGGTATCTACCCTAAGAGTCCTGATGGGGACGGGGGTCCCGATCTTCCGACAGGTATGGATAAACACGATTGGTGGAGAACTCGACGTTGACGATCCGGCCCAATCGTAATGTATCTAAGCTCGCAATCGCTACACCATCGCTCCGTCATATCAACCACGCCAAGACACGGTTGACTCACCACGGCTAGTTCCTGCAAGCTTAATCGAGAACACGAGCAAGAACACGGTAGATGCAATCTCAAATTACCGACATCAATAAGCACACAAAGTTGGGGTTCAAAGAAACCGATACACGCTAAACCGCGACGGTAGAATAATCTAAGCAAAACCCAAGTCTAAACTAGCGACAGCTACTGAATTTATAGTGACGGCTAGGGTTTGGGGCGCAGCCCCCTAGGGTACATGGGCCATGGGCCCAAAGTGGAGCGTCGCAGCACTGGCCGGATTCCGCAGATTCTGATCGTAATATTGTTTCGACGATTCCTGTTGATCCGTAAGGAATTTGAACATGGACTGGATCCATTGGAAAGATCTCGTCGAGAGCTTGTTCGTACATACCAAGAACGTCCAAAACGAAGTTCATATGACGCCGGGGCATCCGTTTTAAGTTGATCTGCACGGAGATGGCCGAACCTGACTCGGAGACAAATTGGGCTCTCTTGGGCCGCCTTGCAATGACGTGGCTTGTGGGACTAGAGGGTGCCAAGAGGTGGAAAGGCGCCTTTCTTCAGTATGTCTTCACGTAGTGGAGGCGCTGTGGTGGTGGCCGAACTTCGGATAATATCGCGCTTTGTCCAGAGGTCGATGATGTCGACCGAAAGTGATCGACCGCCATGGTGGAGGTCGATGATGCCACGAAGTCGGCGATGTCATCATAGATGATGTAGACGATATAGAGGATGCCGTGGTGTTGCCAACTTGTTGTAGACGGCTAATCGACGAAAATCTTGATGACCAACATATTGACGTAGTGTTGGTCATACCTATGATGGGCATGGTCACATCACATTTGCTCTATCGGACCTAGAATCGATAGAATCTATAATCGGTATTTCAAAGCCGATTATAGAAAACCCGATCCGCTATTTCAAAAGCCAATTAGGGTTATATTATCGACGCATTTTCTCCTTGTTAATTTATAGGTCAAATTGATCGCACGCTTGGTTTTTTCTTGTTGCACACAACCCTGCAGTTGACGCTTCGCACGGTGTTCGCGAGAAGCTAACTTTTCGTGTCAACATACTTTTTGGCACGCCTGGGGACCGAGATCAAAATCGACAAGATGACGCGACCGACACCGAAGCGGCATCGAGGCGCCAACCACGCCGCCAAGGGGTGACGCTGACTTAACCGAGCCCGGATCAAAAGAAAGAAGTCGAGGATAGGCTCGCAGAAATTCATGAAGAAAACAAGAAAAGAATGCTTATCGGTATCAAGGACGCCGCAGCGGCTGTTACAAAGACTTCCATCGAGATCCGCTGCTCACGCGCGATTTTTCCGGTTATTAGAGATCAAATCAACAAATTGCATCGATCGATGCTTGATCAATCATCGGTTTTAGGGCTTAATCGCCCAGAAGGGCAAATGTCGCTTTATAACATGATGATCGCCAAACCCAACAGATAAATCGGAGTATCACTCAAGGGTGTATCCCGGGGCCAATATCCGCTTATGCTCACCAGGCATCAAACGCTGGTCTTCCCATTAGGTCCGCCACCGGTCGTTAACCCAACTCCGATTCGATAAAGACTCCAATCATCAGCCGTGGTTCCGATCCCGATCCGATCTATCACCGATGAATCGGGGTGAGGAAAACCTTGAAGAGATGACGAAGAACCTGGTTTACAACATGATGAAACAAAGGCGGGTTCAACACTCCTAAGATTGCACTCACTATACCATGCCGATCCATCGCTTTTAATGAAACCGAGTATCCACACAAGTATCGCTCCTCGATTTCGCAAACGCTAAGTTTAGCGGAGTGATCACACCTCTACATCGCGGAGCATATTGCCGATTTCGCACTTTGTGCGAGGTCGCATCAAGGATACTCAAATGCCGATTGTTCCCGCCGTCTTTATCGGGATCGCATTCAACCGTTCACATCGCCCTCCAAACAAATACTACTGTGGGCCGATTTGGAGAAGAAGTTTCACTAATATTTCTATTCTCGAGAGAATGAAGCGAGGATCACCGATATCATGATGATTAAGCGTAAATTTGGTGAGTCGTTGAATGATTACCGCTACGGTTCGTGGAGGTGAGAAACCGATGCTATAGCCTTTCTCTCGCCTGCATAACGAATTGGCGTAATTGGCTTTTAAGGGTCTGCTGTTCGTCAACCAAAAGAAGGTGGGCAACCAAGAGTTTGCCGATATATCTCATTTGGCACACAAAATCGCGCTTCACGAGAGCCGATTTTCTGACAACTCTTACCCTGGTCAAAGGGAGTATCGGAATAATAACAATAATAAAGGAAAAGAAAAGGCGATCAATGTGCTTGATGTCGATGAAGGTGAAGAACTGGCGACTCCAATGACGTAAGATATGGGTGCCTATGTTGCTGAATGGGTAAACAATAAGAAAGAATTTGAGCTTGGATGGATAAAGCCGAAAGGTGCTGAGAAGAGCAAGTACTTCTTTGATACATCTAAGTGCGATCGGATTTTCGATCATTTGTTACAAGAAAGACAGATTCGGCTTAAGCAAGGGCACGTTATTCCCCCGCTTGAAGAGCTAAAGAAGCGCAAATATTGCAAGCGGCACAACTCTTATTCGCACGCCACTAATGAATGCAATGTGTTTAAGCAAGTGGTACAGAAAGCGATCGAAAGTGGCCAACTTCGCTACCAAAGCAAAAGCTCCCAGATCAACACAGAACTATTCCCTGTCGGTTTTGTTGGGATGGTGGACGCTAAACAAAAAGCCGATGAGCCCGAAAGCTCCAATCGGTTTAAGGTACTCGTCGGATCTAAAAGGATCGTGGTGGAGGAGAAGCCGGAATTACAATTCCGATCCTCAGGCCGGCGAGGTGCTAAGAGGGCCGGTGAGTGGCGCCAGATAGTTCGTGATCATAATCCGATCTCAAAATCGAGGCCAAAACCAACCTTCGACCAGTTGATGGAAAAATACTACGTATCGGCTAAGGAAACGATCGCAGAGCGCTGAATCGTAATCCAGATGTTATTCAAAGAGATCCAAATGATCAAGGTTGGGAGATGAAACATCGATTGTCCTTTTTTCGACATCACTGGAAGAAAGGATGTCTTTGCCCAACTTGGAGGATTGCCCGATGAACCACTGCTTGTTCCTTCTAAGAGGATATCGGTAAAAGATCGCTAGTGTTTCCTATCGAAAGGGCCGATGACGTGAGGGACAAACATTTCGACGCATAGGCCTCCTAAGGTACCATTGCCACAAGGTGCCCAAGCGGATCACAAAATCTCGTAAACGACGCCACAAATGGATGAGACACGCAGGTTAAAGAAGCGGAGGTCGAGAGATTTAGGGACGCCCATCGAGCAGTAAAACCGATGAAACCAGCTAGAGCAAGTAGGAATGGAGGCCCAAGTTGAGATCGGCTGTCATCATTGAGAAAGATTCCGATGAGATTTCAATTGCTACCAATATGGTATGTGTGCTACCCAGGGAATTTATGAATGATTGTGAAGAGACCGCCGCAGAATCGGTGATTGGAGCGAAGATGCTATCTTTAAGAAGCCAGAGAATTCCCGATTGCATCTCAAGCCATTGTTTATCATGGGGTATATGAATGGCAAACCGATTTCAAGGATGATGGTAGACAGCGGAGCTACGGTAAATTTGATGCCATATTCTATTTGCCGCAAAATCGGTAAATCTACAGAAGATCTCGTCAGGACTAATATGGTCTTAAGTGATTTTAATGGAAATCCAACCGAGGCCAAGGGAGTTCTGGTGGTGGAACTGACCATAGGAAGCAAGACTATCCCGACAGCGTTCTTCATAATTGAAGGGAAAGGAAGTTATAATGTGTCGTTGGGAGAGATTGATACACGCCAATTGTCGCATTCCATCGACATTACATCAAATTCTCGATTCAAAGGATTGGCGATCAAATAGAGGTAGTAAGAGGAGAATCTTCGATCACTGAAACCGATTATACCGATATACATCATAATCTAGAGGCATTATCGAAAACCCTTGAAGATTGTGATTTCGTTGTTAGTAAATTGGGGTTCAAACCAACGACTTTGAGGGACAATCGTAACCCAAGGGTGTGAGGGTTTTTATGGGAACCGCGTTCTAGAAGGCGTTGAGTATAAGATGGGCCAGGTTTTATATCGGCCGATGAACCGAAAAAGTCGATATTGGGACCGATGGTAAAGAAAGGCCCACTTACATCAAGAAAAGTTGTCGCTGGAATATAAGGATCGGCTTATCCGTATACTCAAGGATCGGGTTGATTGTTTCGCTTTGGGAATATCATGAAATGCCCGGTCTAGACCGATCCATAGTTGAACACAAGATCAAGATGAAGCTCGGTTTCGCCAGCTGAAGCAATCACCGAGAAGGATCAATTGGAAAATTTACGATCAAGTGAAGGTCAAATCCGTAGATTGTTAGATGCGAAGTTTATTCGGCCATGCAAGTATGCCGATTGGATTTCTAATATAGTGTCGTTGGTAAAAAGGATTCTGATAAAATTCGGGTATGCATCGATTTTAGGGACTTAAACAAAGCAACATATAAATCGGATTATTCCGATGCCAATTGCCGATCGTCTGATCGATGCTGCTTCGGGCAATCGGATTATTAGTTTTTTGGATGGCAATGCTGGTTACAATCAGATCTTTATGGCCGAAGAGGATGTCAACAAGACTGCATTTGGAGCTATCGGCTTATTTGAATGGGTTGTGATGACTTTTGGGCTGATTAGCTACCGGGCTATATATCGTAGAGGATGAACTTAATTTGCCATGATCTAATCGGCAAATTGGTTGAAATTTACATTGATGATGTGGTAATTAAGTCTCGTGAAGAAGAACAACACTTGGCGATATTGTGACCGTGTTGGATCGATTTCGAAATACAGATGAGAATGAATCCAAAGAAATGTGCTTTCGGAGTATCTACCGCAAATTCCTAGGTTTCATGGTGCATCGAGAGGTATTGAAGTTCATCCCGATAGAGTAAAGGCGATCCCGATACGAAGCCTCCCGATTCAAAGGTTCGCCTACAAGAACTCATCGAAAATTAATTATTTGAGAAGGTTTATTTCAACTTATCGGAAAGGATTATCCTGCTTTCCCCATTGCTCAAGTTGAAAATGCCGATAAGTTTATTTGGGGTCCTGAGCAAGCAGTAAAGCCTTTGATAGTATTAAAGAGTATCCGATGAAACCGCCTGCTCGTCGCCCAAAGGAAAATTTACTGCTCAAATTGTATCTATCGGATCGGATAAAACGATTGGAGCAGTTTCGTCCAATAAATCGACAAGAAAGAGCATGTTGTTTTCTATTTAAGGTAGTTATTAGATCCAGAAACCCGATACACGGTGGTGGAAAGGTATTGCCTTTGTTTATACTTTGCTTGCACTAAATCAAGGCATTATTTGCTGGATGCTGAATGCAAAGTAGTATGTCAAACCGATGTGGTCAAGTACATGCTTAATGCGCCGATAATCGAGGGCGCCTTGGGAAGGGTGTATACTCATCGAAGTTTGACCTCGACATATGAGTCTCCAAGGTCGCAAGGGGCGTGTTTTAGCCGATTTCGCCACGCATAATCAAGGTGTGAATTTGTCGATGCTTTTACCTTGGGTAATGTTCTTCGATGGATCGGTTTATAGAAGGGATGTGGAATCGGTATTTTCATTGTCTCTAGCGCGCTCTCACCGATTTGGTGTTACAAGAATTTCGGTTAACCAACAATCAAGTGGAATACGTAAGCTTTGATCCGTGGATTAGAGTGGTTAATTCGTCGGTGCTATCGCCGGAAGTATTCGGAGATTCGCAATTGGTGGTTTATCGATGATCAGTAAATATGATTGTCACAAAGGACCTACTTCGGGAATATCCGATAGAGCTTCGACGGCTAAATATTTTTGTGTTCACAATTCACCATATTCCAAGGAACAGAATCGTGAAGCCAATGATTTGGCTCAAGAGGCATCGGGTTATAAGTTGTCGATCATGGAGTTAGAAATTGTCCCGATTGTGTTAAGTTCATTGATGGCAAGTCGAGATTATCGGTTATTTTAAAATCAAGAAGGGAAAACCGATAGGAAGCTTAAAAGGAAGGCTCTGAGGTATGTATTAATCTCGATAAGCTGTACTATCGGAGTTTTGATGGTTTATCGCTAAGTGCTTGAGTGAAGAAGAAGCTAAAGTTGCAATCGGAGAAGTACATGAAGGTTTGTGTGGAACTCATCAATCGCCTATAAGATGAGATGGATGTTAAAGCGCAGTAGGGTATTTTTGGCCGACAATGGTAGAGGATTGCTTCAAATATTATAAGGGTTGCAAAGATTGTCAAAGATTTGGGAATATTCAAGATGCGTCAAGGCCCATTTTACATCCGACAGAAACCGTGGCCTTTCAGAGGATGGGGATTGATATGATTGGGGAAATATTTCCATCCTCGCCCAAGGCATCGGATATTTTGGTAGCAACGGATTATTTCACTAAGTGGGTAGAAGCCGTACCATTGAAGAAAGTTACCGCCAAGCAATCGAAGTTCGCCAAAATACATATAATTTACCGATTTGGTATTCCTCAAATGATCACTACCGACTCAAGGATCGGTATTTATGTCGAGTATGCTTTCAAGATTACGCTGAAGCTTGGGAATCACAACGACATTCTTCGTCAGATATGCTCAAGCCAACGCCAAGGTAATCTTCAAACAAGAGTGCTATAAAGTCGATCGTTTAAAAATGATGAAAGGTCATGGGTTGGTATAATACTTTGGTGGATGCGCTGTATGATCGACATACATGGGGCTACAAAGGTATCGCCATTTGAGCTAGTTTACGGTCAAGAAGTCGTTTCGCTAGCTTGAAGCCATCATCGGTTCTACGAGGGTTGAAGAGCGTAATAACGAAAAGCCGATGATTACAATAGGTTGATGATGGATAAGTTGGATGACATGGTGGCGTTCGTTAAGGGCTCGAACATATTGAGCGTGATAAGCAAAGAGTGGCCGACATTATAACAAGAAAGTTGTGCCGAAAACTTTTGAAGTAGGAGAACTCAGATGGAAGACGTTTTTACCGATTGGCTCTAGGGATCCTAAGTACGGAAAGTGGTCTCCAAATTGGGAAGGACCATTTAAAGTCAATCAGATTATTCCTAGTAATGCGTATATCTTGGAGACGCTCGAAGGAGATGTTTTTGGTAAAGCAATTAACGCCAAGTATTTGAAAAAGTATTATCCTAGCGTTTGGGTCGGAGCTTGAGCTAGGGTTTGTAAGAGCCGATTCTATGAATCGCCTATAGTTCAAAGGTCGTTTTGCACTTGGCTGCTGAAAGTTTTTCAACACGCTGTCGCTGATGTAAAGCCAATTCTCGAGTCGCCTCGCAGATCTAATTACTATGCAATTTTGCTCATTGTCATGAGTAGAAGCCGATTCTAAATGAATCGCCTAAAGACATAAGATGAAGACGATTGCATGAAGAAATGGTTATTACCAAGGCACGAAGGCCTTAATCGGTTTCGCCAAGGGCAAGATCAAACATTGTTTTTAATCGGTAAAACAACCGATTCACACATAGCAAGAAAATTTGGCCTGCAGCCACCACTCGCAAAATTCATAAATAGCGCCGCAATACCGACATGGTATCCCTGATCCGATTGATAGTTGCTGATCTTCCTCGCCGATCCAGAATTATCGGATCTTTTTCTTCGCTATTCAATCATCGCTAGGCCGCAGTGCTTTCACAATGCTATATTGCTCCTGGTCACGACTGCGGTCTTCGCTTGAGAGGCATCGCTTCGCTTTTGGCTTTTTTCCAGCCCAGCCTGTGGATTTGACCCGTGAAGTCGCTGAAGCAACGCTTTTTGCCGATTCCGCTTCGCTTCAAAGAATCGGAGTTTATCATTTTGGCGCTAGTATCTTGTACTAGCTCTTTCAATTCGCCGTGATCTTTCAAGCTTCCTTTGGTGGAGCCGATCCAATGCAGATCGAATCGCTTTCTTTGGCGAGGGCAAGACTTTTTGATGGCCGAGGCCACCGCTTCAGTGAGGACCTCGTGTGATGGAGTCGGCTATTTCTCCGATGGCGAAGTGTTAGCTAAGAAGGTCGACTCATCACCAAACAGCTCCTACATTTGCTTGATCTTGGCGATGGTCTCCGAGGAAAATTGGTTTTTCTTGGTAGGCTCTGGGCCGGGAATCGACGATTACGGCCGAGGCTTACGATGTCCCGATCGGAGAAGATGTAAAATCCAGCACATCGCCGAGCCGCTCATACCGAAGGATCAAGTTGAGCTCATCGCCTTTCTTCCCATCATACGTGATGACATGCGGATACCACCGCTGTTCCTGACCGGGTCATGGGTTGAAACATGTACTAGACGTAAAGATGTTTTAAGTTACAAGGTATCGGATTGTGGAAAATAGCATAAATTAAAGCAAGGAAAGCCGACACGCCTTGAGGGTTGAAGGTCGAGGTGTCCGAGAGGTCAAGGAGGAGTGTGTATCATCCTTCTTTGGGTGGGTGATGTGTCCCAAAGAAAATACCGATAGAGTAAAAGCTAGTAGGAATCAGGATTTCAAAGCTTATCAAGTGCTTATCGGTCACATACCGATTCTGTGGTATCGGGCGACGACCTTTTGAGATCTTGGCCTCTTGATGGATACTTTCTTCCTCAAAGCCAGCTCGCCTGTGGGTTTCGCTGAGGAAGGTCATGAGCGATCGGATATTCTAGAATTCTATGAACACCGATTATACTTTTCTTCTACCGAGAGGAGCTCACGAAAGCCGGCGCGGACTTCGTGGAATGAAGTCGCCACCCGCCGCCAATAAGCTTGGACCTTGGGCGTTGTTCTTCGCCTCGAAAGAAATAATGCCAGTTAGTAAGCGATTAGTGACCTCGCAGCTAGAAGAAGATGCGTAGTTTTGGGACTCGTTCTTTCATTGTCCGAATCTGATGACGAAGGTCCCAATTCGTAAGAGTTTTCTCTTTTCATCGCTATCATCCGAGGTAGAAGAGCCGAACTGCTGCTGTCGATTGTTTCGATTCCGGCGAAGGCTCACCATACCAAAGAATCTTCGCCGCTTGGGTCTGCAAGTTTTCTTTCGCCGGTGATTCGCTCGACACGTTGCGCCCACCCTTGGTGGCATATATGTCTTTGGCGATGGTTTCCCACCGAGGTCGAACTCGAGAGGTGTCGATCACATTCTAAGCTCCATCGGCATTTGAAAATCGATGTGCAGCAGACAGACCCCGTATGCCGATTGAGGGTTGAGATCTTCCGCGCTCGATGACGGTATATGCATAAATCGGGAATATTCTCGTCCCAAATTAAATTGCCGAGCAACCACTACGGTGGTAAAACTCATAAGATGGTTTTCCGATGTGAGTCCTTGTGCTCAGATGGCTAAGAAAATCCTCGGAGAAATGAATTCTTTGTATGTCGCCAGGCTTCTCCTTTCAAGGTGTTATCTAATCGAAAAACGAGGGAATTGATATCTATCTAGATCTGTAAGGATTGAACTGTTCTAGTCTCAGATTCCGATTCGCATATTGTATAAAGTGCAACCATAGACATGGCAAGATCTTCTTGGTTTAAACGTCACTGCTGTGCTTAATCGAGATCATTTCCATATGATTTGCACGGGCGATCCATGCTATCGGATTCATGCTCGCTGGAAATCTTAAGCTGAAATCTAATTCGCCAAGGGAATTGTATATCCAAGTTTCGTGAATATTCCGATAAACCAAAAGGGACCACCGAGGTTGCCAACTGAGTATTGTGCTTTTGGTGAGCAGAGACCTTCCCTGATCTCGTGCATCATTCGATAGGTGGCTCCTAGGAGGTATTTTCCGATTGCTAGTTTTTTGCCTGATGCCAATGCTTCGGCCACCCCCTGGTATACCTTGCTCGGGCTGAGTGATTGACCGCAGAAGAAGAACCGATCGAGCCACATGTTCAGGAAAGCAATGTGCTCTTCGTCATCCACTTCATCAGTTTTCTGGTGAGTATTGATGTAACGCTGCCATCCAAAATTTTTCTCGGGGACCAATTTTAAGCTGGTGGAGAGGTCGAAAGCCGATAGCATTTCGCCATAGGGGCTAAGTCCGGCTAGCATAGCCACATCCAGGAGTGTAGGGCTTATTGGTCCGCCGAAGAGGAAAGCGTCGCAAGATCGCACTGTAAATAAGCCGGCGCGCCATAAATGGTTCGCTCACCGGTGGCGGAGATAAGGAGAGAAGGATGGCATCGGTTATTCCTAGCTTGTCCCATTGCTCTTGTTTTTGGCTATAGACCCAATCACCAATTCTTATATCCCTTGATCGGCCGGGCTAAGATCCAATGCCGATTTCACTATCTACACTAAGTTTATCGGCAATAGGGGAAGTCTCTCACGGAGTAATGTATAAAACCGATGGGTTTTGGTCTCCTACTGGTCCCAAAGAATACAAAGCTTCGGAATCTGAGCATTGAATCAGTACCTGAGACATGATGCTGATTGAAAGTTGGTGAGACCGGTTAGTAATGACCGCCAAGGCTGGAGATTCCGATGCGAGAGCCGTGCGTGAGTAGGAGAGCGTGAAAATGACGGAGCATGGTGCGCTATTTATAGCAGTGGTAAAAACTAGGGTTTTAACGCTGGCGTTACGCTTTCGCCCATGTTGTTTGTCAATCGACACGTGTTCTCCAAATGGGCTGAAAGTGAGGAATTACGTAGAAATGTGAAATGTTCCGACGTGATAAACCGATTTACTTGGAAGTTCGCTAATGAAATATTCATTGCCAAACTTAGGGGCATATGTTGATGACGGGCGTGTTCGCTCAACCATCGCGAATCACACCACTAGTCGATTTTCACCGCCACCAACTCGATCAAGCTCGCTCGATTTGAGCGCCGGCACAACAAGGAGCGATCACAGATTTACCTGTGTTCGACCTCGGGTAATAGTCCTACTCCCGCCGAGCCTTAGCTCTTTTCTCGATTGTGGTTGAATGGGAATGTGTTTGTGGTGCTTGTGAACTACGGTGTTCGAACCTTTTGCTCGCCCCTCCCCTTTATACAAGCCTCGAACCGACGGAGAGAGCCGGGAGGGGTAGGCAAGATAATACTTCACCAGATTCGACAAGACAGTGAGACACGACAGAGAGACGAAAACGCAGCATCGTCGCTTCCCTGGGCGCCACCTCACAGGCTTCGCAAGCGACCTCCGACCAAGACAGACACACCGGTGAGATCGGGCGGGCCCACTGCCCTCCCGACGCTGGGCGATCGCCTTAAGCAAACCTTCTCGCGGTCAATTCTTCACACATAAGGATAAACCGCCAGACTCGCAGGGTCATCAGAAGGTAATCATTTCTTCTACTGCCTATCCGCTGCTGATGTCGATTAAATGTGCTTCGCCCTTCGCAGCAGGGGAGCCTTCGCCCCCAAGACTCCTTCGCAACGTTTCGCCGCTGGGCCCCACCGACGCTGGGGCCTCGCCTAGTCTTCGAGAGGGCTCGCCCACGCACTCCGCCGCGCGGGGCCTCGCCGTCTTCAGAGGGGCTTCGCCACGCACTCCGCCGGCGCGCGGGCCCTACCGGTCTTCGAGGGGGCTCGCCTTCTCAGACTCTTTGTACCCCGGTGATTTATTACACCGACAAGAGCTCCCCGGTCCACCATGATACGCTAATCGCCGCAGACACTTTTTCCGCTTTTAGCGGCGGTGACGATCGGGGCCCACCACCGCGGGCGGCGGACGCCCGATTCTCCATCCGCACACGATCTTCCTTGGGAACTACGCCGCCTGGAAACCAAAACGCGGGCAATGATGGCGCCGCACGCGCTGGGCGGAATCTAAACTGCCGTGCCGCGCCCCCACGCCTATAATATTTCGCCGCTATGCTAATCCTTCCGCACGCTAAGTCTTCACAACCGCCAATTGCTCGCTTCACGCCACCACGTAGCCTTCTTTTCTTTGCCAACTTCTCCACCGCTTCAATGGCGCCTAAACGCAGCAAGGATCGCCATGGGGGCGCCGCCATTACCGGGCCAGGTTTTCCCACCTCCGCCGCCGACGAAGACGCAGTGAGGCGGTTTGCGTTCGGCCGCCAACCGCCGCCTGTTCCGCCGCACCATGGCGCCGAGCCCTCGCGACGGGAGATCATCACTCGCTCGGGCGGCGCTGGGGCCATCCCGCCAGATTCTAATTTTTCTTAGGGCGCCGCTTTCACGAGATCCAGCGCACCTTCCCCAATTCCATCATTGCGCCGCCATCTTCGCCCACCCGCGAGATGTTCATGGGGACGGCGCTAAGCCTTCCCACTCGGGCGCCGCTTTTCAGGCCGCAGACGCGAGGCCACGCCTGCGCGGGGCCTTCGAGTCGCGCATTTTACGCCCGCTGCCGCCGCTTTCATCCTCGCTGCCCAAGTCCAATCGAAGGATCGGCACCGATAATGGTCAGACGTGGAGGAGTCCAGCCATCGCGACGATCTTTTTCTTCTCGAGGGTCTCGCGAGCCCACCGCTAACCGGGGCTACGCTCATTTATTCAGCGAGCCGAGTTGACGCCGGGCGCAGATCGCCGATCTTTCGCCGCAGCTCACCGAACCTCGTCATGGGCGGATTTTTGCGGCTACCGACTCGCCCTCTCCGGATGAGGACTCGCCTACCGATGTACTATGGCGACAACGATGGAGTCCGCCGCCTCGGGCGGTGAGTGCTCTTTTAGTTTTTGGGTCTCCGCCTTCTTGGAATCTTTTGCTTGCCGACCTTACGGCTTTCTTTTGCTTGCTCACCAGCAGGAACGTGCCGGACGACGTAGTTCACACGACCGTCAAGGGACTCATCGCCCCGCCAACCAGCGACATTCGCTACCGCAGCATCCTCCTCTTCGCGATCGGGATCCACGGAGCGCGAACCAACACTTGCGCGCCGCCCCCATGGAGGTCTCGTCTCATGTCCAAGTGGCGCGGGCCACTACAGATCCGCGATTCACCTCCGGCGACCGCCTAAGCTTCCATGCCGCTACTTCCGCTGTGGCGGCCGATTCGATCAAGGCTCGGAAGCGCCGCCATCTCGCTGTGGACGACGACGAAGAGGAGGAGAGACGAGCCCAAAGAGGGCTCGCCTCCAATCTCGAAGCCTTCACATCGCCGCCCTCTAGCGGGGTCTCGCTGCTACCGCCGCTTCCGCCATCGGGCGAGAGGGCGACTTTCAGAACTGGCGCCGCCGCGCCATTTTCTTCCGCCTTTACGCCGACGCTTCGCGGCTGGCGCTTGCCGACGCTACCGCCGCTGACGGCGGTGACCGCGATCAAGGCCACCACCGCCCGCATCAAGCGATTTGGCGCCCCTTCAGCTCGCCTGGCGCCACTTCAGTTGGTTTCCTCGCTTTACGCCTATTTCGCAGATTAGGGTCAAGATACACGCTTTGCATACTCGAACCCCTGCTTGTCCTTCTTGAACAGGCGGACGCTGGGCATCGAGCCCGCTCCACGCGACTCGCCACTTCACCGCCTCACGCTTCCTTCGACGGGGCCGCTTGGCGGGCGGAGAGTTCGCCGGCGCCGCAATGGAGAACCTTCGCCACCGTGATCCGCTGGCGCGCCGCTTATCTCGGGACTGGATCACGACGAGGGTATTCTTCGAGGCGCCAGACCTCTCCCGCACTGGGCAACGCGGAGGAAGCTCCTTGCTTTGGCGAGCGATCCATCGCTGAAGGCGCGGCCCTTGCCAAGAAACCGCCGCAAGGAGGCGATGACTCGCGAGGTCGCCGCAATAAGAAACCGCCCGCCGCCGCCAAGCAAATCAAGACTCCGCCGAACACTTCGAAGCGCCCAACCTCGCCAACATGCCGCGACCGCTTACCACGCTTCCGGACGCTTCGCATCCATTGGGCATTACCTTGTATTCTCGCTGGAGGAGACGGGCGCGTAGTACGCCGGGCGCGGATGGACGAGCCGCGAAGCCCCCGTGGCGTCTTCCGGTGGCGCGGCGGATGCGGGCGATCAAGACGGCCGCCAAGGCGCTTGAAGCGCTGTTCATCTTGGGCAATTGTCTTGCTCGAGACGCCGCTTGATCTCGGCGTCGCCATCGGGAGCCTTTCGCGCCACCTGGACCGATTGAGCAGCGCTGGTTGACGCCGCCGCCGCCACGATCCATGATGGGCGACGCCGCCCAATGGAAGATTTAAGACGAGGGGAGAAGCTTAAACTCCTCATCTATTTTGCCTTGTAAATGTTGCCTATCAATGCAAACAAACTTTTGCTCTTTTGTCAGTGAGTCTCACTTGAACTTCGCGACAATTTTAACTTATGTAAATTGAACTGGGCACCTAACCGCCAAAGGCTTTAGATCAACGCTCGCCGCAAGTGAGCTGCTTTCTTAGGCATCCGTTACTTCAACCCTTATGGCCTCCCGCAACCCGACTTAAACATTACGTGGCGCAGCGCTTAGCTTCCTGGTGGTCTAGTCGCCGTGCCATTGCATGGCGATTGCTCTAGACCGAGCCGACACACGGCTAGAACCCGCCATCCGTCTCGCTCGCCGCACCAACAGAAGTTATAAGCTGCTGTTTTGCAACTAAGGGCCATCACCATAAGTACTTTCGCTACCAAATTTTCGCGTATCGCTTTCTAATGCATTTTTAAGGCTACACCGATCGCCAAAAAGCTTTAGATGTAGCTTGCTGAAAGTGAGCGCTTTTTCCTTAGGCATCCGGTTACTTCAACCCTTATGGCCTCTTTTATGAACCGATCTTAGACGCCATGTGATGCAGCACTTAGTTTCCTAAGTGGTCTAGTCACGGTGTCATTACATGCGATTGCCTAGACCGAGCCGACACACTCAGTTAGAACCCGCCTCCGCTCGTCTTCACGCCTAACCAAGAAGTCGAGAGCTGCTCATTCTGCAACTAAGGGCCATCCGCTTTAAGTACTTTTTTCGCTACCAAATTTTCAATGTATGCTTTCTAATGACTTGAGGCTAAAAAGAAACAGATGCCCACAAGGACACGTAACTTATCTCTTATTGAAGATGGATGGTTTTGTACATGCAGCCCGAGGCGAAGCGGTGAAGGAAGAAGACCTGCCGCCGCTCCAAAGGAAGGCTAAAAAAAGCTTCGAACTGCTACTCACGGTAGAACTTCCTCACCGCCGACGCTCCAAGTGTTCGCCAATTCCATGATCGCCCTCGAATGCGAGCCTCGACTGAGCCTCAAGGGAGACTGAGACCACCTTGAAGGGGCCTCCATTGTGGAAGATAGCTTGTTGTTCTCACCGCGCTTTGATTTTATGCGTAACGAGGTCGCCCATCGCCAAGTTCTCACACACACCCGCTTTGCTTGATACCAAGAAGGCCGACATTTGGCGCCTTGATCACCGCCTGCCTCAGATCTCCTCCAGAGGTTCACTTCATCCCGACGCCGGCGTGGTCTTTGTTCGGCGAACGCCGCCACCTTGGGGAGCCAAAGGCAGCTCACGGGAGCACCGCCTTAGAGCCATACACCAGAAGAAGGGGTCTCACGGTGGCTCATGGAAGTTGTCCGCAGCTACCACAACACGTTGGGGACTTTTCAAATTTCAAACACACGCTTCTCCAGCGATCGAACGCCTTGTCTTGAGCCTCCTTTTCAAGATTTCTTCGCCGCTTCCACTAGCCCATTGCTCTTCGGATGCGAACGGAGGCGAAGCACGCCTTGATACCCAACTCTTCGCACCGCCTTGGAAATCGCTTTTGAATCGAAGGCCGTTGTCGGTGATGATTCTGCTGGCGACATCAACCGGACGAAGATGCTCTTCATAAACTTGATAGCCGCAGATGTGATTGCCGGATCGGGCAGGCTTCAACCCACTTAGTGAACTTGTCGATGGCGCACGTAACAGATGTGTGTAATCTCCGGCCGCCCGCAGAACGGGCCTCCATCGTTCAAATTTCTGCATCTGCGAACGCCAGAGAGCGGAATGGTTTGCAATACCGGGCTTGGCGGCGGATCTCGCTTAGCATGAAATTGGCACGCTTCGATCTCCTCACCACCAAGGCATCCCGAGGGCGAGGCCAATAGAAGCCGTGGCGTAAAGCTTTCCCAACCAACGCCCGGCCCTCAAGGCGGTCTTGTCTTCATCTTCTTCGCCATGCTAACTGGTGGTACCCGAGTACGATCCGTAAAGCACACCGCTGCATCTCGCCGCTGAGTCGACGATGAGATCAATGCGGGCAACGGGCACGATCCTTCACAAGACACCTTGTTGAGGTCGGTGAAGTCCACGCGACATCCTCCAACGCCTGCTGATTTTTGACGAGGACGGGTTCGCGAGCCACCCGATGGGCGACATCACGGACGCACCCCCGCCCTTAAGAGCTTGTTCACTCCGGCGGATAACTTCGGCGCTTCCACCGATCGCTTCCGACCTTCGTGATGACCGGTCGCGCCGGGAACGCCGCCAATTTGTGCTCAATCACTTCGGGACCCACCATGTCGGACGGTTGCCACGCAAACACGCCTCAAGCTAGGACCGAGGAAGGAGACGAGCGCTTTCCTATTCGGGCGCCGAGAGGCACCCACCCGAACGGTTCGCTGGTCTCGACTTCGCCAGGAGAATGCCTTAACCTCCGCGACGAACCGGGAGGCACGGGTTCGCCGAGGAGCTCCTAAAGTCGGCCTCGCCTTCTGGCACCGACGCTTCGCCAAAGCGAGCGCCTTGTCGCAGCGGAGCGCCCAGCGATCCACTTTCAAGACGACGGGCCACCGCTCGGATCTTCACCACCATGTACGATAGTGGCAAACCGCCATGAACTTGGTCACGGCCACCTAGTATGGCGTAGGAGGTCGAAGTCCGCCACCAACTCGAGCATCTCGTGCGAAGTTGTCGGCTTCCAAACGCCACCGAGATCGACGCGCTTCAATGACGGATTTCACTTCGGGCGCTGACGTCAAGAACGGAGTGTTGGACGAAGCTCGCCGCCGATCCGAGCGCTTGGCGACCCGGCGATGGAGGTTGAGGGAACTCCTCCGCCTACCAAAGATCGCTTCTAGCTTTACATTCGGACCATGCGCAACCACGATCGGAGATGTCCAGGTCGGCGCAGATCGGGTCGGGTGATCGCCCGATCAACGCGATCGGTTCAAGTTTCGACCACGCCACCGCTTTGTCAACCTAAAGTCGGGCACGGCGGCAAGACACTTCTCATCGCGACGCTTAAAGCTAGCGTGGATTTGATAGGTGGTCAACCGCCATGGATGACGGCAACTTCGTTCGCCGCTGAAAACTGTTGCCGCCTTGTTGCCACATCGCCGGACGCCGCCGTTGCCGCCGTGGACTCGCTTGTCCACCATTTGCTAACGACATGGCACCGCCAAGTCGCGGGAGTTGTTGCGTGAATGGGACAAGAAGGCCTTCCGTCTCCACTCATGGGGCGACGATCCGCCTCGTCATGTCATGGGGCCGTCATGCCACGGCGATCGCTTATGGTCAGCCCACGCCGCCTTTACGGGACGCATATCACGGGCGCCACTGACTCCTCCTTTTTCGTGATCCCGTCTCGCCGCTTTGGCGCTTCTTCTTGTCCTTGCCGGGGTTCTCGAGGTCCTGCCCGCCGCTCGCAGCCTGTCCCCAATTGGTAGCCGGCGGACGCGAAGCCTCGCTTAAAGGGCGACTTATGCGCCAAGGTGAAGAGCTCCTCCGGCCTTTTAATCTTGCGGTGGCCATCTTCTCCTTGACCTTGGGGTCTCGCACCTTCCCGAATGCCGTGACCACAAGGCCGATGGAGATGTCGTGATGGTGTTGCGACCGACCGAAGCGCCGAATGTAGTCGCAAGAACGACTCTCCTTTCTTCCGCTTCCACGCCAGGAGGTCGCCTTCACTCCGGCTGCTCAAGGTGCCCCGAAGGTGATGAAGAGCCCCGAGCTCCTTCCATGACTCCACTGACCGGGCAGTTCATGAGCCACGAGCTGGGTTCACGGTGAGGACCGCAGGAAGTAGTTCGCCGTAACCTTCCTCACCCTCCTATCGGCCGTGCATCACCGCCGTAGATCTCGCAAAACTCATCGGGTTGGTGGAGCCACATATTTTTCGATGGGGCCGGACAAAACCGCTCGCCATCGATGCGGCGCAGCTTCCTTAGAAAAGGCGCTGCATTCGACGCCGGAGCCTCCCGCCCCGGACGCGTCTCGCCTTCGCACGCTTCGCCGCTTAGGCGGCGCCAAGAAGCGCCACCTCACTGCCGGGGCAGCCTGCTGGAGCTCTTGCTGGTCCTCACAGGCGGCAATGACAGCCATGTCACAAGGCGGTCGCGCCTCGGAGCTTGTCACGCAGTCTCTTCCATGCAAAGAAGTGGCGGTCCAAAGACGTGGGACCGAGATCGCGCCACCAAGACGCCGCTCGGCCGAGCCCCCGAGGGGTCTCTCGGCTCTAGTCGTTTTGGCCCCGCCTCACCAGAGATTCGCGAGAGGAGTGCGAGGGCAACAAAGAACGGAGGAAGCGAAACACCGGTTCCCACGCCCGAACTTGCACCACGCGCCGCGGCATCGACGAAGCGGGCTGCCTGGCCAACCACGGCGACTCCTCCAAGCCGCATGGAGGTTCTGCGGCCGGAGTGCACCTCCAAGGCCAGCGCCGCTTAGCTTGGCCGGGCGGCCGCTTACCAGGTTCCGGACTTAGGCAAAGCGGTTACCGCCGGTGATTCATCGCTATCGCCATGCCGACCTGGTCGCGCTCTAGCGCCGCTTCTTCCATCATCGCGATCGCTGCCCGCCATCGCCATCAAGAAGGGTCAAGAGCTTGAACCGGCGTTAGCGCACTCCTCACCTCAAGGCTAAGCCATCGACGGCGCAGTTCTCCGCTCAACCATCATGATCACACCCCTAGTCGATTTTCAGTCTCACCACCAACTCGATTGCCAAGCCTCGACTTGAGCGCCGGGCACAACAAGGAGCGATCAGATTTACCTGTGTGGACTTCTCGGGTAATAGTCCTACTCCGCCGAGCCTTAGCTCTTTTCTCGATTGTGGTTGAATGGGAATGTTTATGTGGTGCTTAGAACCTGTGTTCTAACCTTTTTAGTCGCCCCTCCCTTTTATACAAGGCTCGAACCGACGGAGAGAGCCGGGAGGGGTAGGCAAGACAAGATTTACAAGATTTGGACAAGACAGTGAGACACGACAGACGATTTAAAACGCAGCATTACTCGCCTCCCAACGGGCCGCGCCAAGCAGAGCTTCAAGAAGCGACCTCTCGACCAAGACAGTACACACCGGTGAGATCATGGGCAAGGGCTCAAACTGCTTCCTCCCGACGCGGGCGATCGCCTTAAGCAAACCTTTCTCTCGCCGGCCAATTCTTCTCACATGCTGATGACCGCCAGACCAAGTAGGGTCATCAGAG